>PVKS010000183.1:0-240853 GCA_004027875.1 Aplodontia rufa
CCAATCACCAATACATACATACAGATAAATATTCACATCCACCAACACCAAATTCAGTATTAACCAGAAATCAAGAAAGGGAAAAAGAAAAAAAAAATCTATATAATAAAAAATTAAAAAAGAAAAAAGTAAAATAAAATAAAATAAAAAATAAAAAATTCTTAATGAAAACTGGATCTATAGACAATAAGGGCATTTCTGGGACCTCTGGTAGGAGATGATCACTGTCCTTCTGGGTTTCGATGTGAATGTCTCTCAGTCTGTGGCCATGTGATCCCACAAAAAGGACTGGGTATCCTTAGATTCCTGGGACCTCCAGGAGGGTCCTACACTGAAGAGGACTGGTTCTGGCAAGTACTGATGATTGCCAGCTTCCCAGAGGAACTGAAGCCAGAAGACTTAATGAGCATTGAGTGTGGATGTTTTCTGTTCTCCCTCTGCTGGGGAGATGAATGCACTGAGCCCTGTGGCAGAGGACTCCCAGTGTTCAATTTGCCACATGTTCCTTCTGCTTGAGGGGAGTGCACAGGGCAGAGAATCGCTCCCCTTTATTCCACAAACTGAAGACCTCCTATGAAGGGTGGAGTCTTGGCCTGTTCTAAGTCCTCTCTTCCTGGAATAGACTGAAGTCCATGGCCTTTCCCTGCATGCAGTTATTAAAGGCTGCTCCAAAAAAGCCAGGGGGAACTGTGTCCTGGAACTTTGAGTGGCTTCCAGGGTAACCTGCCAAATAATCTGCTCCACTGGGTGCCCCAGGGGGCCGCCACCCAGCATAGCTCTCGACCCCTGCACTGTGTGAGCTTGGCGGATGTCTGTTTTAGTTAGGGGCGGGATCACAGCAGCAATGGTGTCTGTGACTTAGCTGAGATCCACTACCGTAGTTATCACTGCTCACAGCTCTGCCTCTGTGGCCAGTCCGGGACTGTGACCTGGAACTCTGGATGGCGGCTGGGCTATCCCGCTGAGCAGCCACCAGGCACCCCAGTGGGCTGTCTCCCAGTACAGCTCTCGCCGCCCCCCATAGAGTGTGAGCTCCATGGATGTTTGTATTAGTTAGGGACTGGATCACAGCAGCGAGTGCACAGAATGTATGGGAGCCAACCACCGTTCCTGTCAGAATGGACAAAGTCCTTTTATCTCTCCTCACTCTAAAGGTCACTCCACTAGCACCAAGCAAACAGCCAAACTACTGTGCTTCTGGTGCGGCAGACAGAATTCTTTCTCCCTCTCCACACTCTGTCTGCCGCTCACCAATGGTGTCTGCACCAGCAGGAAGTTAGCACAGGCAGCCATCTGCATCCCTGGCTGGATGGGGAAACTCCCCCCCACCTTTTTTTTTCTCCTCGCAATACTCCCAAGACTTGGCTCCTTAGAAAAACTTCACAAACTAGTGCTAGAAGTTCATATATAAATTCCCCTGAAGCACCTTGAAAATGGAAGATAAACTGGGATTTTCCCAAGCAGACCCAGAGACTCAGGAAATGCTGCCTCCCTTCAGGTCACCATGTTGGATCCCCCAGTAAAAAAATTCTTAATGAAAACTTGGAACTATAGACAGTAAGGGTGTCTCTGGGACCTTTGGTAGAAGATAATCACTGTCCTTCTGGGTTTCTATATGAATGTCTCTCAATCTGTGGTTATATTATCTCACAAAAAGGACTGGGGTAGCCTCAGACTCCTGGGATTTCTAGGAGATGCTTCCACTGAAGAGGACTGCTTCTGGTGAGCCCTGATGTTTACCAGCCTCCCAGGGGAGCTGAAGCCAGAAGACTTAATGAGCAGGAAGTATGGATGATTTCTATTTTCCCTGTGCTGAGAGATGCATACACTGTCTCTTGTGGCAGAAGACTCAGAGCCTTTAACTTGTCATGTGATCCTTCTGGCTGAGGGGAGTGGACAGGGCAGGGAATTGCTCCCCTTTATTCCACAAGTTGAAGACCTCATAAGAAGGGTGGAGCCTGGGTCTGGTCAAGGCCTTCTCTTCCTGTATCACACTGAAGCCCATGACCTTTTCCTGATGCAGTTTCCATAGGCTGCTCTAAATAGCCAGAGGGAGTTGTATCCTGGGGCTCCAAAGGGCAGCCCGGCCATTCCACCAAGCAGCCTATTCCACTGGGTGCCTCAGCAGGCCGCTTCCCAGCACAGCTCTTGACCCCCGCAGTGTGTGAGCTCAGTGAGTGTCTACAAATGCACTTGCCCAATGCTCTTGTGTTTATTAGGCATGGGATCACAGCAGCAATGGGGTCAGTGACTCTGTTCAGAGCCACAGCCACTGAAGCTGCTTGCAATCCCGCCCCTGCTGTTGGTCCGCTGCACGCAGAGTGTAACTGAGCCGACCTCTGTTCCTAGTGGGAGGATAAAGTCCCTTTATCTGTCCTCGCTCTAACAGCCGCTCACCAATGGCGGCTCCCTGGCAGAGAGTAAACACAGCCGAACTACTACTTTCCTGGTGGAAGGGATTGAATCCTTTATCCCTCTCCACACCGTCAGCCATTCACGGATGGCAGCTGCGCTGGCAGAAAGTCAACACAGCTGCCGGCTGTGTCCCTGGTGAGATGGATAAAATCCCTTTTTTTTCTCCATGTGAAACTCCTAGGAACTCGGCTCCTCAGAAAAGCTTAACAAACTAGCACTATAAGTTTGTATATATATATTCCCCAGAATGCACCTTTAAAAACTGAAGATACATGGGGTTTTTCCAATCTGGACTCAGAGCCACAGGAAAAGATGCCTCCCTTCAGCTCGCCATCTTCCCTTCTCCAGTCCACCATAATTTTAACCTCCAGAGATTATTCAAAATCAGATACAGAAAAAAATGAAAGGTGTAGAAACATGAACGTACAAAGAGATAGAGTTGATCACTTAATTTTTTATTTCTAGTCTTTCAAATGTAGAATCGTCTGTTACACTTGGCTTTTATATTCTGATTATTTAACATACTTTGTAGTGAGAGCATTTTTCTCACCATTAGATACACATTTTTTTTTTGATACTGGGTATTTAATCCAGGGGTGCTCATCTACCAAGTCACATTCCTAGACAGCTTTTATTTTTTATTTTGAAACAAGGGTTCACTAAGTTGCTTAAGGGTTCACTATGTTGTAGATGTACATTTTATGAATGTGAAATAGTTAATTGTTTAACTAAATCATGTTTTAATTTTTGTATTTTTCACAAGAAATATATTTTGTTGAAAATGTTATCTTATTCTGATTAATTAAAAAATAACTACCAAATATTAGCATTACTTAATCAAATGGTCCAAAACTCATGAATTTTTTTAGAAGTTGTTTGAGAAATATTTTATTTATCACTTATAATTTGAGTGGTCAGTGATAAACATAAGCAATAAATCAGAATTTTTCCAGATTTAATTTTGAAGAAAAACAATAAATAATTTCTAACTGATAATACTTTGGCCCATTTTTTTTGTTGTTAAATGAGCCACCTTATTTTAGACACTCTGGGGTAGATGTTTCTAATAACCATGTGTAAGCATCTCTTTGGACATCTTTCAGCATCCACAAGGGTACAGCATTTGTCAATTCCCTATACACTCATCCTGGAAAGCAGTTCCCTTCCTGTCTGCCAGCTCTCACTCATCTCATTGGAAAACCCTTCTTTGAGACACAGGTTAATAAACCTTCCTCAACTCTACAATTTCAGAAAACTGAATCTGCCACAGACCCTCTCTATCCCTATCCTACATAATTTTCTTTTAAATTACTTTTCTTTGAGTATTTTAATATCATGTTATCTGTTGCATAAACTTTTTAAAAAGCTTTCTGTTCTTCAGGGTTAAAGTTTATTGTGGCATTGTTTGGCTTTTGGGCGTCACTATGCTGTGACCAGAACTAACTCCACCCATTAGCGTCTTTTATATTCATCTGATATCCTGGAAGACAACCAGTGAAAGACTATTTCTGGGGTTAACATTGGTTTAGAGATAGACTAGGCAGTAAAGAAAAGCCAACTATTTCCATTCATTACTTTTTAAAAGGTATTTGGAAATACTTGCTCTTTGAATCATAAGTTCTGAATCTAAAAATACACAGATTAAGTTTGCTATCATTATCATCAACAGAAGATTTTTTTTCTGAAAATGAATATGAAAACACTCATTTTGCCTTCACAGATGGTAGAATATTTGCATTATTAGCTCTGTGGTTCACTATTTTAATCAGAATATATTGGTCTTAAGCAAACATTAACTATGGAAATTTAATGTAATTTCTTTTTATGTGATAATGCATTACTCCTCTGTGATACTTAAGATATTTTATCTTATAAATTCAATTTAATCATGTTATTTGAATGAAATTTTGCATGAGACTCATCCTACTCATTTTCCATAAAATATAGTAAATACTAATCCACATATATTCATATTATTATAGTACCTAAATGTACCACTCCTCTTTACACTTATTCTGACACTTTTATTTGCCTATACATTCTGTCTTTAATTTTCATGTATTATTTTATCTCATCATTTTTCACCAAATTAGCTCATATATGGTTTATACACTACAAAGGATACTCAATGTTAAATGAGTTATGACAAAGTATATACCTGTGTAAATACAGCACATCAAAATGAAGAATATTTCTTTCACCACCATAAAGTTTCCTCATGCACTTTGCAGTCAATCCCTGCCACTGCCACCCTAGGCCAAGGAGACTACTGATATGTTTCTGTCACACTAGCTATTCTGAAATTTAATAATACCATTCTGCATTTTGTGGGGATACCCCAAATGGTGTATAACTGTCCTTTGGATTTCTTTAAAATTTATCATTGACTACTAATTTCTTTTACTCTCCTTGGTTTCTTTGTACAACATGTCATTATAGTTGATATTCATTTTATGCTATATTATCCTTGCCTACTCTTTTTTAACTTATTATTTCTCAGTGTCTCAACCTAAATATTTACTGTGTGGGCATTCCTAGTTTTGGTAGCAAATTTGTACTTCAGTAATGCTGTTATTATCTTTCAGGATCATATTAATGTTTACTTATTTTATATTGCTTATTAGTTATCTATTTTCACCTAGATCTAATGCCATTTAGAAATGGCATGGTAATTTTTGATAACTTTTAACAGATTAAATTTGTCCTTAACTTTTCCCTACCTTGAGTCTAGTTAGATACTGATGAAGTCTCCTCTATGTGAAGAGTTGGTGATTATTTTATTCAGCTCTTCATTGCTACAACTGAATGACCTAATAATAATTTCAGGAGGAAGGGTTTATTTCAAGGGCTCACAGTTTCATAGATGTTAGCCTCTGGAAGGTCAACTCCATTCCTCAAGGCTTGAGGTGAGGCTGAATATCATGGCAGCAGTGTGGCACAGGGAGAAGAGGGCTGAAGGTGTCACATCAGGAAGTGGAGCACAGAGAAGCTTCATGCCAAATGCAGAATATATATACCCAAAGGCATGCCCACAGTGAACCTCCTCCTCCAGCCACACCCTACCAGCCTAGAAGGGTTAAAGCTGTTCTAACCCAATCATTTCACCTCAGGCTTCCTGAAATGTCACATGTAAGCTTTTGGGGGACACCTTAAATTCAAACCATAGTATTTCCCAGACAAATATCTTCACTAATCATACCTTCATGTGGAGCAGCAGCTCTGTCAAACATCAGTGATCATATGTGTGCCCACACATTCATTTAGCAGTATGCTTTTTTTAAAAAAAATACCTAGAACTTAAATTTCAAACTGTATGTTCTTACTTGATTTTCTGTCCTTTATTTTTTCTATCTTTCCCTGGAAAAAATTTGACTACAATCTCAATAAAAAGAAGCACCACAAAATTGAATTATATGATCCAATACTTAAATTAAGAAAAGGAAAATTGCTAGAGGTGGAGAAAAATATTGTTTTGTTTTTCTACAGATAATGAAAAAAATCCAAACAAAAAAACAAACAAAAACCAGGCAAAGGAGCACAATGTGACAATTTTCACCTTTCAAGAGATTAAATTTATTTTTAAAGGACTTTTTTTTAAAGAGAATGGGACAGTGAGAGAGAGAGAAAAAGAGAGAGAGGGAGAGAGGCATTTTTTATTTAGTTTTTCATATGGCTTTCATTGCTCCAATGCTTCATTGTATATGTGGTGCTTGGATTTTAACCTGCATTCTCGTACATGCCAGGTAAGTGCCATAAGTGAGGAGCCACTGCTCCAGCCTCCAAATTGATATAAAATACTAATGTTTTGTCATCCTCTGATTTCTCATACATTCTTTCCAGATAATATAATATACCATTAGTTTCTTTTTGTGCTATTGATAATTTTATTCCATTCTTTTTAATGAGTAATTGGTGATGATTTGGGATAAGCTGAGACAAAATTTAATATTTGAATTACTAGTCCAATAGAAGATCATGGGATGTTTTAGAAATGTATAAAATTCATTAGTTATTAAATTACAATATATTTACTATAGTGGTCTTGAGATAGTAGTTACTGTACTTTCTATCATTGGGGTTTAAAATGATACCCCAAGGTATGGCATTTCAGCGTGCTGAGCACTTTGAGCTAAAGGAAACTGGTAGGCTAAGGAGCTGCCTCTAAACAAGGTCCCTCCAACCTTCCTGTGTCACCTCATCCCAAAATAGGAGAGCTTTTTTTTCTGGAGGAGTTTCTTATCTACCTAAAGACCACATGAGCTCAAAGGAATAAATGTGTCTTCAGTCTTCTTACTGAAATTTCATTAACCACTGAAGACTCTCACATCACAGAGGAAGAGACCTGAAATCAAGCACCATTTTAAGACTCCAGAGGAACATACTCAGGCCATTGTCTGTTCAGGACCATTTGCCTACCTTAAAAATCAGTTACTACCATTATAAACTGCCTATTCCACCCCATGTTATTCTACCCTATGAAGAGGGGTAAGATGCTTTTGAATCTTTTTAGTGTATTGAAATCACCCTGTAATGCCCTCATTCTTATAAATAAATTTTTATGTTTTTTCTCCAGTTAATTTGCTTATTGCCTAATTATCAGAGTATACTTAAAGACAGCCCTTCAGAGGAGTGAGGGAAATTTTTTCTTCACCCCTCTACTACCTTACATTAATTGTGATCAGAAAGGGAAGAACATGATCAAAGAAAAAGGCTAGCCTGGAGCCATGGCTCAGCCATTGCAGCACTTGCCTGGCATGTGTGAGGATGCAGATTCAGGCTAGGGAGACAGAGGTAAAGGAGATAATGTCACTGAAAATGCATGGGGCTATCTTTTACAGGGCAAATGCACTAAATTTTTGGAAACAATATTATTAGGAAAAGTGAGTTATTTCTCTAAATTTTTGCTCATATAATTTTTTCTATACCTGAGTTTTTCATCAATCTGTCCTTTTTTGCCCTCAAAATTCTCTAATGATTCTATTGCAGTCAAAATATTTCCCATATAAGACTAAGAAAGACTTTGAAGAAGCAAATTATGCCCCTCAATTCATATATTTGGGGCTGGAGCACTGACTTAGTGGTTGGAGTGCTTGCCTGGCATGTGTGAGGACCTGGGTTCAAACCGTGGCACCACATATATAGCAAAGTGTAGGAGCAATGAAAACCAGATGAAAAACTAAATAAAATTGATTCTCTCTTTCTTTCTCTCACTGTCCTCTCTAAAAAAAAAAGAATATTTATATTTGTATTTCTGTATGAATATTATTGGACTATATTAAGTAAAAAATAATCTGTAATAGCACAAAATAAGGATATGAATAGACAAAACCTATTTATAATACACCCTTTCTAGGTAAGGTGGGTTTTCAAATTCTTTCAGTTGAATATTTCATATAGAGTTGTTGAGGTGATCCTTAAAAATTACGTGAATCAGCAAATATTCCATGACAGATAATGAATTACTACAGTATTTATTTTAAACCCCTTAATTCATCAGACTTTATCAGAAACCTTGGAGAAGATGTTATAACTTAGCTTATGATGATCCTCCTCCTGGAAGGACGCATATAGATTAAAAGGACTGAAATTTGGATTAAGAACGTCTAACAGAGAGTACTTTTAAATCTGAAATATGAGGGAAACAGATTTGTCAGAGCTCATGATAACTCAATATATGGCACCTTGGTGTACTGAGTATTTTATGCTGATATTGAGAAAACCACAGAAGTAAAAAGGTCACTTTCTAACCTTCTTCCTCCTTCTGTTTCTCTCTGAAGACCCTCATATGACAGGTATCCTGCTTTATACCCAGAGGAAAAAAATATCATATAGGGATTCCAAGAAAAATCTAAACAGATGCCTTTCTAATCCTCCAAAGCCCCCACTTAGTTTATCACCATTAGATAATAACGTTTCATTTTCTACATGGCTGCCCACAAAATAGACATCTTTCTACCGTAGCAGTGACTCATGCCTGTAATTCCAGCTAATTGAAAGGCTGAGACAGGAGAATTCAAAGTTTAAGGGCAGCTTCAGCAACTTAGTGAGACCCTGTCACCAAAATAAAACAGAAACAAACACCCTCCTCTCTGCCACTCCTCTAAAAAAAAAAAAAAAAAAAAACCAAGAGAATAACTAAAAACAAAAACAAAACAAAAGCCAATAAGGGAGGAAGATGTAGTACAGTGCTAAAGCATCCTTGAATTCATACTCAGTATCAATAGGAAAAAATAGTTTTCCCTGGATCATTGTATCTTAATTTCTGAAGGCACCTAGGTCATGTGAAATTTACACTAAAGAAATTTGTGTTCACTTGTTGATCTAGTCTATTATTATAAAGGTGTCACCCATGAACCTTGTTTTGTGTGAGAAATAGGTACTACTTTTTCTCCTTTACAAATTGAAATTTCAAAATTAAAGTGTTTAAAATCTAACAAAAGAGGTGAAAGACCTCTACAATGAAAACTATAGAACATTAAAGAAAGAAATTGAAGAAGACCTTAGAAGATAAAAAGACTCCCATGTTCTTTGATAGGGAGAATTAATATTATCAAAATGGCCACTTTACCTAAAGCACTATACATATTCAATGCAATACCCATGAAAATTCCAATGACATTCCTCACAGATTTAGAAAAACCATTCATGGAATGCATTTGGAAAAATAAGAAACCCAGAATAGCCAAAGCAATCCTTACTGAGAAGAGCAAAGCTAGAGATATAAAAATATCAAATCTCAAATTATAGTACAGAGTTACAGTAATAAAAATAGCATGGTAATGGCACCAAAAACAGATAAGAAATCAATGGAATTGAATAGAAGACACTGAGACACACCCAGATAAATGCAATTGCCTCATAATTGACAGAGGAGTCAAAAACGTAAATCAGAGAAAAGACAGTCTATTTAACAAATGGTACTGAGAAAACTGGAAATTCACATGGAGTAGAATGAAATTTAACCCCTATCTGTCACCCTGATCAAAGCTCAAAGTTGGTCAAATATATAAGAATTGAGTCAGAAACCCTGCACCTACTTGAACAAAATGTATGTTCAGGATCCAATATGTTGGCTCAGAAGCTGACTTCCTTAACAAGACTCCCAAAGTGCAAGAAGTAAAATTCAAAATCATTAAACGAGATGGCATAAAATTGAAAAGCTTTCTCTCAGCAAAGAAAAGAAGCATGAAGAAAGAATCCACAGAACAGGAAAAAAATCTTTACCACCTGCACCTCCAATAGGGCATTAATATCCAGGATATATCAAGAATTCAGAAAAATTTAAAACCAAAACCACAAAAAACCCAATTGATAAATGGGCAAAAGAACTAAAAAGACTCTTCTCAGGAGAAGAAATACAAATGGTCAACGTATATGTGAAAAAATATTCAATGTCTCTAACAATTAGAGAAATGCAAATTAAAATTACAATGCTATTTCACCTCAATCCTGTTAGAATGACAATTATCAATAATGTGAATGTAGGGGCTTGAACAGTGGCTCAGCGGTTACAGTGCTTGCCTGGTATGTGTGAGGATGCAGGTTTGAACCTCAGCACCATGTGCACAGCGAAGTATCAGAACAATAAAACTAAATAAAAATTGATTCTCTCTCTCTCTCTCTCTCTCTCTCTCACTGTCCCTTTCTCTAAAAAAAAAAAAAAGAATATGAACATCAATAAATGTTGGTGAGGATGTTGGGAAAAGGGTACACTTAAACACTGCTGATCGATGTGCAAATTGGTTCAACCATTCTGGAAAGCAGCATGGAGTTTCCTCAAAAAACTAGAAATGGAATCATCATTTGCCAGACTGCTCCTCTCCTTGGTATATATCCAAAGGATCTAAAATCAACATACTACATTGATACAGCCACATCAATGTTTATAGCAGCAAAATTCACAATAGCTAATCTATGGGATAAGCTAAGGTGTTCTTCAATATATGGATGGATAATGAAAATGTGATATGTCTATACACACAATAGAGTATTACCCAGATGTAGGAAGAATGACTTTACGGCATTCACTGGCAAATGGATGGAACTGGAAGCTATCATGTTAAGTGAAATAAGACAGTCTCAAAAAGCCAAAGGTCAAATGTTCTTTCTGAAATGTGGAAACCAATCTAAAATAAGGAAAAGATCAGAGAAACAGACAAAGGACAAGAATTGGAGGAAGGAGGGATGAGATATGGAAAGTTTTGGGAATTAATCAGACTTAAATATACGGTGTTCATATGTGAACACAGTGTAGTTAATCACATCAGCATTTTCATCAACAGGTCACCAAATTAAAAAAAAATAATAATTATTAGTACATAATATAGATCATTGGAATAGAGGGAAGAGAATGGGATGGAGGTAGAGGAACTACGGAAGAAAGCATTGAAATAAATTGTACTCCATACATTTTATAATTATATCATTGATTATTCTACAGTTATGCAAATCTAGAAAGACTAGGAAGTGGAAGGAATGGGGAAAGTGTTTCACTGTGAACTGAATTTGAAAAAGTCATACTCCATGCTTTTACAGTTATGTCATGGTATATTCTAATTTCATGGATATCTATAAAAGAAACAATTTTTTAAAAAGCCAAATAGATCAACCCTGAAAAAAATTTTAGCTTCATAATTTTAATTTAAGATGAAGTATGCCATCTATAAATTTCAAAGACCAATTTCCATAAAAATAAATTCAAAAGATTTAGCTTGACATCAAATTTTATGAAAATTCACAGGTAAAAATCCTTTAATAGATTCCAGAAATAAAGAATTATATGAGAACTGTCACATTCGACCAGCGAAGTGGCAATAACAACATGTATACACTTGTTGCTTTTGGAGATCTCTCTTTATTCAGGAAGTCAAACAGCTTAAATAGTAAAAGTGAACCAATCCGTAGGCTGTTGCTATGAGGAAGAAAACTCTGCTGCTGGCTCCTATTGGTTGTCCCTAGGTGGTCAGATGTTGCAAGCACAAGAACCAGGAACAGCAAGAGGTCAGCTGACTTGGTTTGGCCAGCCACCAGCCACCAGCCACCAGCCACCATCTTAAAGTTGCCTGTGTGGTGTGGGCCTTGGGTGCCGCCCGCCACATCTCCCCCTTTTTGTTTAAGAGGAGACCGTGCCTGTCTTAGGTGCCAGGATAGAGCTACATTCTTACCTGTCATTGAGTGTTGAAGTACAACTTCTTCAATCCCTGTCTTAGGTTGATATGTGCTCTTCCTGGTCTGATCCATCTTTGACTACCGGTCTAGCATACTCAGCCATACTTCAGGGGAGTGGCCAGCATCGATGGCTAGCAAAGCTTGGTGTAGAATTGCCATCTGTTTACGCTGGTTACCACGTAGCTTACACATCCACCACACACTGATGCCAGATATAAGACACAGGGAACCACCAAAAACCAGGAAGCCAAACCAATTTCTTCCCCAAGCAACAACAGATTGGAAATCCTACCACCAGTGATCATATAAACAGAGGATATATCCATATAAGCAATAATAAAACAAAAGGCATTAGACAAGTTATAAGTATGTCCTCCAAATGGTCCCAGGTATGAAATAAAAGGAACAGTAGATAGTCGTAATGAAGAGTTTGTAGTGAACAGGGCAGGGTAAGAACTAGAAAAAGCAGACAGAGGTAAAGGACGAGCTCAGGCTTTTACAATATTCCAAAATTGTCTGTGTTCCCCACTAACAAGGGGAAGAAGTATCCCCAGCGCCAGGAGGATCATCACCATGTCGTTGCTCTTCTTCATCTTGAAGGTTGCCTTCCAGTTGTGCAGGCTTGATCAATCATTCAGGTACTCAAATTGGCAATGATGTGTCCTGTGGGAAAACACAAACAGATCCTCGGCTCCAGAATAACACTGGATCCGGGCCTTTCCATTGCCCTGATAAAAGATCTTTCCATAGCACTGAAGGCCGTTTGTGTTTAGAGGGTTCAGCATGACGCATGGCAGCAGATCGTCCATCCGAGTCAAGATTTAAAAAATTTAGGGTAAATAAGGCAATGGAGAGTTTATCCTTAGGGGATCTGAAGGATGCCCCTAATCCCCCTTTTTGTTTAAACAACATGGTTTTAAGTGTCAGGTGAGCACATTCAACAATGCCTTGGCCAGTGGGATTGTAAGGAATTCCCGTAATGTGCTGAATGCCAAAACTGGAGCAAAATTGCTTAAAAGTTGAAGAGATATATCCTGGATCATTGTCTGTCTTAAGTTGTTTAGGGATTCCTAATGTAGAGAAGGTTAGTAAGCAATATGTAATTATATCTTTAGATTTTTCACCGGTAAGGGGGGTAGCCATAAGGAATCCAGAAAAAGTGTCCACAGTGACATGAAGAAACTGTAGCTTACCAAACTCTGGATAATGTGTGACATCCATTTGCCAAAGGTGATTCAGCAATCATCCCCTGGGGTTGACTCCCAGGGTGGGCGGAGAAATAAATGTAAAGTATTTGGGACACGCCTTGATGATTTCCCGAGATATAGCTTTAGTACTAGGGAAACATAAGCGTAGGGTGGAGGAGTTGACATGAAACTTAGAATGAAAGTCTTTAGCTTGTTCCACTGTAGAGAAGATATGTGGGTCTCTAGTACCAATGTCTGTAACATCATTACCAAAGGACAACGGGCCTGGTAGGCTGGAATGGGCCCGAATGTGTGTGATTAAAGAAAGGATTTTTTCTACCCCAAATTAACTTTTGTAAAAAAGACAAGTGTGAGGCTATAAAGGAATTTGAGGCAATCATACCTGCCAATTCTAAGTTTTGAACAGCATTCACAACATATTTACTATCGGAAAACAGATTAAAAGGTTCAGGGTGAGTTTTAAACACCTCTATAACTGTAAAAAGTTCAGTTTGTTGAGCAAACGTGGTAGGGACCAACAGCGTCTGCATGGCATTATTAACAGTGATGGCCCTGTGCCATCTTTGGAGCCATCAGTAAATATTAAGGGAGCATTTGCAATGGGGGTTTTTCTAATAATGACAGGGAATATTATAGGATGGCGATTCGAGAACTGAAGAAGTGGGTCTGAGGGTATGTGACTGCCAAACGTAGCATGAGTGCTAGTATAGACTACAGTCCATAGAGAATTGTTAATGAGATACTGCAGTTGAGCAGCAGAATAGGGAGTAATTATAGTAGAGGGAAGGAGGCCAAAAACAGATGTAGACATATTAAGTGCCTTCAAAATAATTTCTGTCATCATATCAGGATAGTTTGATATCACTTTGTTGGCAGAATAGGACTGATGAACCCATAATAAAGGAACATTTTGCCAGAATACTCCAGTAGGAAGGTTACTGGTAGCTAACACAATCAATGTCAATGGCTTATTTAAATCTATTCTATCAAGGTGAGCATTCTCCATAGCTCATTCCACACAAAGGAGGGCATTACAGCCTTCAGGAGTGAGCTCTCGTGAAGAGAGAGGATCTGAATCCCCTTTGAGTATGTCAAAGAGAGGAGCCAAAACAGAAGGGGAAACACCAAGATAGGGTCTTAGCCAATTAATGTCTCCCAAGAGCTTCTTGAAATCATTCAAGGTTGTTAGGTGATCCACTCTAATAGTAATCTTAGCAGGTTTAACCAATCGAGCATTGATAGTGGATCCCAAGAAATTTTTTACCTCTGTTATTTGTACCTTTTCAGAGGCTATAACGTTTCTACCATCTCAGAATAACCCTCCTGCAAAACAGTATCATCTTTATGAGCTATTAATATGTCATCCATATAATAATAGATCAGAAGGTCAGGATATTGTTTTCTCACAGTATCCAGGACCTTACTTACATAGATATGGCACATGGTAGGGCTATTAGCCATATCCTGGGGGAGAACTATCCATTCATATCTACTATTAGGGTAGGCATTATTAGTTGTGGGTACCGAGAAGGCGAATTGTTTTGTATCCAGATGATGTAATGGAGTAGAGAAGAAACAATCTTTTATATCTATTACAATGCAAGGCCAATCTGCAGGGAGAGTTGATAACACAGGGAGCCCTGGTTGAATAGGTCCCATAGGCTCCATGACGGAATTGATTGCCCTCAAACCATGCAGTAATCTCCACTTCCAAGATTTCTTTTTAATGATAAAAATTGGGGTATTATAAGGAGAGGTGGATGGTCTGATATGTCCAGCCTCCAACTGCTCCTGAATCAACTTTTAGGCCACCTCCAATTTTTCTTTAGAGAGGGGCCACTGAGGGACCCAAACAGAAGTCACAGATGTCCATGTAATTTTTAATGCCTCAGTGGCCCCTGGGAAAAAACCCAGGCCTTCTCTATTCTTAACAGGGGAAAGTTTAGCAGGTGCTATGATCCCTTGACTGTTCTTTCCAAGACCCTAACCCCAAATATGGCCTTGGCTTAACATCTTTAGATTAGCCTGAGGACTGCTATATGGAACCTCTGAAGTCAAAAATAAGCCCATAGATTCCATAACATCTCTTCCCCATAAATTTACTGGGAGGTTATCAAGAACATAAGGTTGAAACACACCACCATGCCTTCTTCATCTTTCCATTTTAAGATCTTTGCACTCCTATCAGGATTGGAAGCTGTACCCAATCCTCTGAGAGTCTGAATCGCATTATCAAGAGGCCAGGCTTTGGCCAATCTGCAAATCTGATAATACTTTTTTCAGCCCCAGTGTCCAACAATCCCTGAAAGCGTCTACCCTCTATCATCAAATTCGTCATAGGCTTTTGTTTCAAATCCATGGACAGGAAGGCAACATTAGTGCCAGTGGATCCAAGCCCCTGATCTCCTCTGATGACATCTTTAGAAGGATATTGTTCATGACAGCTGGGTAACACCAGCAATTGTGCTATGCAGTCACCAGGAGATATAGCAGCCACACCTGTAGGTGCTGCTGCAAGTATTTTAATCTCTCCTGTATAATCAGAATCAATAACTCCAGGGGTAATCATAAGCCCTTTCAGCGCGGATGAGCTTCTCCCTAAAACCAATCCCACTGTTCCTTTCGGTAGATGGCCACTCACGGTGGTAGGAATTGGTTGCACCCCCAAATCTGGTGTCAATATTGCTCTGGCGGAGGCACAGAGGTCCAACCCTGTGCTCTCTCTTGTTTGTCTGATTGGGGCATCAACAGGAAATGAGTGCGATGCACTGTCTGAATGGCCCCGTATATTTGTGGGCCCTGAGGCTGAGGGCCCTGTTTCCCATTTTTTGGAAACAATGGAGACAATGGATTTCCGTCCTTATCTCTAATAGATTTGCATTCATTTGTCCAATGGTTCCCCTTTCTGCAAGGGCTGCACAAACCTGGGGAAGGATCTTGAGGGCAATTCTTTTTAATATGTCCTGATTTCCCACTTTTGTAAAAAGCTCCTGTACGAGAACTGGCCCTCCAAGTCTCTCCTCTCAATCCCTGTGTAATGGCAGCAGCCAAAACTTGTCCTTGTATTACTGTTTCATTAATATCTTTGCATGCTTTTAAGTAGGCTGAAAGTTCCTTTTTTCTCCATGGTCTTATGGCTTCTTTACACCATTTGTTAGCCTGTTCATAAGCAAGCTGCTTAACCAGGGGCATGGCTTGGTCTACATTCCCAAACACATGGGTAGCTGTTTGCATTAATCTGTCTACAAACAGGGACAGCATTTCTCCACCGCTTTGAGGAACGCTCGGGTGGTGGCTGTTTTTAGAGGCGTTCCATTCTTTTTAAACAGCTCCTTAATAGGCTGTTCCATTCTGATCTGTGATATCTCTGATCCCATTGTTAATCTTAAGCCCTTCCAAGATAGCTATCACAAAAATACCCAGAAACAAAATACACAACAATACCACAAACACACAAAGAATTACAACTTGACACAAATTCGTCTACTAAAGGACATCCGACGCTGTCTTGCAGCCACTTGCTTAGTCCCTCAGCGGAAACTCTTCCATTAGTCCCTCAGGGAGACTCTTCCGTTAGCTTCGAGGTCCCTACTCCTGTTCAAACAGGGTCTGCTAGTTAAATTTCAACCTACCGTTAACACTTACAATTGGTTTTCGCGTTCCCTGTACGGGCCACCATTTGTCGCATTTGACCAGCGAAGCGGCAATAACGGCATGTACACTCTTGTTGCTTGCGGAGATCTCTCTTTATTCAGGAAGTCAAACAGCTTAAATAGTAAAAGTGAATCAATCCGTAGGCTGTTGCTATGAGGAAGAAAACTCTGCTGCTGGCTCCTATTGGTTGTCCCTAGGTGGTCAGATGTTGCAAGCACAAGAACCAGGAACAGCAAGAGGTCAGCTGACTTGGTTTGGCCAGCCACCAGCCGCCAGCCGCCAGCCACCATCTTAAAGCTGCCTGCATGGTGTCGGCCCCGAGTGCCGCCTGCCACAAGAACCATTATAATTCATGTTCCCGCACATAATTTATCTAATTAGAATCTGTTCTGTCATTATCGTTTGTGGGAATCTCTAAGGTAAGAATTCTGTCTACTCCCACAGTGGATAACTAATGATACTTTATTTATTCAGTAAGGAGTAGTTGTGTGAAGAATCATACCAAAAGTTTTCCATTAGAAGATTTTAGAAGTAATTTATTGGTCTTAATACTTACAGCATTGCAAGAAGCAATACAAATACCATAAAATAAAAGCACTATTAGTTATCTATTATTGTACAGCAAATCAGCCTCAAATTTAGAAACTGAAAACAACAAACATTATATCACACTTTCTGTGGGTCAAGAATCCTCACATTGCATGGGTTAGCTGAGTGTTTCAGATTCAAGAACTCTCATGAAACTGTATTTGACTCATAAGCTGTGCTACTATCTTACTTGAAAGTTCAATCGGGAAGCATTTCCTTCCATATTGACACAAAGCATTTGGCAGACCTCTGATCCTTGATGGCTATTATCTGTAGACCAATATTTCTTCTCTTATGAGTCTTTCCCCAGGGATGCACATAGCATGAAGTTAGTTTCCCCAAAAGTGAGAAATTTAAGACTCTGAAAACAGAAATTCCAATGAAAAGTCACAGTCTTTAGCATCATCTAAATAAAGACTTAATAGGCCATAACATCTGTGATATTCTATTTATTCTAAATTAGGTACTAAAACAAAATCTAACCACACTCTACAGATGGGGATAACAGAGATATACACACCAGCAGGTAGCAATTACTGAGGGACACTTTAGAATCTGTGCACCACACTCACAGTGATACAAAGTGAAACGTGGGGCTCATTTAAATTGTACATTTGTTCATGGGCTTTCATGTTTTAGGCACTGCAGGAGATGAAGAATAAATATGTATTTTTAAATCTTGCATTTGGGGTCTAGAAATGTTCTCACCTCTTTTTTTAATACTCATCTCTAAGCTTCCTTCTAAAATCTTGCTTATTTAAAGACCTTGGAATATTGCAATCAGAGCACTTTATCATGACTTTCAGAAGGAAATTACCTCTAAATTAGGCAAATTGCCTTAATCAACTGGATAAATATGAGTGTGAACAAAATGCAGTGTTGTTGAAAATTCATTGATATGCAGGTCCTCATCGTCATCATTCTCATTGTTAGTGAATGGTCTGTGAGACCCAGACAAGTACTGTTTCATTTTCTATTTTCTGGTATATATTTACATTATGCTGTATTATTATTGCTGTCAGTCAATTTGTCAACAATGGGCATAAAACTATGAAAAAATAAGTAGATGTAATGTTGTTTATTGAATGATTATATTAAAGAGAAATTTGAATATTTTTCGTAGTTTTACAGTTTTGCTGATAAAATAAATTGACCTGTTATTTACACATAAACAAACATGGAAAAAATACCAGAATGAAACTTTAAAATAGTAATCTAAATGTTACAAGAGCATTATATTTGATGTTATTAAAATATATTAACTAAAGACAAAACGTAGAAAAATTATAGTATTTTGGTGTAATAAGATGTACAAAGTTAATAATTGGAAAAGGAAAGCACTTTATGCCTATGTTGTTACTACTACCTCCAAATTAATAAGGATATGAAGATTTGGGGTGCAAGACTGAAAAAAATTCATTTACATGACATCCTTCTTCCCATCTCACACACAGTATTATCCAAAACACATTCCCTGAAATGATGGTTGATTCTACCATTTATTTTGAAATGCCCTCTCATACATCTAAATATACATCTATGAAGAAATTGAAAACTAACTGTGTGAGTAGAGTATATATTTCCCTGATACCTGTCCCTTTATTGAAGCTTCTGAATGCTAGCTTATCTTCATTAAGGATTTTATTGTCAACTGGAAATTGTCCCTTAAAGATCTCTGTCTAATGTTCACATATTTTTTTAATTCAGATATAGAATTTTTCTGATATTTTACCTGAAGTTTAGTGTTTTACAGAAAGCCCTTTTTTATTAAAAAGCTTGCTTTCATTAAAAGAAATATTTCACAAGCACAAATTTTCTCACAAAACCCCAAGTTTCTAAATATTCAATCCTTTTTCAGGGAAGCTACACTATAATTCATTTTTATCTTTCTATGGTTCCTACCTAATTATTCCAAAGCATCACAATGGAATGAACATGTTTTAAATATCCATCAGGAAACAGTGCTCAATTACTTCTCAATGCAATGTTTACGTTACTATGGTTTTAAAATTTGCATACATTTCCGGTGCTAAAATAATAATCTATTTCTGTTGCTGAAAAATAATCCTATCTACATACAAAATTCTCATAGTTGTAATCCGATACAATGTTTAGCATGTTAATCTTATGCTTTAACCATGAAGGAATGGGATGAATACAGAGTCAAGAAGTAGAATTTGATCAGGAGATAGAATGAGGGTAGAGAGGATTTATTAACTGCACTGAGATTTCTATGTGGATGGCTTTAAAAAGGTGTTTCTTCCATCAGGGTCGTGCATGTACATACAATTTTTTCTGCTTTGGGTGAAAATTTTCAAATGTTTTTCTTTCATGGAGTAAACATTGTGTGCCACTATTGTAATGTATGCATTAATTTAGGACTAGAACATTTATTCAGCCAATTTTGCTACACACCTCAGACCTGTATAAATCACCTGTGCATCTAAAATTAATTAACATTGGGTCCTATCTATTGAGAGCATGGTTTTTATAGAGATTTTAATAAGATATTTGAGCTGGAAATAGTCAATTTTTTCTAGGAATAGGAGATTTAAATTAGCATTTCATTAATAAAATGATAAAGAAATAACAAAGTAGATAAGATTTTTAAAATAAACTTTTTATATGAATTATAGCCTTACAGAGAAATATTCTTTCTGAAATTGTATCAAACATAATGAAATAATTGAGAAAAAGAGGAAGAGCAATGTGAGGTGAAAAGAGTAGTTAACTTATAAACCTGATTTTATGAAATACTGAATACTTTTAAATGGTTCCTGAGCACAACTTGTTCTCTATTGAAGATCAGTTTGGATTTTGGTAATTTAATTTAATCTGAAGAAACATGATAAAAACACTGTTATCAACTTATTTGTTCAGTAATTTGCATTTATGCAGCATCATTTAGCAAGAACTCCCTATTTTGCTGGGTTGTGCTAAAATGACTAGAGGAATCTGAGAATATTCCTGGGCTTGAGAGATAAAGATCCAGTAAAGATTGTTTTTGTTTTAGGATGATTTCTAAATTTCACATTGGACACTTAGCAACTACAGGCTGTCATTTAGAAGACATATCCCTTCTGGGTTCCTGCAAAAGTGATGAAGCAGAACATAAGGTCTCAAGAGTTTCCCCAGTGGTTTCAGCCCTCTGGCTTTGGTTTCTGACTTGCTTGAGCCAAAGAGATTGTGGAAAGGGTCCTATCTAACTTTCTGTACCATGTTCTTCTCCATTTCCCATGTGTATATATCTCCAACCACTCTGTTAAGAAAACATAAATTAGATAACCAAAACCCTGGGGCTTTACAGAAGTGACCTATTGGTAGGTTAGTGGCATATCTACTACGGCCGGTGGAGGAGGGGAGCTTCTAGGGACTTGCAACCTCAAGGATGGAGAGGTGTAGGTGTCAAGGTTGCACTCACTTTCTTAGCTTCCTCTTGGAGGGTATACAAATGTCTGGTTGGAGTTGCAACCAGAATGACTATTCTTAGCTCAACTTCAGGGTTTTCTTTGTCCTTGACTTCAGTAGCTTGTTTGAGGAAGATTGCAAGGAGTTGAACTGGGTTTCAGCATCATTTTGAAGACAGATGTGAAAGGGGTCCGTGTTTCTCAAACCTTTCTCATTCAACCTCTAAAGATGGCCATCTTTTTGTTCATCATTAATGGCAGAACAAGAGATTACTGTATCAGTACCTGGGGCTCAGGTTTGACTGATGTTTCTACATACAGAATCAATTCATTTTGAGGGGACTATTTTAATCTCTTTTTTAACTCAATAATATATTCAAAACTTAAAATTTCTGTATTTCTCTTGATTATGCTTGAATGAGATTTGCACAGCTTTGTTGTTTTGAAGTATGGCAGGTTTGAATTCTAAATAATGACTCCACTTGGTGGTTGTTTGAGCAGGTATGTTTTCATCTGAAACTGGAGTTTATTTCTTATATGGATGTTTAAGTATTAAATGAGATAATGTACACACATAAAGTACTCAGAACAATAACTAACATATAGTAGAAGCTCATTTCATGTACGGTTGATCATAAATGAAAACCAAAAGTTATCAATGTAAGGAGTCTCTCTAGACATTGGTCAGTATTAATTTTAATACATATATGTAGGAAGATCCAATTTAATATTTTGACCCTAAACAATTCTTCCTACAAGCTTAGGAAAGTAGTTGCCAATTTTTGCTCCAAAACATGGGCAGTTCAGAGGGTATATATGGTTCATTTTGGTGTCTGACTTTCTCTGCCCTCTGCAAGTGAAGGCCCAGTGAAGAGCATTTTCACTTTCCCAAATTCAGAAAATCCTGTCTGGATTGTCAGAACAGTTTTTAATAAAAACAAAGTGGCAGAATGTTGTCCATGTGGCATAATGGAACACTTTATGTTACAGCACACAAACTGCTTAACAATAAATCCTTTTATATCATGGAACAGCAAACTACGGAGCTCTCTGTAGGTCAGTAAGGAGAAGCTAAATAGCAGACTCCGTTTTTATAAGGTATAGGTTCTATCTGATAGGATTTTCAGCCTTCAAGAAACTCATCTTTGATATACATATTCAGACCTACTTGGATCTATTTGGGGATTTTTCTCATACATTTATTTGAATAAATTCCTGTTTTGTTGACTTTAGGACAAAACTACTTTATGTACTATTGAAACTTTACTCTGTACAATATAAATGGTTTACTCATGCTCTTTCATTCCTAGAGTAGCTGGCAATGTAGCTAAGTGAAGTGATAAAGTGGTTGCCTAGCACGTATGAAACTGTGGGTTTGATCCCCGGCACTGCAAAAACAGTAAGAACAATAACACAATTACAAGAAAAAGTTTTATTCCTAGAGATAATATTTATAGTAGCAAATTTGCTTTATAAAACTGTGTATTTTAACTATTTAGGATGCCTTACTATGAAGTTTTAAGTAGTAAATGATATGACTTCTAAAGATGCAGAGCTAAGATTGAGAGAAATTATTTTCTTGAAAGACAAGAAAATAATAGGAGTTTTTATTTTGAAAGTTTCATGTTTCTCTTTCTCCTTTTATTTCTGTCTATATTTAAAGATACAAGAAATAAAGGTGAGTACCTAAATATTAGCCTCAATACTGTCACACAAATACTTTCACGCTAATTATGCTCCTTTTGTAAAATATTTTATTTCAGTAAGTAAATGGGAGTCCTGTCAAAAATATTTGTCGGGGTGTCACATGCACTTATTCCAGTCAGGAGCAGGTGGGCCTCAGCCAGCAGCTGCTTGGTCATTCCTTAGTGCTGGGCTTTTGCCTCAATTTTACTAAGCTTCTAGGATCATAACCTTTTCTTGGATCATATTTCTGCTTGTTTTCAGGGATCTTCCTCAAGTCTTTCTAGTTACCAAGTTTTTCTCCCAGTCATTTTCAAATCATTACCAATATTAATTGCCACCATTTTGCAGCAGGATGTACATTATTCTGTCCAATACAATGTGAGCTTTACTACTTAACCTATGAGCCATACACACTGAGACACATGTCAGCATTTTTATATTTGATTCAAAAATACCCAATTCTTGAAAATATTTTTCTCATGCTTATCATTTTCTTCTCATCTTAGTGTTCCCCATTATCCATTTATGTTCTAGATATTTTGTCTTAAATGAGCTTTAGAGTCTAATCTTCATTTTTATAAACACATACATACATATATATTTCTAGAGGCCAAAGCTTAAATACAGAGTAAAAAAAGAAAAAAGCTCAGGGTGGTTCTCAGACATAAATTTCAGAAGAAGACAAATGGAATGAGTCATTTGAAGCTGAAAGACCTGGCACAAGTCTAATGTGGCTGCATAGCAAATGATACCTGGGTTTGCCAGTTAGGTAAGCACAGTGCCAGTAAAGGTAGTGAGCTGTGCACATTTGACCTGCACGGGGTTATGACACAGGTGCCTCTGCTGAGCGTGTGGTGTCCCTGCCTTGCATTAGGTTGCTCAGTCACGTCTGCAGTAGTGTCAGAAGGTTGCACCATGGTTAATGTTCACACTAAATCATTCTCCATAGGCAACTCTATTTCCATAAGTTCAAATGACATGGGGTTTTGAATATGATCAAATTTATATAAGTATCCTGGCTATTTTGTATGGAACATAGATTGGAAGTTCTGTCATCAGGAATTTCTTTCATCAGACATCTCCCCCACCTAAAAAAAAATACAGACAAGAACATGTCTAGAATAGAGCTAATCTTTTACCCTGTCAGCTCTCTTCCTTTCGGAAGCATAATATCTAAAACCACATCATAAATGTTTTCTAAATTAACTTCGGTGGGTCCTGATTTGAATAGCAGATAAACATCCATCTTAAACATAGCATTTTATTGAGTTTGGATGTATATATACAATCAAGTAACCACCATCACATGTAAGAAATGAAACAATTCTGTCACAGAAAAATTCTCCCTTGGCCACATGAGTACACAGTCCCACTCTCCTCTGAATTCAGGCAAACACTGATCTTCTCTGTCATTCTTTAAGTTTCCTTTATATGAAATCCCATACAAATGGAGCTACATGGTATGTGCTGTTTTTTGTGCCCATTCTTTTCTGCTCAGTATGTTTTCTAAATCATTTGTGTTAATGTAGATATCAGTAGTGCTTCCCATGCCTCAGTATCACTTGCATAGATAGACTATAGTTTGCTTATCCATTCACCAGTGAAGCTGTCATGGATATTCCCACACAACTCTTACTGTTGATACTGTTTTCATTTATGCTTTAGCATCAATACATACTAGTGAACTTGGTGGATTAATTCTATTCAACACTATGTTTATAAGAACTGAAACAATGTGTTTCAAAGAGTTTTACTATTTAATGATCCTACCAGCAATGTTTGAGAATTCCAATTTCTCCACATAGGTTTAGTATTATCTGTCTTTAATTTTAGGCTGTTATCCTATTGTGGCTTCAGTATGCATGGGTTTTTCCATATTCTGATAGTGCTAGGTACATGTATTTGAATTAAATAAATGATTACATGTACAATTAATTTGAGAGCTAGGTTTATCACTTTTGAAATAGAAATTTAAAGATCAGAAAGAGAGGCTGGAACAGTGGCTCAGCGATTGGAGCACTTACCTGGCATTGATGAGGACCCAGGTTTGAACCCCAGGCCCCACACACGATTGTTGAAGAAACAAAGGCCAGATGAAAAAAGAAATAAAGATGATTCTCTCTTTCCGCTCTCTCTCCCCCTCTCTGTATAAAAATAAATAAATAAACATCAGAAAGATTAGGGGGCTAGGATGATTCATGTGGAAACAGATTATGGTTGGCAAAACCTGTAAAAATTCTTGTTATATGGTTGTTATATGGTTATATCCATAGTTACGAATGTGTATATCCAGTTTGAATGTTAATATGTATTTATTTTATGTATGAGCTGAGACGGCATAAAAATGACACCCTAGTATTAATTAACATTCCTAGCACCCAGATCTTTTTTCCAATTCCAATCTCCTATAAAAGGAGGTGAGACTACTAGGAAAAATGGGCATTTCTTGAAATGGATAAGGAAATATATAAAATGAGCCCAGGATACTTTTTAGAACTAGAAATTAAGGAAGCAGTCTCAACCAAAACCAACAAAAATCCCAGACAAATAAAAACCATAAACATTTCTTTTTGGGATATGTCAAAGAGGACAGGAGTTAATGGAAATAATTTCTATCATCAAAGCTGGAATAATATGAGCAACAAGAAATCAAATTTTTTTATTTACTACTTTTCTAAAAATCATGGAAGCACTTATTACTTTTAGGCCAAGTAATATGAATGTATAAAACATACAACTGTGAATTTAAAAATAATGAATGTTAATTTCCATATATCATTTTTATAACACTGAAGTATGTGTTAAACCACATTTTTTCCTATTGGTTGCCAAATAATATCATTTTGGTCAATTCTTAGGGCAGCAGCATTTTAGTTTCTACATCTAATCTTTCCATGTTAAGCCTACAGCATTACTAACTACAACTTAACTCTGTGCCTTAGGTAAGCTTACAATTCAGGACTGTTCCACAGTTAATTAAGAAGAAATTAACAATGAAATTTATTTAACATTTTGTTAAAATTATTCACTGTGTAATATAAATATAATTCTCTCAAAGAAAAGAGATGCATAGAAATTGAAGAAATTCTTTTTTAATAAGAGATTTATAGAAATCCAAGTCCTTCCACACAAAAGACCAAAGCTTTTGTCACAGGAATAATATGGCATGTTTTTCTGTTTCTGTTTCATACAAACTATTGGAGTACATAGACTTTCTAAAAATCACCCAAAGACACATAACATATAGGACTTCTGTCCAGAGCAGCACCTGCTCAGGACCAACCAGGGAGGTTCTCTGCCTGGAGCAGCCCTGCCTACTTGATGCCCCATGTTCCTGTTGGGGCCTATTTTAATCCTGCTGAAAGGCTCTCAGAACATTACAGGTAGGACACTCATTCAGAGCATCCCCCGCACCAGACCAACCAGGGGTGGTTCCCCACCTGGAGCAGCACCACCTACTTGATGCCCCACATTCAGGTAGGTTCAGATTTGCAAACTTGAGCCTGGAACCAAAATGTAGAGCAACACGAGAACTCAGGCAAAACAACATCTGGGAAAAGGTGTTCATCAAAGGGTTGGTGACTGATCTGACCCTTTGACTTGCAAGGAAAAACCACCTAGAGAACTGCCTACCTTCCCTTGAGGAAATCTCAATTCATAGATCCACAAAAAGCTCTTCAAAAATGAAGACACAGACAAGGAGAAGTTCACCTCAAACCCAAAACTCCTCCAAAAAGGAAGCCCCAGATAGGGATTGAGTTGAAAATATTATCAAAGCTCCAATTACTAAAAGGAACAATGAGCTGAAAGAAGATATAATTAAAGGACTAAGTGAGAAAACTTAGAGATGAAAAACTCTATTATCAATGAGATAGATATATTCAAAAGGTAGTAACAGAGCTAAAATCTGCAGTCAATGATATGAGAGGAACCATGGAAGGATTTAATGACAGACTAACTTCTTTAGAAAACAGACCTCAGTTCTTGAAGAAAGAATTTCTGACAATGAAGAAAAGCTGAGCAAGCTAGAGGGCACAACTGACAAAAAAGAAAAAAATCTCACAGAATACGAACAGAATTTTTAAAACGTCTGGAATGAAATGAGAAGAAATAATCTAAGAGTAATTGGGATAAAGGGGAAATTCAAGCACAAACATTCTCAAGAAAATCACTAAACAATATTCTGCTCATATAAAATGAGAGTCAGATATGCTCATCCAGGAAGTTTATAGGACACCCAACAGGCCTAATCAAATGAGAAGTTCACCAAGACACATCATATTCAAAATGTACAACAGGGAAATCAAGGAAAGAATATTGAAAGTGGCAAGGGAGAAACATCAAATCACATTCAGAGGCAAACCAATCAGAATCACATCTGACTTCAGTTCTGACTCTGGAAGAAAGAAGATCATGGAAGGAGATCTTTCAAAGCCTGAATGGATACAACATGTAGCCAAGAATACTGTACCCTGCAAAACTCAGCTTCAAATATGAGGGGGAAATAAGAACTTTTCATGATAAGAACAAACTTGCAGCATTCATGAAGAGAAAGCAATACAAAGAATCCTAAAAGATAAACTCCAGACAAAAGAAAAAACTGACATTCCTCAAAACCCAGAAACAAGAAATTCAATAAAGGTGCATGCTATCAATAGACAACTAAGAGAGCACAGAACTTATTGATACAACAGAATGAATATGAACCACAATCACATAATGTTTCTAACACTGAACGTGAATGGTCTCAATCCAGCAGTCAAAAGACTCAGACTAGCAGATTGGATCAAAAAATAAAATCCATGAATATGTTGCTTACAGGAAACCAACCTTACAGCAAATGACATCCACAGTTTAGGGGTGAAAGGATGTAAAAAAATCTACCAAGCATACAGCCCAAGAAAGCAAGATGGAGTTGCAATTATTATATCTGACAAAGTGGATTTCAAATATAAATTAATCAAGAGATAAAAAAGGCCACTACATCCTAGTAAAAGGAACAATACAACAGGAAGAAATAACCATAGTAAATATATATATAGTCCAAATACCAATGTCCCATGATTGTGGAAAAAAATACTCCAAGATATGAATCAACATGTGGACCTCAACACAATAGTACTGGGAGACTTTAACACACCTCTATCACCGAAAAACAAATCATCAAAGAAAAGAAACAATAAAGAGATCTCCAGTCTAAACAACATCATGAATCAAACAGACTTAACAGACATCTACAGAATATTCCACCCCAAATTGGCAGAGTATACCTTCTTCTCAGAAGCACATGGATCCTTCTCCTAAATAGATCATATTCTAATTCACAAAGGGAATCTCAGCAAATGTAAAATAGTAGATATTACTCCATGTATCCTATCAATCCATGATACCATGACCCTAATAATTAATAGCAAAAACCATGGCACAAAACACACATATATGTGGAGATTGAATAACACTATTAAATGAAGAATGGATTCAAGAAGATGTGAGAGCAGTAATTAAGGAAATCTTGGAAGAGAATGAGAATGAAGACACAGCGTATCAAAATCTCTGGGACAACATGAAAGCATTATTAAGGGGAAACTTTATTGCACTGAGTGTCCACACAAGAATCAGGAGAGATCCCTAACAAATAAGATTATGTTCAACTCAAATCTCTACAAAAGGAAGAACCCTTTAATCCCAAAGCCAGCAGAAGACAGGAAATACTAGATTAAATCAAAAGATTAAATTAATTAATTAAATTAAACTAATTTTCAAAATTAGATTAAATCTGAAATCAATGAAATTGAGAATAAAAAAATTAAAAGAATTGATGAAACAAAGAGCTGGTTCTTAAAAAAATAAAATAAAATTGACAGACCCTTAGCTAATGTGAAGAAAAGAAAGAATCAAATCTAATTAGTCAAATCACCACCACAAAGGTGATGATCACCACTGACCCCCTTGAAATCGGATTATCGGAACATGTTTTGAAAAGCTATACTTCTCTAAATCACTTATTCTGGATGACAAGAACAAATTTCTTGACTCACACAACATCTCCAAATTGACAGAGGATGACATTAAAATCCTATCCTAAACAGCCCAATAACAGGAACCAAAATATATACAGCAATTAAAAGTCTTACAAAGAATAAAAGTCCAGGACTAGTTGGACTCTCTGCAGAGGTTTACCACAACTGTGAAGAGGAGTTAGCACCTCTCCTTATTAAGCCATTCCAAAAATTGGAAAAGAGGGAACTCTCCCATACCCTTTTTATGAAACAACCATAGCTCTAATATCAAAATCCAACAAAGGCACATCAAAAAATGAAAATGACAGACTAATATCCCTCATGAATATCGATGCAAAAATCTTTATAAGGTTCTTGAAAATGGCATTCAAAAACACGTGAAGAAAATAATTCATCATGATCAAGTGCTTTATTCCAGGTATGTAAGGCTGGTTCAATATATGCAAATCAATAAATGTGATTCATCACTTAAACAGAATTAAGGAAAAAAACCATATAATCATCTCAATAGATGCAGAAAAGACCTTCAATAAAATCCAGCACCCATTTATGCTCAAAACTCTAGAGAAAATAGTGATCAAAGGAACTTAACTTTGTAAAGCCCATATGTGCCAAACCCTCAGCTAGTATAATACTAAATGGAGAAACACTGAACGCATTTTCAAGGAACTCAGGCGTAAGACAAGGCTGCCGGCTTTCACTACTTTTATTCAATATAGTCCTCTAGGCCCTGGCTGGTGCAATCAGGCAGGAGGAAGAAATCAAAGGGATATGAATAGCAAGAGAGAAAGTCAAAAATATCCCTTTTTGCTCATGACATGATACTATATCTTGAAGATCCAAAAAAACTCCACCAGAAAACTGCTAGAACTAATAAACAGATTTGGCAAAGTAACAGCTACAAATCCACACCCATAAATCAATAGCTTTCCGATATGCCAACAATATTAGAGCAGAAGAAGAAATTAGGAAAGTAGTCCCATTCACAGTATCCTCTAAAAGAATAAAATACTTGGGAATTAATCTTACAAAAGAACTTTACAAGCAAAATTATCGAACACTGAAAACAGAAACTATGAAAGACCTGAGAAGATGGAAAGATGTTACATGCTCTTGGTTTGGCAGAATTAATACAATTAAAATGGTCATTTTGCCAAAAGCACTGTACAGATTTTATGCAATCCTCATCAAGAATCCAATGTCATACTTTTCAGATATACAAAAAGCAATTCTCAAGTTTATATAGAACAACAAGAAGCCCAGAATAGCCAAAACATTACTATGCAAGAAAAATGAAACAGGTGGTTTTGAAAAACCAGAACTAAAATTATACTGTATAGCTACCGTATTAAAAATAACATGGTATCGGTATCAAAATAGGAGTAGAAGACCAATGGAATAGAATAGAAGACTCTGAGTTAAACCCACAAATCTTTAAATATCCGATATTTGAAAAAGAGTGTCAAAATACAACATGGAGGAGAGACAGCCGATTCAAGAAATGGTGCTGGACAAACTGGACAGCCACTTGCAGAAAACTGAAATTTGATCATTATCTCTCACCTTGCACAAAAATCAAATCTAAATGGATCAAAGAATTAGGAATTAAACCAGCTGCCATACAATTGCTAGAAGGAAAATTAGGACCAGCATTCCAGCATATGGGTTTGGCAACAGCTTCCTCAACAAGACTCCCAAAGTGAAAGAATTACAGTAAAAAAATCAATGAGTGGGATGCCATTAAAATAAAAAGCTTTTGTACAGCCAAGGAGGTAGTCAAAACAGTCAAGAGACAACCTTCAGAATGGGAGAGAATCATGGTCTGTGATACTTCTGACAGGGGACTAATATCTAAAATATATGAAGAACTCAAAATCTCTATAACAAAAGCACAAACAATCCAATCAATAAGTGGGCCAGAGAGCTAAACAGAAACTTTCCCACAGATAACAGTCAGCAAGCCAATTGAATACATGAGAAAGTGTTCTAAATCACTGGCAATCAGAGAAATGCAAATCAAAACTACATTAAGATATCACCTTACTCCAGTCTGATTGGCAAATACAGTCTGATGAAGAATACAAACAATTACAAATGCTAGAGGGGATTTGGGGAGAATGGAATACTAATACACTTGCAGACTGGTCCAGTTGCTCTGGAAAGCATTGTGGAGACTCCTCAATATATTAGGGTTGGATCCACCATATGACCAAGCTATCCATCTTCTGGGTATTTTCTCAGAGGAGTTAGAATCAGCACACTACAGTGACACAGAAAAATCCATGTTCATAGCAGCTCAATTTACAATAGTTAAATTATGGAACCAAGCCAGATGCTTCTCACTGGATAAAAGAATCCAAAAAATCTGGTATATATATATATATATATATATATATATATATATATATATATATATATATATACACAATGGCGTTCTACTCAGCTATTAGAAACAACAATATTGCATCTATTAAATATAATTGGATGGCATTGAAGAAATCATGCTGAGCAAAGTTATCCAAACCCAGAATGTCAAGGGCCAAATGGTTTCCCTCATTTGTGGAGGCTGGACTTAAACCCAGGCTTGGGAGTAAGGTAGACAAACTCATGTAGTAGATTTATAACAAAAATGCAAAGTGTTAATATTTATGAGATGCAGTTGCAAGATACTTCGTAAGATATTTGAACAAGCTATGCTGCATACATGTACAAAAATCTAAATGTTTAATACTATTGTCAAATATTTTGAAGAGTAACAAGGTATGACAGGAAGGGAGGTGAAGGGGAAATGTTGGACCTGAGATAAAGCAAGGTACATTCCAAGCAGTTATAAATGTCTCTATTTATACTATAGCCATATATATAATGTTGTTCATATGTATAAGAGTTATATCATTGTATTTGTGTTTTTTAGGAACAATATGAGACCCAGAAGAAAGGCAAGGGATCAGGGGATGGAAGGAAGGAGGTAAAGGGGTGTGGGTGTTTGTATTGAACAAATTGAATTGCTGATTTGTGTGCATCTAGGATTTTGTGGCAACTAATCGTATAATTATATAAAACTATAATGCACTAATAAAAAATATGGAAAGGAACTGAAAGGACATTTTTCTTAGGCGGACATAAAAAATGGCTACAGATGAATGAATAGGTGCTCCGTATCACTAATCCTCCAGGAATTACAGGTAGTACTACAGGCCTCCCAAGGCCTAGGTACACAGATCTCTGTGAAAAACTGAGTTAGTATGTCTGCCTAGATTTTTAGGTAACACAAAATAGGCTAAGAAATATTTGACATTTCTTAACTCTAGGTATTATGAAACATGTGTGCTTCACTGTTTTTATAATTAAAAACAATCAAAATTTAAAAAAACATCTAAAATCACTCTAAATATCTGTTAGATTTTTATGTTAGATCAGTCCACTTTTCAGGTAGTGATTGACACTGGGCAATGAATAGATTACTTTTCATTCACACTAAGGAAAACTGACTTTTAGTTCATAAGATACAAGAAATGCAGTTCATCGTGCACATTTTCATTTACAAAAATAAGTATCACATAAAGGAAATGAAATGTAGTTAACAAAATTTATCATCATTGTATTAGTAAGGGCTTCCAGTTTTTTCCCTCATAATTTTATAGAAATTTGAAATCAAAGTGTGGGAAGTTTTGGCTTCTCCTGAGGCCTTTGTCCTTGACTTGCTCATGGCCAGCTTCTCTTTGTCTCTCACTTGGAATTTCCCTTTGGACACATCCTTGTTGTATCTTCCCGTCTTAGAAAGTCTGTAATTACCCTGGACTTAAGAAACCATTTTAACATATTTACTTTTTTTAGGATCCTGTCTCCAAATATAGTCACACTTGGGGTTAGAACTTTAACATGTAGATCAGGGTAGTAATCAAAAATAAAAATAAAAATTGAATCACTGTATAAATTGAATTAACTTTTAGTGCTTAGTACTCTCTAGTACTTAGAGACTCCAACAATATCACTTTACAGTTAACATTTTATTTTTCATCTAGGTTTAAGTGTTCAGTCCTTGTCTAAAGTTCTAAAGCAAAGCAAAGTGCTCTTTCTCCCGTTCTACCATATTCTAATCTGTTCTCCCTTGGCCTCTTGTTCTGAAGTGCCCTTGTCTACAAAACTAAATATAGTCTTTTTTCCCAGTACTATACCTTTTATAAATTAGAGCATGCTCCCCTTATTTTTAAAAAAAAAAAAATACTATAGAGTACTAAAAGAATGCATAGTTTCCATTCCAAACCAAAATAGGTCAATGACTCCACTTTGCTTTAGGGCCACAGACAATGCTAGAGTGTTAATATTCTCCTCCACAGCAATCATGCATTTTGTATTTCACTGCTACACTCTTGGCTAGATACACTGAGACTGTGTACATAAATCAAAAATTTGATAACATTACATTCAAAATAGAGGCTACAAAATAATTTTTCTTCTTGAATACAATCATTGAAAATTGATATTGGTTATATTTGAAAAACGTTTAACTTTATAAAACTTATTCTTGTAAATGTTAGGAAATTCTTTAGCAATGGAAATTCTTTAACATATTTGATTTTCATGAACAAATGTTCATTTCATCGTGTGTGTGTGTGTGTGTGTGTGTGTGTGTGTGTGTATGTGTGTAGTAACTTAAAGCCACTTGAAAATTTCAACTTTAATCAATTTTGGATGTTTTATTATAGAGCAGAATACTATTATATTTTGTTCATGGAGGGTACAATTTATTTTACAATTGTTGCATATGATCCAATTTTCTGTATGAAAATATATTTCTTGTCTTGAAAAAAGCATTGGTTTCAGTATGACATAAAAGGATTTTGTTGCAATATCCTACTGAAAGTCAAAATAATCCTTATTCATACTAGTGTTAATTTTATCACTTCTTTTGCATTTCTTCCATTACATTTTTTTGAAAATTTGTCTCTATTCTTTAATAAATAAATGTACAGTTGAATGAATATACAACCATTCATACATGTATACAAATCAGAATTCTTCAAATTTTCCCGTATTGTATTGAAATAGATTAAATGTCTTGCCAAATTGCTTTTCAAATTTTGAACTTAATCAGTCTTGAATAAATGTTTTGCATCTCATTTAAATTTAAATATCTCTTCCAAGTCTTAAGAAATATATAGTCCTTAAAATGTTGTTTTATGCGTATTGTAGATTTTGAAGGACCTTATAATGTGCAAACTATATCATTACATTTACCCATTAAAAAATCAACTTCAAGTGTGTTTAAAATATACCATCTATCACTGAGCTGAAAATAACACATAATTATTTCAAATACCAAAGTAGTCAACAACTCCAGGAGCTGCGCATTTCCTTCAACATGATTGAAGCAATGAGCTATGTACAGCACACATCATGCATAATTAAGATTTTAAAAAGCACGACAGTCCTTTTACAACACTTTTTAAAAACAGCGTTATAGTCATGTGATGGGCAATGAATATTGTTGAAAAGCAGGTGACAGTTTTCCCAGTCCTTTTTTCACTTGATTGAATCACATCACAGAGAGCTTTCTTAATGAAAACGTTGGTTTTCTGCTCCAATACTGGAGCACAGTAGTTGACAACTAGTTTATGTTTTGTATTCCAGGGCATGTCATTATTTATTTTATTTGATATTTTATTTTATGAACATCTTTCAATTGTTTTGATGATATCTTCATTGCTTCTGAGATATGTAATATTTTTCAATTTCTATAGTTATCCATATGTTCATACACTACTTGTGATTCAGCATTTTCTTTTAGATTAATTTTCTATTTTGAAAACTGCCATAACTAACTTTTTTAGGATTGCAGAATAATACTGGTTGTTACACTTATTTTTTATAGATATTTGTCTAGTGCATTTTTTAATTAAAATACATTGCATGTATGCACAATTTTCTTGCTCTATGGAGTGTTCATAACTTTTAGAGGTTTTTAGCATACTCACCCTGGGTCTACGAGTCTCCTTTATTTAGCCTTACATTTTTAAGTCTTCCTCTGAGGTAATTCTTCCTGTAAAACTAGAAAGCAAACATTTAGTTTTATCTATCTATCTATCTATGTAGATAGGTAGATACAAGCAACTGAAATTAAAGTAATATTATATATACAATTTGGCATACTGATGAACATATGTAAGAATTTTTTAACAGTGGCACTTGTTTCTTCAGATGGTTTTTAATGTGTTTATTATAATTTTATGATTATTTCATATGACGTCCTAGATTATTTGACAACAGGATTTGTGAGATAAGGAAAATTAACTTTGGGAGTCAGTGTGGTAGCACATGACTATAATCACTCTAATCTCGGGAGACTGAGGCAGGAGGATCACAAGGTTGAAGCCAGCCCCAGGAACTTAGTAAGGCTCTAAACAACTTAGTGAGACCCTACCAACCTTGTCTCAAAATAAAATTAAAAAAGAAAGAATGAAAGAAGAAAGGAAGGCCTGGATATTTCTTCATGGTACCAAAATTATACAAACAAAAACCTCAAAATTATATGTTGATTTGATATGCATAAAAACTTCTTTCTTTATAGGAAGAACTAGCTTCCTACTGTGTACTGCTGCATGCTTATCTCTCATAAATGTTAGAAATTTTATGAATTCTTTTGTATGACTCTTCAAATATAATATATATATGTATTTGTATGTGTGTATGCATATATGTGTGTATATATATATATATATGAAGAGAAAACCTCAGTTTTAACTAAGCTTGGATATTATCTAAATTCTCTGCTTAATTTTATATATTTGATGACTGGAAGCATTTTCCACAAACTAGGATTATTTTTTTTTCTTTCATCTACATATTTTTAATACCAAATAGTAAACAGATGCTAGGTAAACCTAGGTAAGCCTATGTTATTTGCACAATATCTGTAGAAGTCATTTTTACACCAGGATGCTTTACTACAAGCTGAATATACAAGAAGTTACCAAGAGCCTATTAACATGCCCCATTAAACCAAATTAACCCCATTTCTACTTTAGGATATCAAAAATTGTTAGGGACATTATAATAATAAAGTATGACAAAAGTCAGAATGCAAAAGAAAGAAAATTAATGAAACATTTTCATTACTTTTGCAAATTTTGTAAAAATATATGAACACATGCCCATTTTTAGGATGCTTTTGTCGGGGGACATACAATTTTTCTGATCATCTATAAATTTGCCGTGCCTCCACCCCCACATGTTGTTCAATCATTTTTTTTGGAATGGCTTATTGAAATCAGGAAGTCCCTTGTTTACTGGTATTGGTGTGTTTTAATGGGCACAAAACAACCATATCCAAATGGAAGAGATTTCTGTACAAGGTATGTTGGGAAAGATGTGCAGAGCTTCCCAAGGGTCTGTTCTCCTAGACCCTTGACATGTTCACCATCTAGAAAACATTCTGAACACTTCCTTTAGAATCTTTTGTGGTATTTCCATTACATAGGCTTATTTAATCAGATCATCGAGAATTGGTGATTACATCAACCTTCAACTCCTGGGCCCTCCTGGAAAAGGAGGTATGAGGCTGAAAGTTTGAACCTGATCTGTCACTTCTGGCAAGCACTTCCAAATCTGATGCTAGCTCATTACCCATAGACAGTCACTTAGCTATTAGAATCATCAGCACAGACTCAATATGGTTGAAATGAGATTATTTGTAGTTACAAAAGAAGCTGCTTTCATTCCTCTCTCTAAGAAAAATGAAAGAGTTTTAAGTGCTTTCTGCCAGCAACTGGGAATAAAGATGTAGCAGGAGTTTGTTTATATCACAATGTCATTTAACCGATAGCCTATTCAGCAATCAAAAATAATTACAGTTATACACAATCTAGAACAATATCAATGCAATTGCTAGGTTGTAGTAAGTAGCCGGGTTCAAAAGGCTAGGTACACACATGAGATTCTGAAAGAGGCAACAAATGGTGACACAAAACAAACTAGTGATTGCCGGAGCCGTTGACAAGGGAAGGAGCTGATTACGGAATGTTAAGACAGAGCATTTTAAGGGTCATAGAACTGTTATGAATCTTGAATTTACTGCTATTTATGTGAATTCATGGAGCTGTGAAATTTTTTAAACTATCAAAAAAGAGGAAATATTTCTTTAAATACACACATTATAAAATGGTAAAGAAACATGCTGAATAAACCTTAGAAAGCAGTTTAATGCAATCAGCAAAATATTTGAAAACAATCCAAACCATTGAAATGGGAATGCAGTGTATATCACTTGATTAATGTATGCAGGATCAGGGGCTCAACCCTAGAACCAAATTAAAATTAAATAAAATAATACAAACAATTAGAGTTCACTCAAGAGAGCAACATGACCAGCTTTATATCTACTGAAGAAACTGCACACATATTGAGAAAATTAAAAATGAATCTATGGGACATTTAATAAATTATGAACTATATCATTCTTAAAGATAGAAAAATTCAACCATAAGCATTAAAATTTCCTAGGTTGAGGTGTAAAAATATTGCAATGATACTAATTCTACTTTGTTTTTATGGTACCTGATAAAGAAAGCCTGAAAGGAAGAACAAGTGGCTGGAAAAAGCAATACACTTAAAATGTGAGAAAAGGGAAATTTTAAAGGCTAGTGTCTGATCTAAAACATGTGGAGTAAGAGAAAACAGGACACTGAAATAGAAAAGACATAGAGAAATGAATTTTGACGTACGAGAAAAATGACAATAGTATTCTAGATTTATCAAAAAATTTTAACGAATTTAAAAAATATTTTCTGAAAATATTTAAACAATAATATTTAAGCTTGACATGGTGGTGCACACCTATAGTCCTAGCTACTTCAAGGGTCAATGCAGGAAGAGTTCACTTAGTGCAGGAGTTCAAGACCAGCCTGGGCAATACACTGAGACACTGTTTCAAAAAAGAAAGGAAAATTAATTTTAAAAAAAGGAACAAAACAAACCAAAAATCATTTAATCACTATTTCAAGTGCTGTACAAGAATATTTTCTAGTTGAAATGAAGGATTAAATATTAATGGCAAAATGTCAGATAAATAATAGGTTTATTTTAAATAATACACAAAACACATAAGCCAAAATTTTATAATGAAGTTGAATCAAACTAAGTATCAGGGAGCCAAAATCTACAACAGGAAAGTAAATAGATAAATCACAATCAAGACAAACAAGTATAGAATGCATAAAGTTGATTTATGGTTAATATACTGAATTTATTTTTAAAATCAATTGAAAAAATATGAAGATCCATGAGGAAAGCAATCAAATGCATTTCCATTTATTTCTGGGAAAAGAGAAAGAACAAGTAATTAAACTTAAAAACTTTTTTTTAAAAGAGAGGACAGTGAGAGAGAGAGAGAGAGAGAATCCATTTTTATTGAGTTTTTCACATGGCCTTCGTTGCTCAGACACTTAGTTGTGTACATGGGTGCTGGCATTTGAACCAGTGTATTTGCACATGCCAGGCAAGCGCCATAACCACCAAGCCACTGCTCCATCCCCTAAAAACATCTTTTGTATTACTGATTATTAAAATAAAAATGACAACATCAGAAAATATTTTTATTCTTATTATTATTTTAAAAAAGTATTTCTTTATTCATTCAACATAGTCTATATATAGAGGGAATCATCATTACATATTCATGCATAGGTGGATATTGACAAAATAAGTTAACGCAGATCCTAGTCCAGGATCTCCCCGCTTCCACCACTCCCTGCTCCCATGTCTCCTCTGCTTTACCCCCCATGCTATAGATAGAAATAACCATACACAGGTGTATTAATTTTTGAATTTTCTGATCTTCTCTACCCACCTGGGTAGAGTTGGGCTTGTCATTGGAGTTGAGGGTTCTCAGTTGCATTGATAACCTTCCCTCCACTCTCTGTCTTCCTCCCTTCTAACCCCCACATCATAGTTATGGACCCCTGCTTATGTGAAAATTCATCTATATTGAGTTTATTTTTTTAGCTTAGCTAACTTTAAATCTGTTTTAGATTTTACTCTAGCTTCCACATGTGAGAGATAACATTTGGCCTTCAAGTCTCTGAGTTTGGGATATTTCATTCAGCATAATTTTTTCCATCGCCATCCATTTGGTTGCAAATGCCATGATATCATTCTAACAGTAGAGTAGAAATTTATTGTGTGTGTATATATAAATATATATATATATATTTACATGTATATATATATATATATATATATATATATATATATATGCCACTTGTCCAGTGATTGGCATCTGGGTTGCTTCCATAGTTAGCTGTTGTAAATTAAGCTGCTATAAATATTGATATAGCTTCATGTCTGTAGTATGCAAATTCTAACTCTTGGGAAAATACCCAGGAGTAGGATAACTGGGTCATAAGATGGTTCCAACCCTAGTTTTTTAAGGAATATCCACACTGCTTTACAGAGTGGCTTTACAAGCTTGCAGTCCTACCAACAGTATGATAGTGTTCCTTTCTTCCCACAACTCCTCCAGCATATGTTATTGTTTGTCTTCTTCATTTTTGCCACTCTGACAGGAGTGAAATGGAATCTCAGTGAAGTTTTGATTTGCATGTCTCTGATTGCTAATGATGTAGAATGTTTTCTCATATATTTCTTAGCTTATTAGACTTTTTCCATTGAGAAGTTTCTACCCATGTAGTTTCCTACCCACTTATTGATTGAACTATTTGTGATTTTGCTGCTTAGTTTTTTTGAGTTCTTTGTATATTCTGGATATTAGCCCTCTGTCAGAGGTGCAGCAGGCAAAGATTTCCGTCCATTTCTGTAGGTTCTCTCTTGACATTTTTGACTAATTCTTTAGCTGTGCAGAAGTTTTTCAGTGTAATGGCATCCCACTCATTGATTTTTGGCTATAATTCTTGCACTATGGGAGTCTTGTTACAGAAGAAACTGCCTACACTGATGTCATGGAGTGTTGATCCTATTTTTTCTTCTCACAACTATACAATTACTGGTTTAATTTCTAACCCTTTGATCCATTTAAATTTGATTTTTGAGCAGGGTGAGGAAAAGGATTTAATTTCATTTTTCTGCATATGGCTGTCCAGTTTGTCCAGCACCATTTGTTGAACAGGCTTTCTTTCTTCCACATTATATTTTCACCCCTTTGTCAAATATCAGATAGTTAAATATTTGTAGGTTTATCTTGGTACCTTCCAGTTGTTCCATTGGTCATCATATCTGTTTTGATACCAATATCATACTGTTTTTCTTGCTATAGCTGTAAAGTATAATTTCAGGTCCGGTATCATGACACCTCTTGCTTCCTCTTTCTTGCTTAGTAATGTTTTGGCTATTCAGGATTTCTTATTATTCCAAATGAATTTGAGAATTTCTTTTTATATATTTGTGTAGAAGATCATTGGTATCTTGATGGTCAACCCTAACCAGAGCTATCAGACAAGAGAAAGAAATCAAAGGAATTCAAATAGGAAAAGAGGAAGTCAAGCTCTCTCTTTGCTGATGACATGATCCTCTACCTAGCATAATCAAAAAGCTCAAGAAGAAGACTTCTAGAGCTTATAAATAAATTTAGCAAAGTGGTTGGTTATAAGATAAATACTCATAAATCAATAGCTTTCCTATACTCCAGCAGCAATTCTGCTGAAGAAATCTGTCCCATTCACAATAATCTCAAAAAGAATAAAGTACTTGCGCATCAAGATATAAGGATCTCTACAATGAAAACTATTGAACATTTAGAAAAATAAATTGTAGAATACCTAAGTAGATTGAAAACATTCCATGTTCTTGCTTAGGCAGAATTAATATAGTCTTACAATTTTTGACCAAAATACTTGAATGTCAAAAATATTAAGTTTTAATGAGGGTATAAAATAATAGGAATTGTTATCAAAGACTTGACAGAGTATAACTATAACTAAAACAAGTCCAGCAATCTCATTTCTCAGTATTTAACCTCAAAAGTACTGGTGTATGAACTTTTTGGATAATTTTATAGTATTGTTAAGAAAAGCAAAAGTTTTAGAAAATGCCCAACTGAATTAAATAACTTAAAGTATAAACTAATAATGAAATGTTTTACAGATATGAATTAAAGAACTATAGGTACAAAATTGGAAAGGATGAATTCCCACAAAAAATATCAATCTGGGCAAGAATCTCTCATTCAGAACATAAAGGAAGTCCTATAATTCAAAGATATATAGATAAACTAATAAACACTAAACAGAATATGGTATTGATTATATATACATGACAATACTATCAACATTATTCATGAACAGAAAAAATACAATTTTAAGACCATCATGTGATAAATCTACAAACTCACAGGGACAGCTAAAATTAAAGACTGGTAACACCAAATACTGTTGAAGATTTGGAGCTATTGGAATAATAATTCACCACTGGTGTCAGTATATAACAGCTACAACTTCTTTTGAACATTTCAGTATAGTCTAATTTAAATTTATCAATTTACCTCTACTCTCTAATCCAATAGTTCTATGCCTAATTATTCCCCACAAAGTAATATAAACTTATGTTCTCAAACACCATTTTTAACAAAAGATGTTCATATAGCTTTATAGGAGCACCAAATTGAAAACTAGACAAATTAAATTCAATAATATTTTTAAAAAGTAATGAAATCCTAACATGGACAGCCATATAGAATAATCTCAAAAGCATATTGAATAAAAAGAATCAGACACCAATAGCTCATAGGTGAGGATTCCATTCAGATGAATTTTAAGGACAGAAGAAGCTGCAAGGTGATTGTGTGAAATTCAGAGCAGAGTTTGCCTTTGGAGGATAGATAGGATGGAATTCACAGAGTGTGCTGGAAATTTTCTATATCTCTTTTGAGAAGTTGGTTTTAAGGGTGTGTTTCCTGGTGGAAATCTACACAAACAAAATAAAAATCCATACATTTACCCTAATTACTTAAAAACCGAACATGTAAGTATTTTTATACAAGTGTTTCTGGATTTGGCTGGGTTAGAGGAGAGAATTTATGTGTTTCATTATAAACCTTATGTTATGTTACTCTTATTTTTAAAATGTTTAGCATTTTAATTTAAAAGATTAAGAGACATGTTCAGAGTATAATAGGAAAGTAAGCAAGAATGAATTTTTATAGGCAGATGTAGTGAGCTTTTAAATAATCTTCTGTAAAGGAGTAATTGATTTTAAGATTATGTTTTTAATATTTGTTTTTCTGAGGTTTGGCTTTTGCCCTGGACTACCCGAAGCATCCATCTCCATAGAGAAAGATTAAAATGTATTACAGAGAGTGGAAGGAGAAATTCCTAAGCAAACACTTTTTGACATTCAAATTGAATTATGCACAAAACAATAGCTGTGAAAGTACAGGCATTGTCTTGAAAAAGAATTTTCAATTGCCTTATTCTCCTTTACCAAATCAACAATCATACTCAAGAGGACACCAGTAATTGAGTTTCTGTAGGGGGAAAAAAAAAAAAGCACAGGATTCACTTGAATCAACTATGCCAAACAAATAGAGGCGTGGAAGCAACATCATCAGCTTTTCCAGTTTGGGAGTATTGAAAGCGAACCTTTCTAATGTGGATCTTGATTTCCTACCCTTTGGAAAACAGATAGTGCACTAAGTAAGAAAAAGAAAAAGACAAAAAAAAAAACAAACAAAAAACAAAATTCCAAAACCAAAACAAACAAATTTTCTGAGTTCAAGGACAGCTTTCATTTTTCCATTCACCTGAAAGGAGAGCCCTCCCTTCAGGATCAAGGGCAGTCTGTGGGTGGTGACAGTAATTTCATAGAGCGGCATTCTGTGACAGAGGAACACTCTGAAGTTCTGCTCTGAGCAGCTGATGGTTCTGGAGTCTAAAGAGACTGCAGATCTATATCAGAATCACAGGGGTTACCAACAAACTACCAAGGAAGACCGGGTCTGGAGGGGAGAAAAAACTTACCAAAATGACTAAGGATTTTATCCCAAGGAGAGACAATGTGAGAAAAGGGTTAGTATTGAGTTAAAAACTGTAGAAATGTATAGTCCTAATTTACTTTTTTCCTGGTGAACTAGAAGGTGCAGAAGGAAGATCAAATAAATCATAGGAAACTTGTTTCTTAGTGACCATCTTCTGAACATCAGAATTTTAGTGGAGTAAATGTACGCCTATTATTTTCTCATTTTTAGTCTAAGCAAACATGCTGGTTTTATGCCAATGTTTATCCTTTAGTTTTTTATATTCTTCATTATTATTCCTTTCTTCTCTTGTACTCTGTGTTTTGATCATTTATTTCTCTCTAAAGTCCCCCAATATATTTCTTAAGAGAAGTGAGGCTAACTTAATTATTTGGATATTAGTGGAAGAACAACTTAAAAGTGATAAATTATTTAGGATACCATTTTCTCTTTTTCACACTATGGATTCTAATGTGAACAATTCTTCAATTCATGAATTCATAGTTTAATTATACTAGTAAAATATCTGTAAAATCTTTCCCTTCTGGCTTGCTCATTGAGGTGTGTACAAAAACAAAAACAATAATGAAAAATAAACAGAGGTTCAAACAGCAGTGGAGGCGTGTTTGAAGGATTCTATTTTCTTACAAAAGGCTGGATTCCTAAAACATTACCAAAACTGTTCATTGATAAATAAGTTATTATTGTGCTGTAGAGTCTAAGGAATATCTCATAGAAAGAAAGGCAATGTTGAGATATTTATTGAGATTTTGAATTTTGATAAGGTGATTTAAACATAGAGGAATTGATCAGGATTAGGTAAGAATCATAATGCAATTATTTAGTTTTGGTGGGAGAATGAGATAAAATTTTTATGGTAAAGGAATTAAAGAGTGTCTCAAAGTAAACTCTAACTGTAATAGTTTATATAGAAGCATAGTTAAATATCATGAAGTTACAAATATCAATAAGAAAATTAAATTTTCAACATTTATCTCTCTAGCAAGAGACTCAGAATAATGAAAGTTTTTTTTATTTTGTTTTGTTTTTATGAAGTTAGTGTATATTATTTTGCCTCTCACTCTGAGGGTTAGAAAAAGTGTGATTTATCTATAAACTATGTATGATACATGATGAACCTTACATAATGATCATACAACAATGATCAAATATTTCAAGTGTAGTTGTACAGAAGATACTATTTAAAGTTCTCAAATAAAGTTGGTAAATAAAGGGATGGGATTGAGAGGAAAGAAGACACTGGTTAATAAGGTAGAATAGTCATTAGAGTTATAGAAAATATAATGGTATTTCTCATGGGATCAAAAGATCCCCCATACCATAAAAGCATTCAATCATAATTTTTATAATGATATACAAGCTGAGTCTAAATTGCACAGTATTACCAAGCACTACAAATTTCTGAGCCATATAAGAGAAAATGTATATTTTCCTCTTGCATCCTGTAACATTTTCTTGGATGCTAATGTATTGGTGAAGAGTCATAATTACCTCATTTTTAAAACTGAAAACTTGCAATTCAATAAAAGATAAGTAAATTTACATGAAAGCCAAGGAGATTCTTTGAACAAAGAAAAATGAGTTAGCTCTTGAAATATTGCTTTCATTAAGGTAACAAAAACGTACTCATAGAACAGTGATATAATGAAGAATCACATATATGAAGGCATTCAGAGGACAAAAACTCAAATCACAAGCCTGGAGAAAAGTTAGGTCTTAGTCCAGAGCTTTACCAGTAGAGGTTGATGTCAGAACAGCAGATGGCTAAAACTTGGAGCCCTGCTGCCTTAGCAAGAATTGTACATTGTACATTGGAAATGATGGCTAATGATTTGAATATAAACCACCAGAGTGAAAACCAATGAAAACTACATTTCCCATAGAGTTCAACAATGTTCAAACGTTATTAAGGTGCTTAGACAAGCATTTGAATCAATATCCTTGATTAAAAATAATGTTTTATTGAATTGTTCAATAAAAAGTTTATGACTATCAGTATTACCATAGGAAAAGTGTTACTTGATTAGTCAGTAAGAAAAAATTAGATTTCATCATGTATGTAATGGAAGACTCTCTGCACAATTAATTCAAATCAAACAACATTTACTGTATTAAATATATAACAGTACTGGTAGAAAAGCAGTATAAGAAAGCAGAAGAAGAGATTGTTAATACTGAGAAATGCAGCTATATAGATTTCTAAAGCTACTGTTTTCATATTCCTTTATTGGATATTTCAAAGGCAAAACATTTTATTTGTGTATTTGCTTCTTGACTCAAAAACATTTTTAATATATGACTTAATCACTTGGGTTTTGGATACCTAACATCTTAAAACATAAAGGAACAATAGCTGATTGTAATGATTTCAAGAGAAAGAACACAAAAATAGATTAGAAAGGCATTTTTGAGAGTATCTATAACCTTAGGTTAATAAAACATTTTAAAATTGCCATTGTTAAACATTAGTGATTCTTACAAAACATTATTACACATAAAATTGGCATTTTTTTTTAGACTGCCTGATTTTGTGTATAATTCATCTCAAATGGCACATGGGATAAACTTTAGCACAAGATATAAAGGGCAGACAGGGATTATCTAATATATTTTATTAAAAATAAAATACTACTGCTTGTGTCACTTGGGAAAGTGTCATATTAAATTTTGTGCATTTTTAAACTACACTAAGACTGACTCAAAGCAGTTTCATAGTGTAGCACTTGAATAGAAAGCACCCTTCAACATACAACAATTTTTTTCCTTCATAGTACTGGTTTGAAAACAAATTTTAAAAACAAAATATGATCAGATATCTTCATAATTAGTAATATAAAGTGTTTGAAAATAAAATTTAATGTAGAGAAAGTATATTAGCCAAATCATTGTTACTTAGAAAAACAAGGCATCAGATAATTTTCAGGTTTTCAAAGATTCCTGAATGCCATCATCCAAACAAGTGCATTAATATATTTACGTATATTAACATAAATAAATATATGAAATGTTACTAATATAGGCATTAAAATATTTATATATGCATACATTTGCATTTAAGATATATTATCTAGATGTTTCATAGTACTGGTGAAGTCAGAACATTTATAAAAGTTCAAAATTGTAAAATAAGGTAAATATTAAAGAACAGAAAAATTTCATTTACTCACTTCTTAAAGTAGTAACTCAAATATAAGTTACCATAGTCACTTATCTCATTTTTCTGGTTTATTATGCTAATTTTATTTAATTAGTTTTAATAAAATTTAGTATAATTATAATTATTTTACATAAACACTAATAATTCCTAACAATATTTTTCTTATCATAAAGTCTAACATATAAATATTATTAAATTTGATACAAAGAGCTCAAAGTTTCTTTGATTATGCTTAAAAATTTTATTTATCAAATGATACATAGTTCATAAAACTTTACTTTATTGAGTATAGTTGGAAAAATAAATCCTATGTTTATTCAAAGATAGTTGAAATAAGAAAACTTTATTAGAGGGAATATGGCAATCACTAAGAGAATCCTTGTAAAATCCTAAGAATATGCTATTATGTCTAGAGAGAAAGGAAATAAAATTCATTCACTCATGGTAATTTTCCCAACTCTTATATTAAATTTATTGGGTACGAATTAAACCTGGTCTTGCTCTTTTTTTGGCCATGTGGTTTGGTGTAATTTGACAAGGTTACACCTTTAAGTAAGAATTTTCAAAATGAAAATTACAAAAATTTCTTCCTCTGGGTAAATAGATAAGAACAATGTTTTTCAAATTTTCTTGTAAATTTTTTAGGACCAAGTCCTATGCACTGGAGTAGCTTTCAGCTCCCAGTTACTCACTTAGATTGATACCCTAGAAAGGCTATGATATCAGTTACCATAGTAACTTATCTCATTTTTCTGGTTTATTATGCTAATCTTTTAAAGAGTACATCATTGTTTAATTAATTTTTGAAAGTAAAGTACAACAAATATTTTTAGAAAATGTACAGATACCACTCCGAAGTAGCAAATGTTAAGTAAATTTTGCATAAGATTATGTTGTAAAGCCAGAGAACATTACAGATAAATCCAAGCTCTCTGTGACTTCCCTCCTCATTATAATTTCCTTTATATAGGAAACACACAAATTTGACGTATAGTTTTGATTTCAATTTTATGGTCACACACCCATACATATATTTAACAGGAACATATACATGTTTGTAACATATATTATGTCAGTCAAATACATAATATGCCATATACTTTTATATATATGCACCATGAATATGAATGTATGTATTCATAATTATTAGAATGTTTATTTTTAAAAAAATTATATGAATTATATCATATGTCATATTATATCTCAACTTACCATTTGTTTTGAATACTTATGTTGATACATGAAGATCCAATTGAGTTTTAAAAACTACCACATGGTATTTTTCCAATGTTATTTAATATCCACCTATTTAATTCTTATTCCCTTAGTAATAGATTTACTTACTCTCATTTTTTTCTTCTTAACAAATTATAGTCCAGGATATTGCATATGTATACAGAAATAAAAACACATCTTTCTATTTAGTAGTCTTCAGTACAACCCCAAAGAAATACTCATTGCTTTAGGGAAGATATCTTTTAAAGAGGCCACAGTTGATAGGTTATTTGCTTGGAGGTCTCAATATAACAGTCAAAGAAATAGACCATGAAATATCTAGCAGATAATATTATAGGATCTAGTCCTTAAGACATCACCAATTTGTTCCAAACATGAGGCATTTTCTTTTGTATCTGTCAAGTGTTTGTCTGTTTCTAAGTGGTAAATTTTTCTGAGATTAAAAGCTTAGGTTTGGGGCTGGAGAGATTGCTCAGCAGTAGAGTGTGCATGTGCAAGGACCCGGGTTCAAGACCCAACACTGTGCACACAATTAAGTGTAAGAAAAACAAAACACAGATAAAATAAATAAATAAATAAAATTGACTCTTCCACCCTCTCTCTCTAAAAAAAAACAAAAAACAAAAATAAAACACTAAAAGAAAAAAAAGCTTAGGTACAAAAATATATATTTCTTCTGGATTCTTTCATTTTTGTTTTCTCATCACTATTATTGTTACAAAATCTGTTGTTACCTAATTAGTATTCCTTTCCGGAAACCAGTCCATCTATCTTTGAACATTTCTGAACTGAATTCAGGAAATTTTTCTGGGGATGATGAAATATACAATTTTTAAAAAGATCATTTTAAAACACCCTCTTAACACAATGCTTTTACGAAGACCTAAGTGAGGGGCCTTTTGAGGAGCACCCACAGATGGGAAATAATGTTAGTATAACAACCTTAATTTGATTTTCCCAAATGTTACCTAAGTAGCTGTGGGACTAAGCCAAGAGATTTGCAAATAAAACAATAAATTTGGAACATTTAAAAACCCTCCATCAAAATGATCTGGCTGGGTGTAGGATATCCTCAGGGCAAGAATAATAGGCTTTGGGGCTGGAGCGGCAGCTCTGCTGTTATGATGCTTGCCTTGCATGCGCAAGTACATGGGTTCAAACAACAGCACCCTCATACACAACTTAATGTCACAGTAACGAAAGTCATGTGTAAAACTCAATAAAAATTTGATTCTCTCTCTGTCTCTCTCTCTCTCTCTCACTGTCCTTATCTCTTAAAAAAAAGAAAGAAAAAGAAAAATAGGCTTTAAAATATATGAGAATTTTTAAATTAAGATAAGCTAACTAAAAGATGACCTGCCTTTTATTATCATTGTGTGCAAATAGTTCTAAAATATATCCATTATACAATATTTTTCACAAAATATCATCCATTGTTCCAAATTCTAAACAATAATTGTGGCTATTATTAATTTTAATAATAAATATACTAGTTTCAAAATGATACATTTTATTACTTTTCATTTCATAAATATTTTATTCTGCATGAAAAATGACTTTAAGAATTCTCAATTTTCAGCTAACCCCAACACACACGAACTCAGATATATGTATTTGTTTTTACATTAGTTTTAACATAGTTGGGCAATGTTTGTTTCTAGAGAAATTTTGGACTCTATACTCCCAAGTTTCTTTATATTCTGGAATTAACTAGTAATCTAAGAATAACTATGATAGAATAGTGATTATAAACATGAAATAACAGAACTTGAGTTACTTAAATGCTATCATAACATGTGATCACTTCAAGGTTTTGTTTGTGCTTCAAATTTAAAAACAGAAACAGAGTGCTATTTAGTTTTAAGCTATCATTTAATCAACACTGGTTTTAAACATACCAAACTGAGTCTTTTTTAATTATTATCATAGAACTATTTTTTAAAATAACTTTGCTGTCTAGAGAATGAGGAATGTCTAAAAACATTTACTCTGAATATGGCAGATACACCACTGTAATCACCATCCTGAAATACCATGCACATACACATATATACACACTTCTATTTATTTATTATACACTAATTTTCTTGGACTAAAAACTTGTGGATCACACATGGACCATAACGAATTCTGCATGGCAAAAATATACATGTAGAACACATTGAGATATATATATTTACATACATACACACACATTACATGTATATGCAAGTGAATCTTTTTGGCACTTGTCTTATTTTATTGTGTCCTTGTTTAATCTATCCAACTATCATGGCCTAAGATTGGAAGACATTTAATGAGTTTTTACCATTTGATTTGTAAATTAAAATTTTCAGAGAAGTATAAGTTGAGCCAAACATGAACATAAGAATTTATTAATATTGAGCTTCAAATCATAATTATATATATATATTATATTTGTGTGTATCTGAATATATGTGACATATATGTGCATATGTTCAAATATAACTTTATGAAAATATACATACGAATAATTCTCACTGTGATTAGATTACTTATCATGTCCTGCTGTAGTAACCTGAGATTTTTTAAACACAAGAACTAAGCTTAACCTTTTTTGTCATTCAGCATTTGCACAAAATACTAAAAGATAATTAGCATGTAGACATCTTTTCTATGTAATGTCATTTAGTTTTTCATGTTTGTATGTCAATTTTTTCAGTTAGAAAAGTATTCAAAACTTAGGGACTTTGTTTTCTACTTTATATGTACTCCATAGAATTTGATACATTTTAAAATTAATATTTGTTAAAGTTTTAAATGATATTTGTTAACAATTGAAATACAGGCTGAACAAGCAACAAGTGTCAACTATTATTATCATCTGGAAAAGAGATGTAGAGTTATTATTTGGGTAAACCAATGTCAATTTCCTGCATGATGAAGTTTTTGACTCAGGAGTCCTCATTCTTCCACATCCTGCCATATACACCTTGTGTAATTTCACCAGATACAAGTCATATTTGCCATCTTAAACCACTGTCTGTGCTATGGCCTAAATGGTTATGCTTCAGTATTCACTCAGTTCATAGTTTATTCAATTGCACTAATTTTTTAGAAGAAATCAATATAAGTATATGCTCAATGCCCTTGTTAATGATTGTCCTTAGACAATAGTTTGTATAGAGTTATTAGTAAAAGAAGAAAATGTAGCCACATTAAAATATGCTTATCTATTAGAATGCATTATATTGATCGTTCTATTAAAATGCTGCCAATTTTGTATGATTTATCTGACAATGATTAGCTTAGCCACTTTTATAGTTGTATAAACTTGGAATTCTGTGAGAAGATTGCTTCTTTATCTCTCACTCTATACACCCCTACCTTCCCCCCACAAATATCTTAGTAAGTTTTAAAATATATATAATTAAATCTTACTAGTGTTCACAAAGCTTTTGCTTTTGAGCAGAATTGTTTTCTCTAGATCAAATAGGTTATCTTGGTATTCATTGGTGTTTTTTTTCCCCTAAGTCAAGAGATTTCTGGAAGTACAGATATCAACAACCATAGTCTGGAGGAGGAGAAATATGGTGACTGGCAGGAAGGCTGCATGTTGAGTCTCTCCATTAAACGGGACACCAACAGCAGGAGACATGCTCTTATGCAAGGTGGGCGAATAGCAAAATTTTGCCAAAATTCATTAGTAGACAAACAAGAAAAGCTAGAGATGCAGAGGCTTTGATACATTAAGCAAGGATGAAAAACCAAATAGGGGCCAAGCAGCTCTGGCTGCAAGGACCACCACCCAAAGGTTGTGCTACTGGATTAGCACAGAGGGAGGGAAGAACACACACAAATTCAAGAAGGTCAAACTGGCAAGGAGAACGCTGGTATCAGAAGGGTTCCCTCTCCCTGGCTGTACCCAGAGACTGCATTAGTGCACATAACAGACTTCTTCCAAACTGGCTGTGGAGAGCTGAGTGATCACCATCTGGATAAGAGGGGCAGTCCAGAAAGCTTCTCTAAGAGCCATGAGCTCGGGTCAGAGAGGCTGCCCCAGTTGCTGCATCACTGGGTGGCTGATAGCTCTAGGAGTCCTGCTTTCTGACTGCCTAAGGCCATGTGAGTTCATGTGGTGACTTCCCTGGGACCTACACATTATGGGAAGGTGTCCACTTTCAGTCTTCTTGAGTTTGGAGTGGAGATTGCCCTGGGAGCCTCGTGTTCTGGGAGGGAGTCTGCTGTCAGGCCCCTTGAGATTGGTGTGGAGACGGCCCCAGGAGCTGTGCAGAATTTGTGCATTCTGGATGGAAGTCTGCTTTCAGATCCCTTGAGTTTGAAGCAGAGACTGCTCTGAGATTTGAACACTCTGAATGGGAGTTTGCTTTCAGGCCCCTTAAGTTTGGAGAGGAGACTTCCCCAGGAGCTCCAAATTCCTGGTAAGAGTCTACTTTCAGGACCTTTGAGTTTATACCAGAGTTTGCACCAAAAGCTGGACATTTTGGACTCGTTTCTTCCTCTCAGGCCCCTGATCTGGGGTAGAGATTGCTTCAGGAGCTGCGTATTTGAAGCCAGTGAGGGCATCAGGACCTGCAAGTTAGGGGTGGCATCTGTCCCAGTAGACCAGAGTTCAGGGCGGTCACTCCATCAGGATCAGCGAGCTCATCTTGTAGCTGTACAGGAAGAACAACATTGCCAGCAGCTGCTGGGGCCCTAACTGAAGTGGGACAGCAGTCCAGGCAGGAAGACATAATAGCACACAGGGTTTCAACCAAAGAAAACCAGAAAGCTATATTCACAGGAAGCAGTGGCAGTGAAGGACTGCATCCCTCCATTGAGAATAACGGGAGGATTCCTGGGAATCTGACTTCCAGCTGAGAACAGCTAAACAGTACCTGCAGCAACCTCATCCTCCACCCATGAGCCAGGTGTGATCGTCTACTACTGGGAGTGTCTATTCTGATAATTCTCTCAAATTTCTATTAAAACTTTGGTTTCTTTCATTTGTTGGATTTTTTTTGCATGTTTGTTTCATTTTCTTTTTGTTTTCTGTTTCTTTTGTTGTGGTTTGATTTTGGCTTTGTTTGTAATCTTGCAAACCAATGCATTTTGTTTTTGTGCTTGTACAGCCTACCAGTAGTGAACTTCTCTGATAGCCTTCTTCTTCCCTTTCTTCTGGCAATAGCTAAACATTATTCCTTTCTCTCACCCTCCCTAAAGTCATTAGTTCAATCTCTTTCTCTTTCTTTGTTTTTAAAATTTTATCTAAACATTCTATATCATCTCCGCTCTTTCTGCTCTCATTCCAAATTCACAAGTTCCTCTCTACCTTCCTATCACATCCCCTTGCTCTAAAGACTATTTTTCCTTACCTAAGGAAGTAATGGAAATTTAAAGTGAATGCTAAACTTAATAATGATTGCTTTTACACCAGGTATAGTCTGAAGGTTCTCATGGAGGATAGTTGCTAATTCTGTTACTCTTTCCATAGATGATAATTAACACTGTAACAGTTATAGAGGGAACAAAGTAACCAGTTCAATGCTGTCTGTTATATGAATTGGCTGTACATATTGAATCTTTTATCTTGTGAGGTAATGGAAATCATAAAGTTCAATAATAAATCACACATTGTGCAGCCAGCTGTTGAACTGAACTATCCAAATGTTACCCCAAACCAAAAAAGTAACGAGACCAAAATACCACATGCATCAACAAAGACCCAAAGTTAAATAACCAGTGAGAGACCCTAGGCCCCAATCTCTCACCCTGAAAATGAAGAAAAAGGGAAACAATTCTCAAACCCACAACTCCCCAGTCAAGGATTCCATGGAGAATGATCTATGTGAAAACAGAAAATAGTAACAACAATCTGATTACTAAAATGTTCAAAAAATTAAAAGAAGATTTAAGGAAGGAAATAAGAGAGTCATTACAGGAGCTGAAATAACATTTTAATAAAGAATTAGAGATGCAGGCAGAGTGGTGGCTCAGGTTTGAACCCCAGCCCCACATATGCAATGAAGTCTCAGAGCAACGAATGCCACATGAAAAACTAAATAAAAATTGATTCTCTCTTTCTGTCTGTCTCACTTTCCCCCTCTCTTAAAAAAAAAATAACAAAAGAAAAAATAAACAAACAGCAACAACAAAAAGAATTAGAGCTCTTAGAACTGAAAAGCAATCATACAAATCAAAAGAACAATGGAAGATATTAATTTCAGAATTAACTAAGTAGAAAATAGAAATTCAGCTCTGGAAGAAAGAACATTAGAAAATCAAGACAAAGCTGAGTAATCATGAACGCATGGAGGAAAGAAAAGTAAAAAAATAAAATTTACTGATAAAGATCAGAATTTTCAAGAAATATGGGATGAAATCAGAAGAACTAACCCGAGAGTAATTGGGATAAAGGAAAACATTGAATATCAGATGAATAGCATAAAGAACATTCTCAATGAGATAATCAAAGAAAATTTACCCCATTTCAGAATAGAACCTGATATTCACATTCAAGAGGCCTATAGGACACCAAATAGACCTAACCAAATGAGACACTCAGGGAGACATATAATATTGGAAAACAAGGAAAGAATATTAAAAGCAGTAAGAGAAAAACACTAAATCACATTCAGCAGCCATATCAATAAGGAGATCAAAGTGGATTTCTCAAACCGGACCATAAAGACAAAGAGAGCATGGAATAAAATTTTTCAAACATTGAAAGAAAATAATTGTCAACCAAAAAAAAACTATACCCAGCAAAACCAAACTATAGGGAAATAAAAATTTTCCATGATAAGAAAATATTAGCAACATATATGAACACAAAACAAGCTCTTTGAGAATACTCAAAGAAACACTTCAACTAGAGGAACAAATAAATAACTAGTAAAGCCCACAATCAGAGGAAAATCAATAAAAGTATAGCTTACTAAAACATATCCAACATGGAACAAAATACAGCAAAAGTTAAAATGCAAGGGAAACAAAATCACATATCTTTTCTAACAGTGAATGTGAGTGGACTCAATACCCCAATCAAAACACACAAAATAGCAAACTGAGTTTAAAAACAAAAAAAAAAAAACAACAATGTGATACTTACAGGAAACTTACATCATAGCCAATGACAGCCACAGATTGAAATTAAAAGGTTGAAAACCCAACCACACTTGTGAACCAAAAAAGGCAAGCCAGTGTCACCATACTCATATCCAACAAAGTAGCTTTCCACCAAATACTAGTCAGAAGAGACTAAGAAGGTCACTATATCTTAGGTAAGATAATAACCATAGTTAACATTTATGCACCAAACTTGTATGTTCCCAAATATGTAGAAAAATTACTCCATGACATTAAACAACTCATAGATTTCAACACAATATTGGCAGTCTTTAACACACTTTTATTACCAATAGAAAGATCATCAAAACAAAATCAACGAAGAAGTCTCCAGGCTAAACAACTCCATAAATAAATTGGACCTAACAGACATCTACGGAATATTCCATCCTAAATCAGCTGAGTTTACCTTCTTCTCAGCAGCACGTGGATCCTTCTCCAAAACAGATCATATCTTCTTCCACAAAGGTAATCTTAGCAAATATTAAAAAGTTGATATAATCCCATGTGTATCAGAACACAGCAATTAAAAGCAAGAAACAATATTAAAAAGCCCATAAATACACAGAGAATGAATAATACCCTCTTAAATGAAGAATAGACCAAAGAGGAAATGAGAACAGAAATTAAGAAATTCTTGGAAATGAATGAGAATAAAGACACAACTTATCATAACCTCTGGGAGAGTATGAAAGCATTCTGAACAGGTAAATTAATAGTACTGAGTACCTTAATCAAAAATGAGGAGAGGGCCCAAATAAATAAACTTATGCTCCACCTCAAATCCATATAAATTCAATCCCAACCCCCATAGAGTCAATTAAGTTGGGAACAAAAAATAACTACAAAGAATCAATGAAACAAAGAGTTGGTTCTTTGAATAAATATATAAAATTAACCAACTCCTAGACAACCTCAGCAAAAGAAAGAATGAAATGAAACAAATCAACAAATCAGAAACGAAAATAGAAACATTACCACTGACTCACTGAAATCAAAAGGATTATCACAAACTATTTTGAAAAGCGGTACTCCTCCATATTGGAGAATTTGGAGGACAAGGACATTGTTTAGGCAGAATCAATACAGTTAAACTGGCCATTCTGCCAAAAGCACTATAAATATTCATTATAATCCCCATCAAGATAACAATGCCATTCTTCACAGACATAGAAAAATCAATTCTGAAATTTCTTGGAATAATAAACCCAGAATAGCCAAAGAATGACTAAGAAAAGAAAATAGAGATTAGAGGGATCTCAATACCTGATCTGAAATTGTACTATAGAGCTATATAACAAAAACAGCATGGTGTTTTTAACGTAATAGGCAGAAAGAACAATGGAATAGAATAGAAGAAAATGAGACTAATCCACAAATCATTAACCATCTGATATGCAACAAAGGAGGCAAAATATAGCTTGAAGGAAAAGCAGTCTGTTCAACAAATAGTGCTGGAAAAACTGGATGGTCATATGCAAACAATTGAAATTAGATCCTTACTCTCACCCTACAAAAAAATCAAATCAAATTGCATCAAAAAACTAGGAATTAAACCAGCACCTATGCAATTATTAGAAGACAAACTAGGATCAACATTCCACTATATTGGTATAGGCTCCTTCTTCCTTAGCACTTCCTTAAGATAACAACTAAAACCAAAAATTAATGACTGAGATGTCACTAAACTGAAAAGCTTCTTCACAGCCAAGGGATTAGTCAAGAGTGTCAAGAGAGAACCAACAGAAAGGGAGAAAATCATGGCCTTCTACCTCTCTAATATGGGGCTAATATCCGTAATATACAAAGAACTTAAAACTTAACATCAAAAACATAATCGCTCCAATCAATAAATGGGGTATTGAACTAAATAGAAACTTCATAACAGAGGAAGTTCAAAGAGCAAAAAGATATATGAGAAAGTGTTCTACATCACTAGCAATAAGAGAAACGCAAATCAAAACTGCACTAAGCGGGCTGGAGCAGTGGCTAAGCGGTTACAGTGCTTGCCTGGCATGCACAAGTACACGAGTTCAAACTGCAGCACTATGTACCCAAGGAAGTCTTGGAGCAACAAAAGGCACATGAAAAAGTAAATAAAAATTGTTTCTCACTCCGTCTCTCTCTCTCACTGTCTTTCTCTCTTTAAAAAAAAAAAAAAAAAAAAAACTGCACTAAAGTTCTACTTCACCTCTGTCAAAATGGCAAAAATGAAGAATACAAACATACAAACAATAACATGCTAGAGGGGCTGTGGGGATGATGGAAGACTAACACGTTGTTCATTGGATTGCAAACTGGTACAGTCACACTTGAAATAAGTGTGGAGACTCCTCAAAACACTAAGGATTGAACCACTGTATGATTCAGCTATCCCACCCCTGAGTATTTTCCCAGAAGAGCTAGAATCACCTTATTACAGAGATACAGCTACATTAATGTTTATAGTAGCTCAATTTACAATAGTGAAATTATTGAATCAACCTACAATATCACTTACCAGATGAATGTATCCAAAAACTGTGCTATATATATGCAATGGAATTCCATTCAGCTACAACAAAGAATGATACCATAGCTTTTCCAGGTAAATGAATGGAAACAGAAAAACATCATGCTGAGTGAAACAAGCCAAACCCAGAGACTTAAGCGTTGAATGCTTTCTTTCTTATATGAAAGCTAGAGTAAAATCTAATATAGAATGGAACTTAGTCAAATTTATTTAATAGACCCACCAAATCTGAAATAACACATAAGCAGTGGGGATTATAGCTATGGGGGACAGGAATAGGAGGGGGGATAAAAGAGGAATGTCAATACTGTACATTTGACTTCTATGAGAGCACCAAATATATCCTATAAGGTATATAAATCTAGTAATTTCAATGTTTGTATTACATGTATACGGTAATTGATTTCTGTAACTTGAGAGAAATACAGAGGAATCATGAGATTGGGGAGTGGGGGATCGGGGCAAGATCCTGGATCAGGAATGGTTTAAAGCAACTCTGTCAGTATGTATGCATGTAGGAAGGGGAATCAATGAATCTCTTCATTATATAACTCAATGTTGAACAAAAAACAATAGAAAGAAACTATAGTCTGGATATTGACCATACTCTATTAACTTATTATAAAGATAATATTTTCACTGTAAAGTTTATAATCTGTTGTTTTAATACTTGCAGTGTCAGAATCAACTGATGCCTTCATTTGTAGAGATGATCCAACAGTTATGAATTGAAAAATTACACAGCTACTGTAAAGACAGCAAACCCTTTAGTGTTTTGTTTTATCAGGACTATTTTAAATTCATTAAAAAGTTTTCTTTATCATGCCACTTATCAAAGACAATATGGTAGTTTATAAATAAATATTCATGGTTCTATACATTACAGAAACAAATGTAATGTAAATGTTTATTTTCCACTCACATTCTCCTACCTTTATTTCTTTATTTTACTTACTATTAGTAGTAATAGTATTAGTTTATGGTTCGTAGCGTTGAACCCAGGGGTGCTCTAGTGCTAAGCTACATTCCTAACCATTTCTTTTTTTTTTTTTTAATTCTGTGACAGGATCACACTGAAATGCTTAGGCTGGCCTCCAGCTGACGATCCAGCTTGGAGTACAGTTTTATACACTTGGTTTTATGAAGTAAAGCAACAAATCATTGAAAAGAATGAAAAGCAGAGTAGATTCAGGGAAACAGTTGCAAGTGGTAATGGAGTTAGAATACATTTCAAAAAAAGAAAGAAAAAAATTTCCTCACGAGAAGAAGAGGTATAGTAAATACAGTCTTATGGAATTATTAGAAACTGACATTCTTTTATTTTATTTTTTTATTTTTAAAGAGAGAGGGACAGTGAGAGAGACAGAGAAAGAGAGAAACAACTTTATTAGTTTTTCACATGGCCTTCGTTGCTCCAACACTTAGTTGTGTACGTGGTGTTGGGGTTTGAACCCGGGTCCTTGAGCTTTCCAGGCAAGCGCCGAAACTGCTGAGCCACTGCTCCAGCCCCAGAAACTGACATTCTTACTATTCATAAATGATGGAGACCTTCTTTATTCTTCATAAAAATGTTACAGAAATCTATTACTTTTTTCCCACATACCATGATCATTCAGCTTGTAATATTGAGAATCATCTAATTATAAATAATCTCTGGCCACACCTATATCCACAGTAATGCTTTCTGCCTTGAGCTTGCTTTTGTAAACATACTTTCTTTTCTTTACCAGTTCAGATCATTTAGTGAAGTAATTCTCTCATCTCCACTTTCAAACTTCAACATAAGTATAAACAGAAATCCATCTAAGACTCCCATCCTATAGCCACTTATTTGTAGTCCCACATATGAGATTTTACATAAACCACATTGTGACAGCTCCACCATTCACCACAGTTAATCATAATCTTTGAATTACTTTCTGTCTTGTCCCTATGACATTGTTAGAAGCTAATCTTACAGGTGTATAACTTTTCCATTGATCTTAATGTCTGGGCATTGAAAGTGCTAAAGAAAAGTATATTCTTTCTACTCAGTCCTTTATGCAGGACCCCTGTTCAACGTTTGGGCTTATTAGGTGCCTAGTTCTCATTTAATACAGGGAGCAAGAAAAAAAAGTTACAGAACCAGATATGTTGTCTTTGTTTAATAGCTATCAAATGATCTCAAATTATATGAATTTAAACAAGACAATAAAAATATAAGACTTATGAGTAAATGGGTTATTAATATTATTTGTGGGGCTGGAGCACTGGTTCCACGGTTACAGTTCTTCCCTGGCATGCCCAAGGACATAGGTTCAAATCCCAACACTGCATACAAAACTTAGTGTCAGAAAACTCGAATCCAGAAGAAAAAATAAAGTTGATTTTCTCTTTCTCTCTCTTCCTCTCTCTCTCAAAAAATATTTATAAATTATTACAGGCTGATGTATTTTGCAGACATGATTTAATTTTCAAAATTTTCACTCTCTAATTAAAATTTTTGCATATTAAATGTCTGCTAAGATTCAGAATGTATTCCTGGCAGTACATATGTGATCATCTTTGCTTTTATATCATATATTTTAAGTAGACATAGGTGTAGAATTTTATAATTTATAACTAGAGTGTTCTCACACCATATCATTTGATCATCTCATTAAACCTGAAAGGTTACAATTTTAAATAATTACCAAATAAGTTTATTTAAAAGGCTATAAAAATTGTTAGGGTTTAAATGTCTTTTCCAAAATTCCTCATACAATCTGCTATTACTGTACTATTCATTCCCTTATAATCATGTGCATGGAAATACGCCAATTTGTCCAATTAACAATGTCTCTTTTCTTCAAGCTTTACCTTGACATACAAAAACACAATTAACAGGGAGAAATGTCAAATCACGTAAGTGGTTACCTGATGGTAAATCTTACTTTTCACCTAAGGGACATTTGAGCATGGAGATGGTCTGTTTGGTTTAGGTTTATATTTGCCACATTTAGCATCATCTTTACATTTTGCAAAAGCCAGCAAGAGTTTCCCATTAGTTAAGAGAGAGGATCTTGCCTTCACAGTATGAGACATTCTTTGAATTCCTTGAGATAATCCTTAGAACAAGCTAATCCTGAAAAACCTGATGGCAGGAGAGAAGAGACCAGTGTTGGAGAGGGAATAGGGGTTGTTTACTAAGGGAGGAAATGCCAGTATCAGGTGCAACACTCATCTAACAGTAGGAATACTTGTTACATTAACAAGATTTACTGACAGACTCCATCTGTGTCTTCTCACCAAACAAGGTCACTCAGTCAGGAACTATGGAGTCTAATGAGGAAAATGCCAAGTCTCTGGAGTGATAATGGAGGTTCACTCTGACTTACGCCTCAGGCACTGGCAATATTTTTAGGTCTGGAAAATAAAATAAGGCACAGAAAAAGGTCATAATTTTTATCGAGCTGATCCACCTTGAAAAATAGCTGTGCATGTAAGTGAGTATGTTTAATATATTTTTGCACTTTCCTAAGATCCAAGGTTACTTTTCTATTCTTCTTTAAAGTGGTCCTTAAGGGTTTTAATACCTTACTTGAACATTAAACTTATATATCTTCTTAGGTTAAAGGGTTTGTGCCACAGGTTTTCTTTTTTAATTTTATATCTGAGAAAATAAATATCTATAAAATGCTAAGGGGACATTTTTTTGTGCAGATAATGTATTATTAACTCTTTGAAGAAAAGACATAGCAAATTTCTCTGTGGCATTGACTATTTGGTAGAATATATCTCACACTTGGGAAGTAGATGCATGGATTCATATCTTACTAACTTATATTAAATAGTTTTTGTCTTAAGCAAATAGTTTAACCTTATAAGCCTCTGTATCTTTAATGAAAAAAATAGATATAGAATAAATAATACTGAAGTTTCCTTCAAACATAAATATTTCCCAGGATCATTTGCTGTACTTTGACCCTAAGTACTCTTAAAAACTATGTTAGCATGAACTTCTCCAAATACCCATTGTATATAGCTCTAGTTTGATTCACAGTGACTATGTGATATTAGAACATAGCCAACTATTTGGTCTGTCTTACATATCCCCATACTTTACCTAAATGCTGCCCAACAATTAATCATTTATTTTATATTTTAAAAACCTTGAGACATTCTACTTCAGCTTATTTTTATTAATTCCAAATTTTGTTATGCATAAAAAATATGGTCTACTAAATACTTCAAATCCTTTTATTCTTCCCAAATAAAATTCCTCCATTAAAAACAAATCAAACAAAACCACAATGACATTGATGTCACAAAGAACTTCACTTGCTATACTAAATCAAAGAATACTAAAAGTGCCTTAACTAAATCTAAAATTGAGTTGAGAAGAGGCCTCCCTAGAAAATTTAAAATATTTTATTCTCAACAACATTTAATGGAGAGACTATATATCAGGGACGTGGGCAGAAGTATTGGGAAAGACAATTAGTCTAACTGAAGATATTTTGAATCTGAGGCACCTTTGTTGTAGAAAATATAATAGAATTTGAATGTTGAATGGTTCTAGAAAACATAGCAGAATTTGAATGTTGAATGTAGAAACATTGCAGATCAACTGCTTTAAAAAAGAATCCAGGTCCTTGATGTTAGAAAGCTATGATTTTGAACATATACAGGCAATATGCCTGAAAACAAATGAGAATAATTATTAACTGTTATAAATTATGAAGGAAACAAAATTATCAGTGATAGAGTAAATGCATAATGAGAGGGGACAGGCACTTGGCCCTGAAAACAGAAGATAGTCAGAGAGGCCTGCCTCTGGAGGTGAGAATTTGCCCAAGCATAGCACACAGTTGTACTTATGTTGAGTAGCAATCTGTCAGATGGTGAATAGAAGAGAGAGGCCAGTGTGGCAGCACACTAGAACACCTAGGTCAGGAAAAGGCTTGGCATATATGATGCACTAAGAAGAGTTCTAATAATTGTAATCATAAGCAGTTAATTGATATGCTATGTCAGATACCTTTCTAGGCACTTTATATTTATTATCTCTTTTACTCTCATAGCCATTCTATAAATGCATTGCTAATAATAGTCCAACGACACACATAATTGCACGTAAGCTCAAAAAATTAAATAACTTACTCAAGTATACTTAACTAGTACATAATAGAGCCAGATCAAACCATGGAGAGTATTGATTTTAGGCCAAAATAAAGAATTGACATGTATTTTAAAGGACTGTAATTATCTGCATCTATGTCCATGTCAATATCTATAACTATAGTTTTGTAAATAATGGAATATTTTAAAGTATGATTAGAACAGCTGAATTTAGAATTGAGTAGAATACTCATAGAGTAGAAGTAGAAATAGAGAGAGAATAATGCATGTATTTGCATTGATCCACAAAAGTGGATTGACTTGAATATGGTTAGGAATAGAATAAGGTTAGTAAAGTTGAAAAGTAGAAAGATCAGAATCATTTTGGGTCATTGTATCTGTGCAAATGGTTAAATTTATCAGTAGATTATATGTGGTGAGAAAAAGAAAATATCCAATGATGATTGCCATAAACCAAGCTTGATCAGCTCAGTGAGCAAAAATTTAGTTTATGAATATGAGAAAGACAGAAAGAGAACAGAGTGATTTATTAAGTCTCACTATGTGAATTTTTTTTAAGTGTACGTTGGTTTGGAGTTCAGAGAGGTGTTTAGGCTCCATGCATAACTGGAGAACTTGCCATTCCTACACAATATTCATTTATACAAAAACCAAGATCACCTAGGGACAGAGTGGAGATGAGAAGAGTATTGAAGATGCAGAGCTTATGCAGCTCCAACCTTTGGAGGTGAGGTAGAAAAGAACAAGACAGAGCAGAAGGTGACTTGTTCATTGAGGAAGTTAATTAAGACAAAGATTCATGCAGGAACCATTTCTTTAATGCTTTATTTTAATTTATAGCTTTAAAACACATTGGCCTGGTCATCTTTGAAATAAAGCCTAGATATTTTCTTTGAGTTAGGCCCAATAACTAAAGTAGTATATTATTTTCTTGAGTAAACACATAGAAAACACCTCCTTGCCTCTGCACTAATGAGGAATCACATATGTTGATGTAACAGGTTTGTCAGAAACAGTATTTTTAGATTGCCTGTGCTTACTAAACCAGCACAAGAAATGTTCATGCACTGGGTACAAATCTAGACAAAACATCCCAACCCCTTTAGCTTCTTGAGAACTTTTTAAAAATGTAGCATATCAAGTTCAATGTTTTGATACAATGAATTTATAATTTCTTTAATGTATATAAATCTTCTTTGGCTAACTCATTTTATTACATAAAATTAAAAACTGTATTTCTTATATCCATTTTGAAAGAATTATTCTTTGGTGATATATCTCAGAAGTCAGTAGGTCAGAGAAGAATTTCATAGACTTCCTTTCTATACCCATATATTAGGCAAAAATACTAATTTTATTCTCTGTACCCTTCGTAGTTCGTGAAGTAGTAACGTGATATGTCATTCCATTTCTTCTAACATTTCCATTCTCAATTATTCCATGCACAGATTCAAGTGTCCTAAGTTATTTTCATCCTCATGAATAATCATTTTTGGGTTATGCTGTTTATTTCAAGCTATCATCAGGCCCTTATTTTCTGAAAAATTTATTTTATTCCTGACTTTTTAATTCTCTACATTAGTCAGCTTTTCATCACTGTGACCAGAACGCATGACAAGAACTACTTACAGCAGGAAAGCTTAACTTTAAGTTACTGTTTCAGAGGTTTCAGTCCCTGGTTGGTCAGCTCTTTTGCTTTGGGCCTGAGGTAGAGCACCATGGTGGAAGGCCTAGCAAAAGAGAGCTGCTTATCTCTTGGCATTAGTGAGACAGAGAGGGAGAATGGAAGAAATTATGCTGAGTGAAATCAGCATAACCCAGAGAACCAAGGGTCGAACATCTTCACTCATCTGTGGAGGCTGGAGCTAGACCCTTGCCATTGAGAAAGAAGGTCTAGTATCATGTTTTAAATCCAGATAAAGTGTAATGTTATACAACCTAATACATTTTTAGAGAGGTTTTGGGAAGGGGAGGGGAGGGATAAGGGTGGGTAACAGGGGGGCACTCTTGGGGGTAAATCAAATGTTCAGAATCTATATATACATTATATTATTTTGTTAGAAGCTTGTGTGATTGATCAACAGATAATTTCTGAATTAAAAAAATCTTATTCACCTTCACCTACCTCCACATATTTATTACACTTATCTCTTTATTATATAACTTCAGAAATGATCATTCATTTTCTTCTAAAATTTTACTGAATGAATGAATTTCCAAAACAGAGAGGAAAAATAGAGTTTCTACCTTAATTCCTCTTTATGTGCCTTTCTGATTTAGCCAAGCTTTCTGAAAATGAAGCATTCAGACCCCAGACAGCTCTGAAGTCATTAAACTTTTAAAGAACTCAAGGTGAAGTAATGTCCAATCCCATGTAGATATTTTTATTATTTATCTTTAGTCGCAAACTATTTCAAATTTAATGAAGGCATTTCTTTTTAAAAAATGATTCCTCACTAGGGAAAAATGGTTAATGCATAACACACAGAAGCTATAGTGTCCATATAGAATATGAGTATGAAATATTTAGGGATCAGATTTAGATTTTCAAATTCTAAGGTCACTTGTTAACTATGCTACTCGGTTTCCTCAAATGTGTGCCTGTCATTTCTAATCTTTTACTGTAATTGAAATAGCACAAAATTAATTAGGAAAGACAGAGTAAAATAACAGAAGCTGATATTGAACTCTAGTATGAATAACAAAACTAAATAGTATGATAAAAAGCTGTTGGGGCATATTTCATTTGTTTAACATTTTTCTGTATGAGTTTAACAATAACTGAGATTTCTAGTTCCTGTGAAAATTATGATGGCCTTGAAAAATTTGGATTATCCAATTCAAAAAATATGTGTTATATAAAGATGTAAGGTGTGATTAAAAATACTTCCCAGATTTTTTTCTGCAAATTGGCACATGATACAGCAGAGATAAATATTTTATCTCTTCTTTGCTTTTTTGCTAGTGTTTTCAGGATAATTTTTAAACACATCTACTGCTTAAAGAAAGAAATGGGTATGAAAACTGTCATTTGGATTTATTCGTTCTAATATATAATTCAAACAATTGTTAAATGTTTTTATTAACTTATTTGTCTTCATATTCATATTTTGTAAGGTTACATGCTAAGAAGTAGTTGAGAGTTCCAAATGTCATATAATTAGTCTTATAATTCTAAGTTGTATTTATAAACTGAAAATTTGAAAATACTTTAACTTTCCAGGTTTATGACACTAATTTCATTTTAAATACCATATATAATTGAAGTATTTTTAAATTCAACAAAATTTATTTTAAATTGATGCTATCTTTTCTTTTCCTTATGCTTTGAAACAGGATATTATTTGCATTTAATTTTTAGAATAAAGAAATTAAGGATACTAAACTTACAATATCAAGACTATCTGCAGGCCACATCATTAAATGAAACTTAATTTTACATTAAATGCTTATGTTGGTCTTCTTGCCAATTGTATGTTCTTGTACAAAATAAATAAAAATATATTGTTTTGCTTGTATAAATTCTTCTAAGAATATCTCACCACTATGTTAATATGTTTGCAGATGATGTCAGTTAAAACATTAGTGATCCCGATATCACTTGCCTTTCAAATGAGAATTTTGTGAGACAAACTATAGTACTCAAATGAAAAATATAAAGGTTGAGACCTATCTAGAGCATATTGGTATTTCAGTATTGAATATTCATATATATATATATATATATACATATATATATATGTGTGTATAATGTATAATTTCAGACTGTATAAGAGAGGGTATGTGCTAGTTATCCACATTATGTTGTAGCTGCTGAAATTGATCAGTGTCTGTTTCTAGGGCTATCCTACTCTATTATGTATTTAAATGGCTAGGGTTATCTTACTCTATAATATGTTTAAATAAGAAGTAGAAAGGAGGAAGAGAAAAGGGAAAAGAAGAGAGAGACAGAGGATATTTAAGAGAAATTTTAGTAGAAGAAAAATAAACAATATATTACTACTGTTTTTTTAATCTGCAAACTCTTTGCACTTCAAAGCCTAAAATCACAACCATGGCTGTACACAAAATTCTGTAGTTCAGTCTGAGCTCATCTGTGTGTTTTTCTTGGGTGGTGTCCCCTGAGGTCACTCACAGAGCTTTCATCTGGTGTTTCACAGAATCCACTTGGCTCACGATGGTCTGTCTCACTCACATGTGTCACATGGAGGTGACTTGCTGTAGTTCTTGATTGAAATTCATCCCCACTTTTCCATGTCTCCTCCACATCAGTGGCATTGATCTAGGAGGGCAGCAAGGACATTGGGAAGCTTTCTGAAGTATTGTTCAGAAGTGACACAAGATCACTTCTGTTACAACCTAGTAGTCAAAGCTAGTCACAAAACTCATTTTGAAGAGGCAAGGAAACAGAATGCCCCTTTTAATGTGAAGAATTGTGAAGTATTTGTGTTAATTTTTAATCCAGATATGGAATGTATTTCTTATTCTTTGTTCATTTGGAAATTTTTTCTGAGATTTATGTTCACATTATAAGCAAAATGGGTTCTGGAAAGGGATAGACATACTATTTTAGGGATTGTATATTTGTCTTTGAATATAGAATTTTTTATTTCTGTCATATAAAAATCTAGTGTAAATTATTATAATTCAAAAGGAAGCATTATTTGACATTCACATTTTTATTTTGTATTTTATTATGAAGAAAGAAATTTTGGTTAAATAATGCTATCATAAATCATTATTAAATCTGTTTTTAATATCATCTGAATAAAGTATTTAATTAAATGAAGATGGCTTAAATATGCTTTAAAATGAAAAAGAAAGAGTTCTCTATATGAATGTGCAATAGTTTTCAGATTAAATTTTATCTTGAAGTATCAGGATTTTATAGTTATCATACCAGTTATGGATAGAACTTGAAAAATAATTAATTATGAATATATTTTATTATGGGTTGCAAACAATCAAGATATCTATATCTTCATCTATCTATCCATCTACCTATATACCTAATAATGTCTGTAGTATACAAATTATCTTAGGATGAGTGAATATCAAAATATTAAATAATAGTATGTGTGTTCATTTAATTATTCATAGTGCAATTTAGTTATTTGTGGTTGACTCAACTTAAGATAATTTCATACTCTAGACTTCCTGTAAAAGAACACCATAAATTTTAAGAATGTCATTTTAGAGAAAGGAAGAATATGAGTAGGAACCAAGACTGCTGATAAGAAAGCATTAGATTCTGAGATTTTCCATTATATAAATCTTATACTAGTAAAAATATGGAAATAAACACATTTCATTATGATTCTTAGTTTACTTTAATGAAAGTCCAATTTTTTTATTCTGTACTGATTAATTTGTGATGTGGTCATACAGAATCATAAGGAATGAAGATTTGGTTCATTTCCTAATATGATGGGTATTCCTCAAGCCAAGCAATTTCAGAAATCAAATTTGTCAATCTCTTTGTGCAGCATGAGTAATGCTGATTGTAATTTTATATTAGAATTTGGTATAGTTTTCTACCTAGAGATTTCCTCAGTCTAGGCTCTTTATGAGGCAAATATCAATAGATAAAACTCCAATTCATTATAAGAACTACTTTGAAAATAAAACATTTTAAACTGTCGAATAATTGTGAGGTACCCAGCCATAATAAGGTCACTGTGGTATTCTGCAAATACAAGTATATACATGTATGAATATGTATAATATATAATGTAATATACATCTCATTTGGGACCCAATGCTTATTCCTGTGAGATCAGAGATACTATTTTTCAGAGATACCATTTTTAAGATGCACTGGAATTGTCAAGGCATAGGTAAAACAGCCACATGGTTTCTTGAGCTAGCAACATGTTGTGTGTTGGGATTCAGGAATCAAATCACTCAGTTCAGCTTTTCTTCCTTGATTCCTCTGTTAATTTTTGGATTTGGCTTCCACTCCAAATCTTCATTCTTGAATTGGTCATATCAGATTTGGCAGATTGGTCCTGTGAGGCAGAATTGAGGAACAAAGCTCATTAACAAAACCCATTCACACAGTTAGGTACTCTCAAGTCATTCACACAGCATGTTATGCTTGATATTCAAAGCGTACAGCATTATGCCTTGTAATTACATCATTAAGTACAATAAAGGTCTATGCCATAATGATGAGGGCAGTCCAATTTCTCTACAGTTACATTCCATTTGCACTATTAAAAACTTTACCCTTCTAAAGTTCCACCATGCTCATATTTTACAGACAGCATCAAACGTTTTGTTATTTTCACCTAGATCTATTTATAATTGTCCTAATAACCTTAGTCTTTCACTGAATCATCTGTAATCATGACCTCAGTGCTGTATGTGAGTTTTCCCTTTGGCCATTATAATTATATGTAAGGTAGTTTATGCTGTCCGTGCCTTCATTCTTTTCATGGCAGCCTGTATTTTGATAATTATAAGCACTGTGAGACCCAATGAACAAAAGTTAGGGTTGAGTTTTTAATGAAAATTTGATAATATATGGATATTGCTGATGTTTTTATGATTACGAATGCAATATATGTTTTAAATACATGAAATATGAACACATAGAAAGAAGGAAAAATATGATCACTATGAATATTTTGATTTATTTCATGTAAGTTCCTATCCATTAAGGATCCTCAATGATTACAAAAACAACTAATTTTAGAAATACAAAGAATAGCTACCATTTTAATGAGAACATTTTTATGCCTAGCATTTTATTAGTTTTCTATACATTTACTTGTTTAACTGCTAAATAGCACCCTACTTAGGTATCATTTATCTTGTTTTATAGATAGTTAATAGCCAGAATATTTAAACACACCATCACAGGTCATATGATTACTAAGTATATTAGTCAAGATTCAAGCCAATATCCCTTTGACTCCCAAGCCAAATAACTTGATCACTATGTTATATTAAAATAATGGATCAATTAATTATATATTATATAGTATATACATTTAAGTTATGCTGAAAGAATGAAAAATGTTGTAACAAGAAGAGAGAAATAACAGCAAAGAATACTACTGTATGAAAAAAGGACTTAGTGTACTGAAGAGCTTAGGTAAACCTTACTGGCTGGCTTGGGACACAAGCTGGTGATCTACAAGGGAAATGTCCTGCAGTAAAGAATTACATTTTTGTCGTGCTCTATGGTGATGTTGACAAGAGACTCCAATATCTAAGCATGCCATGGCCCCTTCCACAGGAATATACACACAAGAGTATACAGTAGAATAATGCCCACTGCCCTGATGAAAAGTCCAAGTTCTCAGCACTGGATTTTCTGACTCTTTCAGGATGCACAGCAGAGAAGAATTACGATTACACATGGAATAATTTGGTTAAGCACATGACTTTAATATGGCGAAAATCACTGAGTAATATCCAGGTAGCCTAATATCATCACAAGGATTCTTTTTCTTTTTTTTTTAAAGAGAGTAGGACAGTGAGAGAGACAGAATCAATTTTTATTGAGTTTTTCACATTATCTTCATTGCTCTGACATTTAGTTGTGTACATGGGTGCTGGGGTTTGAACCCGTGTACTTGCGCATGCCAGGCAAGCGCCATAACCACCAAGCCCCCACACCAGCCCGCAAGGATTCTTATGTAAACGTAAGAGGAATACAGGAAAGAAAGTAAGAAATGGAGAGAGGTATGTAGAGAAAGAGAGGAAGAGAGAGGCACTTGGCTGGACATCTGGACATTTGTAGCACAAACCAAGGAATGCAGGCAACCTCTAGAGATGGAAGAAGTGAAGGAACAAGTTCTCCTCCAGGGCCTCTAAAAGGAAATGCTGCCTTTCCAATTCTAATTCCAGACCCTTTCGTGTCATGTCAGACCCAATTTAGACTCCGACCTCCAAAAGTGTAATATCACATATTGTTTTTCTTTTTTTTTTTAAATCACTCACTGAATTGATGTGATTTGATACAGCAGCAACAGGGAATTAATTCAGCATGCCTTTTTTCAGGACCTTCCTCTTTCTAATCATCTATCCATATTTTCTCCAGCACTTTAGAGACATCCAAACCAATTGACCAATTCACAAGTGTAAATATAACTTCAGACCAAATTCTCCCCATGCCAAAGAGATGGCTGTTTATATCACTCAAATCCTTGCTTATACATCATTGCTCTTTTGCACTGTCCTTGAGATATACTGTAGTGATACAATAGTCCATTGTCAAATCAACGTATCATATTGGGCTACATCATCTGTCATCTTGATCTGCTTTCTTTACTTTTTGTTTTTCTGCCCATATGCAGTTGGAAAACTCCCAGTAAATTCTTAGGTTTGGGCTGAGAAGAAAGTGTCACTGCAATAGAAGTAGATGGCATGGTAGCAGAAACACCTGTTTATGTAATTTATGTAAGCACCCAGGGAATGGTCTGGTCAAGCCCTGATTAAGCCATTTCCATAATTTAATAGACTGATCCTAAAATGTGGACCTGACTGATTTAAAAATATCCACTTCATGTGGGGCATGGTGGTTGCGGCCTGTAATCCCAGCACCTCAGGAATCTGAGACAACAAGACCGGAAGTTTGAGACCAGCCTCAGCAACTTAGCAACACCTTGTCTCAAATAAAATAATAATTTAAAAAAAGGACTAAGAATGTATTTTAGTGGTAAATCAGCTCTGGGTACAATTACCAGTATGAAAAAATCCAGTTTGTGATGGTTAATTCCTGTTATATGTTCATTTGATGTCCCATGGGTAATTATTCTCTTTACTTGAACCAAGTATCCTACCGGGAAAGACTTTTGTAATAGTTTCCTCATGCTCAAAGGACTTGCCATCATTTCAGCAAACATTCATATATAGAATAACTGGGTAAGTCTGGCCTGAGTGGAAGAATAGCTTAAGAGGACTACCAAACTATTACAGATCCCACTCTTCTAGGATCACCACTCAGAACCGCAAGCCTCCTATGATGTGAAATAGAAGGTTTAAAATGATATTCCTAAGAATAATACACGTTTATATTGTGCCTCCAAAATCCAGAGTGCTGTCAACTGCTCTGCCTTTATCTTACCCCAGAAGAGACACTCCAATATGAGGTAGATCAATTGATTAAAAAAAAAAAACTATCATTAATTTGAATATTCCTGAATCTTTCTCAGGTTTACCTCTCAGATTTTGCAATTCATTTCTCTTACAAGGGAATATAAAAGTACCTGTGTTTTTCTGCACAGCAGTTTCAATAAACACAAAGCCATCAATACTGTGAATCAGTGTGATGTGTGCAAATGTTTGCAGAATGTCAAGTCGATCGAGATCCCTTTGGACTATACTGTAATAGAGAGCAGAATTAAATATCTCCCTAGCGTAAGCGAGTGAGTATGAACTGTCTTTTCCATGTGAATGCATACTATTTTGGTCATGTTTCCTGATGGGGATTGACAGACTGTACTCACCAGATCCATAGTCACCTACAAGTTGCAGAGAATGTGACAGTATGTTCCAGTATAGATATTACATCAGCACAGCACTATGATGGAATTTATCACTTAATTTCATTTTCAGAAGCCAACTGTCATTCTCCTTTATTCATCTAGGTTTCACAGTGGTTATACTGGTCAACGGAGCAGATTATGCTAAGGACCAGCACCTCTTATAAAGTGTCAGATGTCCTTGTGATCTCAGCCATTATGCAGTAGCAATTCTGATTAAACAGGGTTCAAAGAAGGTAGAAGGAAAGGATTGTTGGTACTCTCAAAAGCTTCCATTTGACCTTCTGACCAAGGTGGATTTTTATCTGTCTTACAGAGAACTCTATAAGAACAATAACTATAATGTGGTTATTGTAACCACTACACTATCAGTGAATAGCTTTTATACAAGAAATCAATTTAGAGTGATCTTCCTAGATCTCTGTTTGGGGGTTGATATTTTCATTATTATCTCAGACACCATATCCAACATTTCTGAAAAAAAATCTGTGCATTCCCTTTTTATGCATCTGCAGTTACTGTAGCATCTTTCCATGGGTCAATTTGAATAATTAGTGGGAAATATTTCTTGCATATTTTTGTAGTGGCATATTAGAATCCATCTAAAATGGTAACTTATTTTTTTTCTTCATTTGTTGGTCTCTAGATGTCAAAACTGGTCCAAGTCTAAAAGTTATAAGAGTAATTCTTCATTTTGGTAGTTAATAAGTGTGTCCACATGTGGCAATCTTGTAATCAATCCTCTATAGTTATTCTTGTTCTCAATATGCACACTAGGGAAGTGTTGTAGCTTTTTTGTAAAATGAGTAATTTGCTCCTGTAGACTGATTGAATACCTTCATATATATTTCATTGTACATTCATAAGGAAATTGGCTTTAATTCTGGGTGAGATGTAAAGTTGTTGCTATAATTTTGATAAAGAAATTATACGAACTGACACATTCATTTTAAAGTGACATACCTAACAGGTAACAAAAACAATAACAGATATAGAAGCTAAGAAGTCCTAAAATACCTTTGGGACATTGTAATGATTAGACTTCAAGAAGATGAAAAGAACCTACAAAATAAGGCAAACAATATAGGTCAAGGAGCTAATTAAAGACTCTGGAGAGCCCGGTGTCTTTAGAACTAAAGTATAAGAGAGTGTTCAAGAAAAAGTACTCCTGTGGTCAAAAACAGCAGATAAAACAAGTGAAATGGGAACAGAAATTGCCATTAAATTGAATTACGGGTAGGTCTTTGGAGATATTTACAAAAAAAGCTTAAAAGAATTGAAATAGTGAAAGATAGGAGAAGTAGGATAAAAATCGGGAAAACAGTCAAGAAAATTATTTTAAGGAAGATACTAAGTGAAGTTATAAGAACTGAATTAAAAGCATAATCTACAAAAATCATTTTTAAATTAGAAAATTAGTTTTATGTAATTGTTTCATCTGATAGGCTAACATACTGTGCCAAGAAAGATATTCATTTGCTTTCAAGAACAAATATGTTTATTTCACTTATGCTATAATATATCACATATATGGTGGATACTCTGTTCCACTTGATCTTTGTTCCAATATACAGCTGGTAAGCACTAACCTTCTGAAGCGATTTTGAGCTTTTGACAGAAAGAAAGAGAACATAATGTATCATGAATGAAATTTAATTCTGATTCTAACTTAATAAACTCTATAAAACTTTTACATAGCTCTTCAAAACATTCTCAATTGGGCAAGGTAAGGCACCAGGTATGCCTATTTTCTAGGACTGATATGACACTTCCCATGCTAAAGGATGCTGAATATTTGTGAGTATTTTATTAATATGAGATATACTTTTGGCATTGTCATATTCTCTAACATTTTCATCATATAATTCCATTTGTATATTTTGAATATATTTGTGACATAACTGAATATATCTCAAGTTTTCTAATTTAATGATCATTTATGGCCAGTTAAGGTGATGGATGCCTGTAATCCCAGCAATTTGGGATGCAGGATAATCATAAGTTCAAGGCCAGCCTCAGCAACTTAGCTCCTAAACAACTTAGTGAGACTCTGTCTCAAAATAAAAATAGAAAGTCTGCAGGTATAGCTCAGTCATAAATCACCCATGGCTTCAATCCCAAGAGCTACCACTACCACTACTAACAGTAATAATAATAATAATAATAATAATAATAATAATAATAATAATTCTAGACCTATGAACATAAATTAAGGAAACTTCCTCTGTGCATTCTGCTCTAGTGCCCAGATCTGTTTGTTTTCATATAACACAGGGGATTATCATGATCAGACAAGTCAGTTGATGAGAAAGAACAAATGGTAAACAGAGATGTAACTAAGTGTGATTAAATTCAATTTTTTTATATGGAATGATAATTTTATTAAGTTTCAGCAAACTGTGCTAATCATACCCTTTCCTTAGATTACAGTTAAAGAATAGAGTCATACCAGAAAAAAATATGGAAGTACTTAAAATTTTTTCTTGTTACCTAACTGCGTCATCTGGTATGCCTAGTGGTAATATATCATTCATGGCATTTTTCCTTTCTTTTAATTCTCCTACAGAGTTTATTAAAGACACTGTTTAGAGGTAAGGTCTTGGTAAAATTTATAAAGTCTTCCTATGGGAACTTTAGTTCGCAAACTTATATCTCTGTTTAAGAAGCATGCACTAACAAACAAACATCAGTATAAACAAATACTTAACATTAGAACTTTTTTGATCGTGGACCAAATTAGGAATTAGCCAAAGTGCATCTTTTTCTGAGAAGAGGGAAGTATTATTTTTCTTCCTATTTTCAAAGAACATTCCTGCCTTTTGTGTGTAAGTGGCCCTGAAAATTTGACTCCCCACAAAGACTATTTCACAAAAAGTTTTAACACAACACAATATGCATTTTTTAATTTTTAAATTTGTATAGTCCATGAAGAAAAGACCATGGTTCTTGCTCTTCTCAGAATATCTACTTAGTGCCTAAGAAAATGGTGGACATTTAGTAACTGTGTATTATTTTAATTTAATATTATTTACTTCATAAATGTTAATTTTTTGATACAGAGCAAAACTATTATTTTTCACATATGAAATTAAAAGGATTCTCAATGACATGTGATTCATAACTATGACTTATATTAGCAAATACTGATTGACTATCCAAACAGAGGTATCTAAACTGAAGGTTAAGTATAGAATGGAGGTTTTTCAAGTAGTATCTATGAACTTCAGGAAAAACTTGTGATGTTAATGTGGCATTAAGGTATAAACCAGTTTTGTGGAATCTACCATGCAGAAGAGTCTTCAGCAAAGAAAATGTTGTCATGTAATTAGCAATTACTCTCCTTCATGGGGAATATTTCTGACTTAATAAGATCCTGAAGTGCTTTTTTGACTCATGTGAACACGCACGTGCATATTGTCAAACATGAAAGCCATCAGTGTAGATAGTACACTTGACACATTTGGATGAAGGAGTAATTCTTCACAACTTCTATGGTGAAATAGCACCACTAAATTTAAATGACTAATAAAGTTCTCTAAGAATTTGGATGGAAAAAAAAGAAAAAAATATCTTTCTTATTAGAATTGATAAAGGATAGGAGCATTTTGAAAGTGACATAAAACTTGTTTATATTTTCTAAATCAAATGTGAAAAGTCAGAAAAAAAGTGTTTTAATTTTTTTTCCACAGATGTCTCTATTGGCACTGCCCCTATTGAAGGGGAAGTTGATTGCATCTTCTCAAACATCTTTGTTCAAATAACTAATAAAACATATTGGCTACATCTCACAAACACCAGAATACCACTAATAGACTGAAAATTAATTCTCCCAGTTGACTAGATTTTTTTAGGCCTTATGTGAAATATTTTTATGCAACAATTTATTTATTCAACCTTAGACTTTAGTTTGTAGATTTATAAATGCTAAGACATCAGTCTAAACTGCCATGAATTGTAAAAGAATAAAAACTGTAAATTTATTACCCTGAAAAATAAAAACTGTAAAAAATATTATCCTGTTTTTAAAGATATGGTATTACTAACTTCCATTTTGTTTAATAATATTCTTTCTCACCTGACTACAAATAGATATACTATTATATAATTATTGATCTATTATTATTAGGAAGGGAAATATGCCTGAATAATTTCAAGGTACCTTAAGGTTAAGCTGCCCTTATTATACTGTATCCCAAGGAGATATATAAAGTTAGATAAAAGCCTAAGTAGATATAGAAAAAAAGATGAATAGATAGATAAATGAAATTATAGATTCTATGACTGTGAATGAAAATAATCTATTAGTACTTATATCTTTGCAATAATTTTATTGTTGGTATATTCTATTCTCAAAGATAAATTCCAATGTCATATAAATATAATACATACTTAGCATTCTTTCTACAAGCAAATTATTACTACATATTTTATTTATATATTTAATTCAAGTTTATTGGAATAAAATTATGTTAATTATCATAGAGAAGTTTAAAAAAGTCAATGTGAATCTGAAGGGAAATAAACAACAGCTAGCTAGCTAGCTATCTCCTGGATATTAGCAATACTCAATTTGTAATTTTATCACTTTCTAAAAAGATACAATCATGCAACTTACTTATTATCAGCAGGAAATTAAAACATTTTAAAATACCGTGAAGAGTCCATGAAATGACAATGACCTCTTTTATAAACTTTCCTATAATTTAATCTTCGTATTTTTGTTAAGCAAAATGACTAGCGGACACAAGAAAACACTCAGAACACTTTATTTCTCTGTTTCAGTGGCAGAATATACAACTAGAATTTAAAAAAAAAATGAAGCCTATTTTTAAGTATGTCTTCAAGGCAAATACCTCTGTCATGTCTATGATAATGGGGCCCAGTTACATTGCCATCTTGCTGTTTTGTAAAGTGAAAGCTATTATCACAGCACTGCAATTTCATCACCTTACGCTTGTGTTTAATTTAATATTCTTCCTAATGATCTCCAAGAGAGTATCTGAAACATTTCACTCAAAATATTTACATTCAAATGCACAAATATAGAACTTTAAAAAATACTTAATATCATGGGAAATGATTTAAAATGAATAAAAACTCACAAAATCTCTATAATCTGTTTTTTTAATATGAGAATCTATCACTCAGTGATTTCAATTTATTCTGTGAAAGTGAGTAGACCAAATTACTACTTTATTACTTCCCTCAAGTAGTTAATTAAAGTAGGTCTCTCACTGACTGATGATTACAAGACAGTGTTATATTTAAATATGAATGAGCAGGAGTTTTAAACTAAATAAGCTGAATTCAGCCCAAGGACTTGACATGTGTTTTGTTTCCTCCGAAGAGACTCCAAAAACTTTGGGCAAGATAAGACAGAAAAATTTAAATCATTAAGAACCTCTTTTACACCAGATGACCAAAAGAATAAGAAATGTGTGATACTTCATATGTAGAAGACAGGAATTGGCTAACAGGGCTTCTTTGACTGAGATGTGACAGTCTTGATGTGTCACTCATTTTGATTATGCATGAGAATGACTTGAAATTTCTGAACCTTAGTGATGAACTGTGTTGCATTTAGTCAGAGAAAATGCATATTTTTTCACTAGCTTCTTTCGCCTGCATCAGAAGCTTGGGCAGAAGTATATTAGCTTAATTCCTTAGTTTTTAATCAAAAATTAAGTAGTAAGGAATGGTACACATTTGATACTAGTTTATATAAAATAACTAAGATAATCAGACAGAGGAAGGGGAAAGAGAATTAGAAATTGCAAATATATGGGAGACTTGTTCAAGATTAAGGGTAAAATTGGTCTACTCCATTTTGATTCATATTTTATTGATTATAACTCAATCACCTACTTCCTACTAATTACAAAGTTAACTGGGAAATAGCTTTGTGTCAAGGAAGAAAAAGAACTGGTTAGGTGTACAATTATTTTCTACCTACAAGGTCTTAAATTATATTGGCTAAGACTTTATAAAATACCACCATTAGAAGAAGTCTGATTACTAGTTGCTCCATTATTTCACTAATTCTTAAGGAAATTAATGCAATAAATTAAAACACTATTTGTGCTTTATCTCCATCTAAGTATACTTAACTTTAATTATTGTGAGTCAAATGATACCTATGAACTACATGTGTCTCATTATGACCGCGTTTTTTTTTTTGCAAGAAACACATGAATAAATAGTTTAGTACTTCACAGAACTTACCATGTGCTGAGCACTATTCCTATTTAATAATAATAATCCTTTGATGTGGAGAGTATATTCATCTCCTGAATATAGATGAGGCAATGGACAGCAGAGAACTTAAACCATACCTATTACATGGACAGCCTTGGATTTTGAATCAAAGATGTTTTTCTGCAGAGTCTATACCTTACTACAAGTTCAGGAAACAACCTTTTTTTTTTTTTTCTTTTCAACATCCGAAGTTAGTAATTGTAAATAAATTGCTAAGGAATATGCCTTTCAAAGATTAGACTTCTGAGTATTCTAAACAGTATGTTAATTTCAAACACTGCTATTTGTTAAATATATTGAAATAATTACAGGTTTCATCATATGTTTTGAAAGTAAGTGCAAACTTTCAGTATTGCTGTCTGACTTTGTTACATGGTAGCATTTTGTTCTGTATTGGAAGATAATATATGATTATCACAGCTGGGTGATCCCAGGGAGTTTTAGGAGCAAGACCAATTTTGACGGAATCGGCAGGGGCTGGGCAGCAAAGCTGGCAGGGGTCTGCAGCCCTAGGAATCAGCACTTACCCATAATCAGGACCCCAGTGCTGTCATCTCTCCCGTTGTCAGGAAAAGACATTTGGAAGAAGTGAGAGATGATTACGTGTCTTTTCCTCAGGAGTCACTGAAGGACTTCTGTCAGGCTACTTGTCTCATAAGAAAGAAGAACTTTTTTCAACCTGTTTTGATTCATCAAATAAGTTTTCCCCGATTTATCTTGACACATACATTCCCTTGCGGAGCTTTTCTTCTATCTTCAATATGCCAGTAGCAAAGATAATTATTTGTGAAGTTATGAATTTAAAGATTGGAAGTAGGCTAAGGACACCTTGTCTGAACTTTCTGCTGATGAAAGTTTATTTTAAATTTAGATTTCTCACAAATTCATTTATAAGTTATTTTATTAAACGGACAATTTACCCACCCTTAGTTTTTTTTTTTTGCACTCCCTATGATCAAACATTAGTAAAAATATTAACAATAATTAAAAAATAAATTAACAATAACCATGTTTGTTGCGTTAATGTGTCATGCAGTATGCTAAGATATTCTAAAATAAAGACCTTTTATAGTTGTACAATGACTGTAGCGCTAATGAAAAGTGCACGGTGCCCTTATTTTCACCTCCACATAGCTGTAGTCCAATGCTTCCAAAAAACACAAGGTCTAAAAGAAAAGTTATGGCCATGGAAAGAAGAACCAAATATTTCAAACATATAGAATGCTTTTCTTTTAACTAAGCAATATGTAAAACTTTATCTCTGAGGGTTTTTTGTTTGTTTTTTTTAACGGTCAGGATTCTTTATTGCATCAGTGGGTTCTGAACATTGTTCAACGACTTCCTGGGCCCAGAGCCTCCCGCAGATTCGAAGTGACACTTGCCTTCCGCATGCGTCCATGCGCAGCTGTGGATTTCTTTCTGGCTAAGACTGTTCAAGCGCACACAGAAGTCAAGCTGGCCCGGAAAGCAGAACGTCACCCACGGGACTTCATACACCGCGCCACTGGGGCCCGCGCTGACCGCTGGAGAATGGAGCCCACTGGTTGTCGGATGCCTCTTTATTGAAAGATCTTCCTTGCACTTCCTAACTAGCTGGGCATCCACCGTACCACGATGGTGTCATCCGTGGTACCGTGAGGGTGGCGGCCATCGACGTAACGGCCCACAGACGGGGCGTCCCCAGAAATTCTCCAGCTAAGGGTCGGTGCGCCTCGGTCGGCAACGCTGGCAACCTCGTCAGAAGTGATCTTCCACTGTGGTCAACGTTTCTCTGTTTCTTTCTGTCACTTGGTGGCTCCTTGGGGGCTTTCTGATCAGGGCGAGGCAGAAGGCACCACTTCCACCGCGCCGCTCTGTTCTGCGCGGGCGGCCTCACCGACCCCAGCCCCTTCCATCCCCAGGGCCCCGGCGACGTCCTCACCACCTTGTTCCAGAAGACCCGGGGGCCGGGCTTGGGGCCAGGGCGGGCGTGGCCGCACCTCGCCGCTGGTGCACCGCGGGTGCACGACTTTGATCCCTTGGGGTGGAACTTGGCGGCGTGGTGGAGGCGGCTGGTGTCGGATGGACCCGGGTTCGGGAGCGAAGAGAGCTGCACCTCGGCCTCCCCGAGCTGAGAGGCCGGGAGCACAGCCGCCACTCCGGACCTCATCTCTGAGGTTTTTAAAGCAAAAAAGTTGCCTTTGATCCGTGTAACAACTGCTTTAAATAACTTGTAACCAATACTCCCTTCAATAAAGGTAAATGATTTCCTCCGTCACAATCTGTACTTTAATTACGGTCATCCTGTTTTGGGTGCTAACCCAGCTAAACATTTTTCAAACTAAGGTTGGTAAAGGTTGTTAAAAATACCTCCATGGACATTCTAATATATATGATGCTACTAGTGAAAAAATTGTGAAGACTGAATATAAACAACCTTCCATCTTCCCCTTTTATCATTTATAATTTTATGTAGCTAAAAAACTAACAAACAATTTTTAGAACTATGTTCAAAATAAGAGTAAAGAATGATATGAATTAGAATCTAAGAAGCTCTCTTATGACAATTTTGCATGAGCTTTGTTAGATAGGTTTAGCCTTTATAATTTTGTTTTATAGAGACAGGCATTTACGTAAATGAATGAAGCAATATTCCATGAGACAAAATTTATGCTATCATTTTATTACAGTAAATGACATTGTCTAATTAAACTGCCTTTTAAAATCCTTTCATAGCATTGTAAAACTAGCAAACAACTTAGCTCAAAAAATCACCTGTGGTCAATAATTCTATTACTTGGGATAAGTGCATTGTTTTTGTTCCATTCTGTCAGTTTTGTTATAGTAAATAAAATTGCCCTAGACCACCTTCCAGTTAATTAGCTCAAAAACTGGACTTTGAAGCCAAGCTCGTTGCTTTAATTCTAGATTCAACATTTGCTTGATTTGTGACATTGAGCAAATTTACTGCATTATGTATTTGAGCAAGTTTGTACAGATGTTGTATATTTCTTATTTATTAATGAGAACTTTCAAACTATATTTTTCTTTAAAGGTATTAGTATAAATAAGCACATTCTGAAAGAAAAAAATGTTTCATTTAATTGTATGAATCATAAATTGATTATTTTCCTATGCCATTAGTCAAAAGTTGAAAAAAAAACTTTTACTTTACAAAAGTATGAAGAGTGGGTAACAAGTGAAGTTTCAGTAATTACCATAATTAATTAAATAAGTAACTTCCAATCCCTTTACATAGTACCTATTTGTATTCTGATACTCGTGAGTGTCTAGGATGACAGAAGTTATTAGGGTTAAATAATTCGTCAGAGGACAGAAAAGGATAGGTATATATCTTCATACCAATCTCTTTGAACAAAGCTCACAATCTTTCATGTTATTTATTGAATCAAAACTAGAAAGAAAACATAAACAGTGATTACAACTTTCAAAGCCCATAATTTAAAGCTACGCCAAAATATATTATTCAATAGAGTTCATTGTCACTACAAGCCTAAATAAACTTTCACAAATAGTAGTTAACAATGAAAATCTGAAGCTCTTTCCTATTGTGCATGATGAAATCAAATCATTTAATTTTAAACATGAAAGAAGATATTTATATGATTTAGTGGGAAGGAAAATGCTGCAAGACTTACTCCAAACAATACTGCCTTTATACATTTCAGTATTTACTCGTAATGAAGCCATTTCTATGGAAATGAGACCATCACTTAGTAGTCTGTGCAACTGATTCATTCATAATAGTTCTTTGAGATCAATGATATATTTTAATGCAACTTCCCAGGAACTTTGTCATAAGACCCAAAGGCAGTAAAAAAAGTTATACAGAGTTATAACTCACTGTATTCTCAAACAATATTCATATGCTAAAATCACATTAGCAAATTTAAAGATGAAATTTTACATAAGAATTATAAGTGTCAATAATAGTACATACCTCTTGGGTCTTAACATGTTTCTGTAATAACCATGTATATAGTGTACTGCACATAGTTAAGATTTCAAAATCACAGCAAAAAGAATATATGGATGGTTATCATCAACTTCATACTTCAGTTTCAAAATTCACTTGGAATGAAATGAAGAAGCATAGATTTTGCATTAATATTCTGGGTTTTTTTCATCATTAAATAAATAAATAAATATTTTTATCATGGAGACTTTAGTTTGAATTAGGCTTAAATACATTTTAAAAGGAAAATATTTTGGATGTTATTTTCCATTATTAACCTTTCTTTCACATATAAAATGGACATGATAACATATTCCCTGTAGATTTATGTGTGGGAATATGTACTTTGAAATGCCTAGAATACAGTAAGTACTCGATAAATAATAATTGTCATACATTTTCACTAAGGCAAAATAGCAAAATTATCTAATTCTCCTACGCATACCAAGTAAATAATTTCCGAAAACATTTCAGAAAATTAATTTAGCAAAATCCACTGAGGGACATTTTAATACGGACCACTGTATTCTCAACATCTAATTAGCCATGTGTTTTAGTTATTACATGCCTCTCAGACACAAAAATATGCGTAGATCAATGGAGGAGTGTTTGCCTAGCATGTGTTATCACTGCATTTGATCCCCAGCACCACAGAAAGAAAAAAGGAAACAAACAAGAAAGAAAGAAAGGAAAGAGAAAAGAAAAGAAAGGAAATGAAGGGAAAAGGAGGGAAGAAGGAAGGAAGGAAGGAAGAGACTGATTCTAATGAACACGTCAGGTCACTTCCCTTTCTCCCTCTGTTTCTGTTAGCATTTAGCAATAAAAATAATGTGAAATGAAGAATATACAATTCATATTAATGCTCCACATTGATTTAGTAAATTAAGGAATATATTAAAGCTATTTTTCCTTCACTTACACTGATCTAGTCATGCAAGTGACTTGTGTCCATGTATGTCTATACCTTCTGTTACAGAACTAGAATGTGTGTAGAGCATGAAGCTTATTAACACGTTAGGACAGGTTACCATTTCCTACATTTCCTAAAAGTAGTTTGTGCTGTGCATTGTAAAATGTGTAGCAGCATCATCCTTTGAACAGTGGATGCACTTTGCTTCCCTCCTCCTTTCTGTGACAACTAAAACCTTCTACAGCTATTTCCTATGTCCTTTGTGAGTTTAAATCATTCCCATCTGAGAACCCTTAGTTTTAATCAGGATCTTATTAAGGAATAAATTACAAGAGCTTCTTTCAAAGCATAACTCTCCATTCTCCCTATCCTTTTGCTTTTAATGTATTATTTAATGAAACAAAGGATGATTTTATAGCATTTTCCATCATTTGAATCCTTGCAGATGACCTCTCTATGGTAGAAGCAAGCACATTTTTTGCCCCCTCTATTTCTATTTCCTATAAATGAGTAGTTAGACCTAAAGAGGTTTGATAAGATTCTAGGATTTTTTTTTTTTTTTGTACAGGAGTGCTTCAGAGTTGTTACTGTATATTCCACCTGGAAGAACATGTCAGATTATTTCTCCATTGATAATATTAGATCATTGCTCACAGCTTGCATGTCATTCAGGGTTACCAGATTTAGACATTTTAATGTTACCATTTCTTTTTAAAATTCATGAACTTTATTTTACTTTTATATAAATCAATTTTCTTTCATCAACTTTTTGGTTACCCTAAAATTCAGTTACTTTTTTTTAAATGAAAGTCAAATGCTGAAATTTTAGCCTTTTTTAAAGATTTTCAGACTATGGAGTAGGTTTGATGATATCTTCCAAAAATAAAATAAAAAACTGCTGTGGTTTGTTTTGTGTCCCCTATGGGTCCCTGTGTTGAAAGTGTGTTCCTCACCATAGCAATGTTGGGAGGTGATAGAATTTGGGAGGGTGGATCCTAGTGGGTAGAGATTACGTGATTAGATGCACTGCCGTTAGCGGAGGTCAATATTGGTCTTCTTGAGTAAACGGTTGTTCTCTTGAGAGAGACACATAAAAAAGAGCATGGCTGGTACATGCTTGTTTTCTGGCTTCCTGTCGTCCTCTCACAGGTGCTTCATCATTATGATGCTGTCTGCCATGAGGCCCTAGCCAGAGCTGAACTGTGCTGGTTCCATGCCCTTGAACCTGCAAAACTGTGAGCCAAGAAAACTTTTTTCTTTACAAATTACCCAGTCTCAGATATTTTATTAGATAAAATGGGCTAATATAGATGAATGATTTTTTTCCTATTTCAAATGAAATAGAATCCTTGAATTCATGGATTTAAATGTATTAATTTACTTTAATACAAAAGTTATTTTTCTTATTGACTTTCATATTTTTTTTCTTATTGTAGGCCAGGAGAAACTTCTTCAAGATAGTATCTATATCCACTTGACATGAGCATAGTAATATTTTTAATACTCATACTGCCTGCTCAAGCTAGATATTTACACTATAGACATAAGAGATCTTCATGATATATGTAAGTTAAACAAAATTATTGAGATAGACTCTGAATAACAAAAATTGTATATTGAGTCCAACCTACCTAGGCTCTGTGTTCCTTTTGGAGCCTGTCTGAGTCCTGCCAGAAGGCGCTTAGGACACCACCCGGAGGAATGCTGTCCAGAGCAGCTCTGTTCAGGACCAATGAGGGGAGTTTCCCAACCTAGAGACCCCTGCCTACCCGTCACCCCACGTTCTGGTTGGGACCTCTTTGAGTCCCGCCAGAAGGTGCTCAGGATACCACCAGTAGGACCCCTGTCTGGAGTAGCCCTGATCAGGAACAACTATGATTGGTTTCCTGACTGGAACAACCCTGCCTACCTGACACCCCACATTCTGGTTGGGGCCTATTTGATTCCTGATGGAAGGCACTCAGGACACTACTGGTTGGACTCCTGTCCCTAGAGCAGCCTTGTTCAGGACCAACCAGGGAAAGTTCTCTGCCTAGAGCAGCCCCACCTACCTATACCCCACATTCCTGTTGGGGCCTTTTTGTGTCCCATTGAAAAGTAGGTCTGCATTTTGGTAGGTTCAGATTTGCAAACTTGAGCCTGGAACCAAAAGGTAGAGCAAAAGGAGAACATAGGCAGAAACATCTTCTGGATGAAGGTGATCAACAAAGAGTTGGTGGCTCATCTGACCATTTGACTTGCAAGGAAAAAATCACCTGAAGAACTGCCTACATTTCCCTCAGGAAATCTCAATCAGGGATCTACAAAAAGTTCTTCAAAAAGAAGAATCAAACAAGTAGAGGTTCACCTCAAACTCATAACTCCCCCAAAAAGGATACCACAGATATGTGTTGAGATGAAAACCTTGAAAATATTATCAAAGGAATATTATAAAAGGAACAATGAACTAAAAGAAGATATAATGAAGGGAGTAAGTGAGAAAACTCAAGAGATGAAAAACTCTATTAACTAGGAAATAGACATGCTCAAAAAGGAAGTAAACAGCTAAAATCTGCAGTCAATGACATGAGAGGAAACATGGAAGAATTTAACAATAGACTAACTTCTATAGAACACAGAACCTCAGCTCTGAAAGAAAGAACTTCTGACAATGAGGACAGGATGAGCAAGCTAGAGTGCATGAATGACAAAAAGAAAAAGAAACTCACAGAACACAACAGAACTTTATAAATGTCTGGGATGAAGTGAAAAGAAATAATATAAAAGTAATTAGGATACAGGAAGATTGAACACAAATGAATGGGATATGGAATATTTTCAAGGAAATTGCTAAAGAAAAGTTTGCCCATATAAAATGAGAGTCAGATATGCTCATCCAGGAAGTTTACAGGACACCCAATAGGCCTAATCAAATGAGAAGCTCACCAAGACACATCATATTCAAAATTTTCAACAGGAAAATTAGGTAAAGAACACTGAAAGTGGCAAGGGAGAAACACTACATCATATTCAGAGGCAAACCAATCAGAATCACATCTGACTATTCAGTTCTGACTCTGGAAGAGAGAAGACCATGGAACGAGATCTTTCAATGCCTGAATGAACACAACATGCAGCCAGGAATACTATCCCCAACAAAACTCAGCTTCAAATTTGAGGGGGAAATAAGAACTTTTCATGATAAGAACAAAATTGCAGTATTCATGAACAGAAAGCCAGCATTACAAAAAATCTTGAAAGATAAACTCCGCACAAAAGAACAAGGTAACATTCTTCAAAGCCCACAAGCAGAGGAAATTCACTGAAGGTACAGGCTATCAATACACAACTAACACAGCACAGAACTTACTAATACAACACAATGAATATGAACCACAATGACATAACGATTCTAACACTGAATGTCAATGGTCTCAAGCACCAATCAAATGACACAGACTAGCAGATTGGATCAAAAGACAAAATCCAACAATATGCTGCTTACAGAAAACTCACCATACAGCCATTGACAACTGCAGATTAAGGGTGAAAGGATGGAAAAAAATCTATGGCCCAAGAAAGCAAGCTAGAATAGCAATTCTTTTATCTGACAAGTGGAGTTCAAACATAAATTAATCAAAAGAAATAGAAAAGGCCACTACCTACAGGTAAAGTAAACAATACAAAAGGAGGAAATAAACTTAGTAAATATGTACTCTCCAAATACCAATGCCCCAAGTAGGTGGAAAAAATACTCCAAGATATGAATCATCATGTGAACCTCAACACAATAATACTGGGAGACTTTAACAGCCCTCTATCACCAAAAAACAAATCACCAAAGAAAAGAAACAATAAAGAGATCTCCAGTCTAAACAACACCGTGAATCAAACAGACTTAACAGACATCTACAGAATATTCCACCCCAAATTGGCAGAGTATACCTTCTTCTCAGATGCACATAGATCCTTCTCCCAAATAGACCATATTCTAATTCACAAAGGGAATCTCAGCAAATGTAAAATAGTAGATATTACTCTATATATCCTATCAGACCATGATACCATGACCCTAACAATTAATAGCAAAAACCATGGCACAAAACACACATATATGTGGACATTGAATAGCACTATTAAATAAAGAATGGATTCAAGAAGACATGAGAGTAGTAATTAAGGAAATCTTGGAAGAGAATGAGAATGAAACACAACATATCAAAATCTCCAGGACAGCATGAAAGCATTCTTAAGGGGAAAATTTAATGCACTGAGGGTCCACATTAAAAATCAGGAGAGATCCCGAACAAATAAGCTTATGCTCCAACTCAAATCTCTACAAAAGGAAAAACAGTCTAATCCCAAAGCCAGCAGAAGACAGGAAATAATTTAGATCAAAGCTGAAATCAATGAATTTGAGAATAAAAAAAACCAAAAGAATTGATGAAACAAAGAGCTGGTTCAATAAATAAATAAATAAATAAATAAATAAATAAAATTGACAGACTCCTAGTAATCTAAATAAAAGAAGGAGAATCAAATATAATTAGCCAAATCACCTCCAAAAAACGTGGTGATCACCACGGACCCCCTTGAAATCAGATTATCAGAGCATATTTTGAAAAACTATACTCCTCTAAATCACTTATTCTGGATGACAAGAAAAAATTTCTAGACACACATAACATCCACAAATTGACAGAGGATGACATTGAAATCCTAAACAGCCCAATAACAGGAACCAAAATCTATACAGCAATTAAAAATCTTCTAAAAAAGAAAAGCACGGGACCTGATGGATTCTCTGAAGAGTTTTACCACTTCTTTGAAGAAGAGCTAACACCTCTCCTTATTAAGTTATTCCAAGAATTTGAAAAAGTTAACTTTCTCAAATACTTTTTATGAAGCAACCATAACTCTGATACCAAAACCCAATAAAGATACATCAAAAAAAGAAAACTACAGATAAATATCCTTCATGATAATCAATGCAAAAATCCTTAATACGGTTATTGCAAACCACATCCAAAAATACATCAAGAAAGTAATTCATCACGATCAAGTGTGCTTCAATCCAGGTACGTTCAACATATGCAAATCAATAAATGTAATTCAGAACAAAAACAATAATATAATTCAGAACAAAAACCATATGATCATCTCAATAGATGATGAAAAGGACTTTGATAAAATCCAGCACCCATTTATGCTCAAAACTCTAGAGAAAATAGGGATCAAAGGAATTTAGCTTTGTAAAGCCCATATATGTCAAACCCTCAGCTAGTATAATAGTAAATGGAGAAAGATTGAATGCATTTTCAAGGAACTTGGGAGTAAGACAAGGCTATCCGCTTTCACCACTTTTATTCAATATAGTCCTCTAACCCTGGCAGGAGCAATCAGGCAGGAAGAAGAAATAAAAGGGATAGGAATAGCAAGAGAGGAAGTCAAATTATCCCTTTTTGCTGATGACATGATACTATATCTTGAAGATCCAAAAAACTCCACCAGAAAACTGCTAGAGCTAATGAACAGATTTGGCAAAGTAGCAGGATACAATTTCAACACCCTTAAATCAATAGCTTTCCTATATGCCAACGATATTATGGCAGAAGAAGAAAGTAGGAAATCTGTCCCATTTACAATATCCTCTAAAAGAATAAAATACTTGGAAATTATTCTTACAAGAGAAGTAAAAACCTCTGCAAGAAAATTATCAAACACTGAAAACAGAAACTGCAGAAGACCTGAGAAGATGGAAAGATGTTCCATGCTTTTCGTTAGGCAGATTTAATATAATTAAAATGGCCATTCTGCCAAAACACTATACATATTTTATGCAATGCCCATCAAGATTCCAATGTCATTCTTTGTAGATATATAAAAAGCAGTTCTCAAATTCATATGAACAACAAGAAACCAAGAATAGCCAAAGCATTACTAAGCAAGAAAAATGAAACAGGTGTTTTTGCAATGCCAGATCTAAAATTATACTATAGACTCTAGTATTAAAAACAGCATGGTATTGGTATCAAAATAGGAATGAAGACCAATGGAATAGAATAGAAGACACTGAGACAAACCCACAAATCCTTAAACATCTGATTTTTTGACAAGGAGTGTCAAAATATAACACGGAGGAGAGATAGCCTATTCAAGAAATGGTGCTGGACAAATTGGACAGCCACTTGCAGAAAACTGAAATTTGATCCTTATCTCTCACCATGCACAAAAATCAAATCTAAATGGATCAAAGAATTAGGAATTAAACCAGCTACCATACAACTGCTAGAAGGAAAATTAGGACCAACATTCCAGCATATGGGAGTTGGCAATGACTTCAGCAACAAGACTTCTAAAGTGAAAGAATTATAGTCAAAAATCAATGAGTGTGATGCATTTAAACTAAAAAGCTACTGTTCAGGCAAGGACATTCTCAAAACAGTCAAGAGATAACCTACAGAAGGGGAACAAATCATTGCCCGTGATCCCTCTGACAGGGGTTAATATCCAAAATTTACAAAGAACTCTAAAAACTCAATAACAAAAACACAAACAATCCAATCAATAAATGGGCCAGAAAGCTATATAGAAACTTCTCAGCAGAGGACATTGAGCAAGCCAATGAATACATGAGAAAGTGTTCTAAATCACTGGCAATCAGAGAAATTCAAATCAAAACTACACTAGGATTTCACCTCACTCCAGTCAGACTGGCAAAGATGAAGAATACAAAAAATAACAAAATGCTGGAGGGGTTGTGGGGAAACAGGAACACTAGCACACTGTTGGTGAAATTTCAGACTGGTCCAGCCACTCTGGAGAGCAGTGTGGAGAATCCTCGAAAAATTAGGGTTAGATTCACCATATGACCCAGCTATACCTCTTCTGGGTATTTTCCCAGAGGTGTTAGAATAAGCACATTATGGTGACATAGCAGAATCCATGTTCATAGCAGCCCAATTTACAATAGCTAAATTATTGAACCAACCCAGATGCCCCTTCCTGGATGAATGGATCCAAAAGTTCTGGTATGTATATACAAGGAGTCCTACTCAGCAATTAGAAAAAATGATATTGCATCTATTGAAGGTAAAAGGATGGCATTGGAAGAAATCATGCTGAGTGAAGTTAGCCAAACCAACAGGGTCAAGAGCTGAATGGTATCCCTCATTTGTGCAGACTGGACCTAAACCCAGGCTTGTGAGTGAAGTAGACAAACTCAATTAATAGATCCATAGAACAAAAATGGAAAATGTCAATATTTATGAGATACAATTACAAGATACTTCATTAAATATTTGAACAAACTATGCTATATATCTATATAAAAATATAAATGTTTAATCCCAATGTCAAATATCTTGAAGAGTAAGAACTGGATGATAGGATGAGGAGAAGGGGAAATGTCAGAAAGAGATAAAAAAAGTTACATTCCAAGCAGTTATAATGTCACTGTGTTTTATATATATATATATATATATATATATATATATATATATAACATATATATATATAATATATATGTTATTCATAGGTATAAGAACTATGTCACTGTATTTGGGTTTTTTAGGAACAATATAGGACCCAGAAGATAGGGAACTGAAGATCAGGGGATGGGAAGGGGGAGATAGAGGGATATGGGGGAGGAGGTATTGAACAAATTTTATTGTTAAATTGTGTACCATCTCGGAATATGTGACAACTAATCTCAACATTATGTAACACCATAATGCGCTAATAAAAAATAAAATAAAAAGAAGTTTCAAAAAATATTGAGAAGTATTGAAAAACTTGTATATTGAAAACTATACAGAAATATCTAAAACATTTAAAAAAGTTATAAATCATAAACCAGTCATAAAGATCTCATTAAAATCATTAGTGTAGGTGCAGGCATACATAAGGAAATAAGCAGACACCAGTGGTATTAAATAGAAAATACTTGCAATAGAACAGATTTCATTCTATGCATATAGAAATTTGTATTGAATATTAACACTTTAAACAAATTAAATTAATATATTCACTTTAGATGGAAGAAAGGGACAAGTCCTGTCAATACGCTCTGTAGAAGAGATTCACTTTAGATATACAGAACGTGTAGTTTAGAAATAAAAAAATAGAGAAAAGATAAATGATGCAAATATTATTCAAAATAAAATTGGATTGTATTTATAATGATATGAACTTCAACCAAAGGAATATTATCAGTGCTAATGAAGCAAATTGCATGAGGAAAAATGAATAAAATCCCCAAGAAGATATAACGATTCAAATATATGTGCAATGAACAAGAAAGCTTCAAAACATATGAAGCAAAAGCATATAGACTTAAAGTGGAAATAGAAAATGCTACAACTTTAATTGGTGACTTTGGTACTCCTCTTAACAATCAATGTAAGCAATAGACAGAAAATACAAAAGCATAGAACAAAAATAAGTAACACCCTTTATGCTCCACCAGAGCAAAATGCAGTCTATTCTCAAGTATATATGATATATGAAAAAAAACAATTAATATTCAGGGTCATACAACAGATATTTTATTTATTTATGTTTTTAAGTAAAAAAATATTTTTGGTGTGATGTCTAGTTATTACATAGACTTTTGTTTATGTTTTATTTTGTTTAAGTAGATTCAATATGGTAAGAAACTATTACAAATTAATATACATATTAAATTTATTCACATGATATTGCATATACATCTGTACACCTATGTAATTTTTTGTATTCCTAAGATCTCCTGGTTCTTTTCTGAATTAATATATCTAATGCTTTGTTACTTATTTTCAGTATTTAATGGACTATGTTTTATAATATTTTTATAGTTTCCAAAATAACTTATTGTAATTTTACTTTTTTCATAAATAATCTTTATGTGATCTTAATATTCTTTTTCACCCAAGCTTTATTTAGATGTGGTTTCTTATTTCAATTTAGTTTAATTATTTAGACAATCTCTCTTTTTTTATTAAGAAATGTATTGGTTGAAAAGTAAAAACTGCATCCTACAAAGCAATATGATTATATATCATATTGCTTTGTAGGATATATATATATATATTCTTCATTGCTGTGACACTTAGTTGGATACGTGGTGCTGGGGTTTGAACCCGAGTATTTGCACATACCTGGCAAGTGCCGTAACCGCTGAGCCACCGCTCCAACACCTCAGCCCTAGTTTTTTGAGGATTCTCTGCACTCCATTCCAGAGGGGCTGTACCAGTCTGTAGGTCCACCAACTGTGTGCTAGTGTATCTATCTCGCCACAATCCTTCCAGCATCTATTATTGTTAGTTTTCTTCATTTTTGCAAATCTGACTGGACTGAGGTGAAATCTTAAAGTAGTTTTCATTTGCATTTCTCTGATTACTAATGATTTAGAGCACTTTCTCATGTATTCATTGGTTTGATCAATGTCCTCTGTTGAGAAGTTTCTATTTAGCTCTTTGGCCCATTTATTGATTGGGTTGCTTGTGTTTTTGCAGTTGAGATTTTTGAGGACTTTGTAGATTCTGGATATGAGAACCCTGTCAGAAAAAATCACAGGCCATGATTCTTTCCCAATCTACAGGAAGACTCTTGACAATTTTAGTATTACTTTGGCAGTGCAAAAGCTTTTTAGCTTTATGACATACTTTTTTATTTACTTCCTTCACTTTAGGAGACATGTTGAGAAAGTCTTTGCCTACTCCCAAATGATGAAATATTGGACCTAAGCTGTTTTCCATCAGTTGTAATATAGCTGGTTTAATTCCTAGCACTTGATCCATTTTGATTTGATTCTTGTGCAAGGTGAAAGATAAAGGTCTAATTTCAACTTTCTGCAAGTGGCTGGCCAATTTGTCCAGCACCATTTGTTGAAGAGGCCATCTTTCCTCCATGTAATATTTTGTCCTCCTTGGTCAAAAATCAGATGTTTAAAGATTTGTGGGTTTATTTCAGGTCTTCCATTCTATTCCATTGGTCTTCATTCCTATTTGATACCAGTACCATGCTGTCTTTGTTACTACAACTCTGTAATAGTTTTAGATCTGGTATAGCAAAACCACCTGTTTTGTCTTTCTTGCTTAGTAATGTATTGGCTATTCTGAATTTATTATTGTTCCAGATGAATTTGAGAATTGATTTTTCTATATCTTTAAAGAACTGCATTAGTATCTTGATGAGGATTGCATTGAATCTATATAGAGCTTTTTGTAGAATGGCCATTTTTGTTATATTAATTGTGCATAAACAAGAGCATGGAACATCTTTCCATCTTCTCAGGTCATCTTGGATTTCATTATTCAGTGTCTGATAATTTTCATTGTAGAGATCTTTGATTTCCCTTGTTAGGTTAATTCCCAAGTATTTCATTCTTTTCAGGATATTGTGAATGGGACTGAATTCCTAATTTCTTCATCTGCCCTATTATTGTTAGTGTATAGGAAAGCTATTGATGTATGGATTGTGATCTTGCAGCCTGCCATTTTGCTAAACCTCTCTATAAGATCAAGCAGTTTACTGGTGGATTTTTTTTTAATCTTCCAGATACAGCATCATATCATCAGCAAAAAGGCAGGGTTTGACTTCCTCTCTTCCTATTATTATCTCTCTGATTTATTTCTCTTGCCTATTGCTCTAGATAAGGTCTCAAGAACAATATTGAATAAAAGTGGTGAGAGCATACAACCCTGTCATGTTCCTGAGTTTAGTGGAAATGCTTTCAGCTTTTCTCTGTTTAGTATTATACTAGCCAAGGGTGTAGCATATGTAGCCTTTACATCGTTCAGAAAAGTTGCTTTGATCCCTATCTTCTCTAGAGTTTTGAGCATAAAAGGGTATTGAATTTTATCAAAGGCATTTTGTGCATCAATTGAGATGATCATATGGTTTTTATCCTTGATTCTGTTTAAGTGGTGAATTACATTAATTGTTTAGCATATGTTGAACCAGCCCTGCATACCTGGGAGAAAGCCCACTTGATCATGATGGATTATCTTCTTGATAAGTTTTTGAATATGGTTTGCTGGAACTTTATTAAGGATTTTTGTGTCCAGGTTCATCAGGTACATTTATTTGTAGTTTTCTTTCTTTTTTTTTTGGATGTGTCCTTGTTGGGTTTTGGTATCAGAGTTATGGTTGCTTCATAAAAAGTGATTGGGAGAGTCCCCTCCTTTTCAATCTCTTCAAAAATTTAATAAGGAGAGGTGTTAGTTCCTCCTCAAAAGTGTGATAACAATCAGGTCCTGGGCTTTTCTTCTTTGGTAGACTTTTAATTGCTGTGTGGATTTCAGTGCCTGTTATTGGTTTGGTTAGGAATTCAATATTTTCCTGTGTCAGTTTAAGGATGTTATATGTATCTAGAAATTTGTCCATTTCTTCCATATTTTCTAATTTGGAGGAGTATAGATTTTCAACATATGATCTTATAATTTGTTGGATTTCTGTGGGGTCATTGGTGATCACCTCCTTTTCATTGAATATATTATTGATTTGCTTAATTTCTCTCCTTCTTTTAGTGAGATTGGCTAAGGGTCTATCTTATTTATATTTTCAAAGTACCAGTTCTTTGTTTCATTAATTCTTTTCATTGTTTTTTTTGTTCTCAATTTCATTGATTTCAGCTCTGATCTTAATTATTTCCTGTCTTCTGCTGGCTTTGAGGTTAGGTTATTCTTCTTTTGAAGGTCTTTCAGATGGAGCATAAGCTTATTTATTTGGGATTTCTCTTCATTTTTAATGTGGGCACTCAGTGCTATAAATTTTCCCCTTAGGAAAGCTTTCATGCTGTTGCACAGGTTTCAATATATTGTGTCTTCATTTTCATTTTCTTCCAAGAATTTTTGGATTTCTTCTCTCATGTCTTCTTGGATCCATTCTTCATTTAATAAGGTATTATTCAATCTCCATGAATATGTGGTATTCTCTTTATGATTTTTACTGTTGATTGCTAGGGTCATGGCATTGTGATCTGATAGGATACAAGGAATAATATCTACATTTTTATATTTGCTGAGATTATTTTTGTGAACCAGAATATAATCTATTTTGGAAAAGGTTCCATGTGATACTAAGAAGGCATATTCTGCTAACTTGGAGTAGAATACTCTATATATGTTTTTTAAGTCCATTTGATTTATGGATTTATTTATGTTGGTGATTTCTTTATTGATATTTTATTTTGATGATCTGTCTATTGGTGACAGAGGAGTGTTGAAGTCTCCCAATATTATTGTGTTGAGGTCCATGAGTAAAATTATGTCATGAAGTAATTTATTCACATAGTTGGAAGCACTGTTGTTTGGAAAGTAAATACTAACTATAGTTATTTTTTCCCAATGTAGGGTTCTTTTTACCACTAAGTAGTGACCTTCTTAATCTCTTCTGATTAATTTATGTTTGAAATCTACTTTGTTGGATATAAGTATGGTGATGCCGGCTTGCTTTCTTGGGCTGTATGCATGGTAGATTTTTTTTTTTCTATCCTTTCACCTTTAATCTGTGTATGTCTTTGCCTGTTCAGTGGGTTTCTTTTAAGCAGCATATTGTTGGGTTTTGTTTTTTGATCCAGTCTGCAAATCTGTGTCTTTTGAGTTGTGCATTTAAATCATTCACATTCAGGGTTAAAATAGAAGTTTGTAATTGGTTCATAGAGATTGGGTGTTATTAGTTGGATCTGTGGTTGTCTTAATTATTTATTGATGGGTGGTAACTTTACTGAATTTCCTCTGTTTGTGGGTTTTGGGTATTGATTACTTGTTCTTACGTCTGGAGTGTTTCCTTGAGAATTCTTTGTAAGGCTGGTTTTCTGTTTACAAATGTTGCCGGTTTTATTTTATCATGAAAAGTTCTTATTTCTCCATCAAATTTGAAGCTGAGTTTTGCCTGGTATAGAATTCTTGGCTGCATATTGTGGTCATTCAGATGTTGAAAGATTTCTTTCTAAGACTTTCTTGCCTCCAGAGTCTGAGTTGAAAAGTCACAGACAATTCTTATTGGTTTGCCTCTGAATGTGATTTGGCATTTCTCCCTTGATGCTTTAAATATTGTTTCTTTGGTATCCCTGTTGTACATTTTGAATATGATGTGTCTTGATGAGTTTCTCATTTGATTAGGCCAATTTGGTATCCTGTAAGCTTCCTGGATGATCATACCTGATTCTATTTTTATATGATTTTATATGAGAAAAGTTTTCTTTCTTGATTTCCTTAAGGATGTACCTATACCATTCGTGGTATTTCCATTTCTTCCTAAATCCCAATTAGTCTTAAACTATTTCTTCTCATTTCATCCCAGACATTTTAAAATTTCTGAACATATTCTCTTAGTTGTTTTCTTTTTTGTCATCGGTACGCTCAAGCTTGATCAGCCTGTCCTCATTGTCAGAAGTTCTTCCTTCAATAGCAGAGGTTCTATTTTCTACAGAAGTTAGCCTATTATTAAATTCTTTCATGGTCCCTATCATGTCATTGACTGCTGTTTTAGCTCTGTTACTTCTTTTTGAGTATATCTATTTCTTTAATGATAGAGTTTCTCAACTTTTGAGTTTTCTCATTTATTTCTTTCAATTGCTCTTCTTTTAGTTCATTGTTCCTTTTTGTTATCAGATCATTGACAATTTGTTCCCGATTTTCCTCCCAGACTCTGGCCATAACCACCTTGCTAGGGGAGTTGAGGGATTGAGTTGAACCTCTTCTAGTTTGATTCCTCATCTTTAAAGAGCTTCTTCTGGATTATTTGGAGATCCCTGTGTGGAAACAAGACAAGACTCAGGGGTTTTCTTCCTTATATGCCAAGGGATTGGTCAGATACCACCTCTTAGATGATCTATTTCTTCCAAAAGACTTTTTCTGCATGGAGGCTTGTTTTGTTGCAGATTTTGGGTTAAAGTTCTAGGACTCAGGTTTGGGAACTGATGGGGTTATTGGGCTGTCTACTGTGTTGTTGAAGCTAATCAGTTGAGGTTTGTCAATGGGTGCTAGGGTCCAAGATGTGAGGTGGGCCAAGATGGACCAACCTACTTGTTGTGCTTGGATCTGGGATTCTTGGTGGTGGAATGGACCCAGATTATCAGGACCTGGAAGGTGTGTGTGACAACTGTGTGGTTTCTAGGTGTTGGGGGCCTTGGAGGTGTTTGGCTTTCCTGCTGTGGTGGGACCCAAGTCCTGGGGCACACACCAGTGAAGGGGGCTCTTCTCAGGGTTCTTCTCACTCCGTAAGTTGATGCAAGTTCTTGACCTGAAATCTCTATCTGGTGGTTTTTCTTAAGAATTATGCTGCTGGATTGGGAGGTTCGTCCAGTTCCTTACTTGGGTTGGGGTATTGTCAGGGAAGTTGAGTGCGGAAGTCTAACCCCAATCCTGTGAACTGTTAGTGTCCCTTAAAATTTTCAACACCTCATGCACTAATGGAAGATCATCAATATGAATGACCAAAGCTTATGATGAGCAGTAATAAATTGGTTATTTAGAGCAGACTATAGTACACTGTTTTTCAACCTATGAAACGAATGATAGTGTTAATCAAAACTTTCGGCAACACTAGTATTTAACAATCACCTATGTCAGGCTTCAGAACATACAATTGTTATTCAAATTAATATTGACAAAGGTAATAGTTACACAGCCTTAATGGTGAGGGTGGGGGGGTCAAAGGGTATAAACTAATTGGGAGCCAGAGAGAGAAGGGAATATAAGTGAAACTTAGAGAGGAGATTATATTGACCAATTGTGGACAGTGAGAAAGTGGAGGAGATAAAGAATTTGCTGGTGAAAGTAAAAGAATAAGAAAGAAAGAAAAAAAGAAAAGAAAAGAATAAAATAAAAAATGAAAAAAAAAGAAAGAAAGAAAAAATGGACCCTGGGGGAAACAAAGATAGCTGTGGCAAAATATAGGAAGGGTAAAAGACATATGAATAAGATTTGGTGATCACCTAAGGGTAGGAGATTGTAGATATTAATTATGCAGATCAGGAACAATATACTTTAAATTCTAAATGTGCTGACCAGAATCCCTGTTCTTAGAAGGTAGGATAAGGATAGACAGGATAGACAAGAGGGAAGAAGAGAGACAATAGAGAGAAAAGAAGAAAACAACAAAAAAACAAAAGAGAGAGAGAGAGAGAAACCAGAATACAAAAGAACAGGGAAACAGAAACAGGTAATATTTTTATATGTCCACGAATCAATCAACTTTTCCAGTTATTGCACCAATACATATCAAGAATAGGAGAGAAAAAATAAAGAAAAAAATGAAAAGAAAAAAATATATATATACAAGATAAGATGAAAAAATTTTAAATTTCTTAATGAAAACTTGGAACCATAGTCAGTAAGAGTGTCTCTGAGCCCTTTGGGAGGAGACGTTCACTTTCTGTCTGGAGTTCGATAGCAAGGTCTCTCAGTCTGTAATTATGTGATCTCACGAAGAGGACTGGATGTCCTCAGACTCCTAGGATTTCTAGGAGGAGATTTCAGTGAAGAGATCTGATTCTGGAATGCCCTGAGTGCTGATCTTTGCCAGTCTCCCAGGGGATCTGAAAGTCAGAAGTCTTAAGGCATTAGGAGCTTTATGAGCAGGGAGGATGAGATGTTTTGTATGCTCCCTCTGCTGGTGGTTGCAGACTTCTGTGGATTTTGATCTGAGAGAGAGGACTCAGCTTGTTTAACTTGTCATGTGATCCTTCTGGCCGGCGGGGTAGGGGTGGACAGGGATGAAAAGTGCTCCCCTGTACCCCACAAATCCAAATCTCCCTAAGCAAAGTGGAGACTGGGCCTATCCAAAGCCTTCTTTTCCTGGTCCAGCCTGTGGTCAGTCACCGACTCCTGATGCAGCTTTCAGAGCCTGCTCTGGAGTCCCAGAGAGAGCTGGTCCGAAAGTGGCTACCTCCTGGCACTTTAATGGTGGTATCTTCTCTACTCTCCTGCCCAGCAGACTGGTCCACTAGGCTTCTCTGCAGGCAGCTTCCAGACAATGTTCTCGCCAGATGCAATGTTTGTGATAGATGAGTGTCTACAATTGTGTCTACAATTTTGCCCGATGCTCTATCTTTAGAAAGCATGGCTTCCCAGTAGTGATCTGCTAGCTGGCTGTGATTGACTCCTCCCCCACTCCCAGGCCAAATGTAAACAAAGACAGCAGAGCTGCTGCTTCCCTGCAAGGATGGAAAAAAAATCTGTTTTTCTCCACTTGTTTCTCCCAGGTCTTTGCTCCTCCAAACAACTGTGCAAACTAGCAGTGGAATTTCATGATGATAGTCCCCAAAACACACCTCAAAATACTGGAGATGAATTGAAGTTTTCCCATCCAATTATGGAGCCACAAGGGAAGCCACCTCCTTTTTAGTTCACCACCTTTGATCTACAATAGATATTTTAAAAACTACAAAAACTTTTACACCTAATCTTTCCTTAGACTGTGATATAATTCATCTAGACAAATAACAAAATACATATGTAAAATACACATGTACTTAGAAATTGAGACATTTTTAGAAGTAACCCATCAGTCCAAAAATAAACTAGAAAAGTAGTTGGAAGACATTTTTAATGCAGTAAAAACATAAACACAAGCTGAATTTGAAATTAGAGGAAAATTTAGACCATTAAATTCTGACAATAAAGAAGGAAGTTCTAAAATCTATTATCAAAGTTTTCTCCTTAAGACACTGGTAAAATAAGAGAAAATTAAACCCTAAACAAGTAAAGGATAAAGAATGTAATAAAACAAAGTGAAGAATTAATTACATTGAAGTGAGAAGTAAGAGAAAGGTGATGAAAAAATTGGATACATGAAAAATTAATTTGAATCACACAATTCATCCTATCAACAGATTAAAGAACAAATCATATGATGATCTCAATAAATGTATAAAATGACTGTGACAAACTTCAGCATCTATTCATCATAAAATCTCTGCATGCTTTGAAAAAATAAAGAGGTAGAGATGAAGAGAAAAGTTTGATCATTGTTAACCTGTTAAAGGGCATCTACAAAAACCCTTAAAGTTAATATCATACCTATTGGTCCTAGATGAAATGTTTTTTTCTGATAATATCTAGAAGGAACCTGAGGTCTGTCTGTTCTGATCACTACTATTTAACATAAAAGTATAAAACTTCCAGAAGAAAATATCAGAGAATCTTTGTGACCTTACATAGGTAAAGTCATCCAAAAAAGAGCATGGTCTACAAAGGAAAGCAAGTTATAAATTAAATTTTAGTGAAATTAAAAACTTATTTTTTGGGGCTGGAGCGGTGGCTCGGCAGTTACAGTGCTTGCCTGGCATGCACAAGTACACGGTTCAAACCCCAGCACCCACGTAAACAACTAAGTGTTGGAGCAACGAAAGCCATGTGAAAAACTCAAACTCAATAAAAATTGATTCTTTCTGTCTCTGTCTCTCTTTCTTTCACTGTCCTTCTCTCTTTAAAAAAAATTCTCTTCTACAGAAAATACTATTAATAGAGTCAAAGACAAATCTTGAAACGAAGGAAACATTTGCAAATCACGTAGCTGCCAAAAAGACCCTTATCAAGATTATATCAAAAACCATTTTAACTCAAATATGGGAATCCATAGTATAATGCAAACTGTTAATAACTTTCAAGTCGATCAAAGAAGTTATGGATACAGCAAAACAACATATGACAATGTTTTCAACATCATTAGACATCACAGAAATTCAAAATAAAACCTCAATCAGGAATTCTAAAACTTGATAGTATGGTAGAAATTTTTTAAAATGATATTGCTAAGTGCTGACATAGATATAGAGCAGCATGTTATATGTTTTATGCTATGATCTTCAATCTCATGGTCCCATGTCACTTTGCAAAAACTAAAATCTATGTTCACATAGAATCCTGCAGGTAGGTGTTGTTATAGGCCATGTTTATAAACTCACAAAGTGGAAATGACCCAAATATTCTTTAAATTGAGAATATATAAACTAACTCTTACACTGTACAAAGGAATACTACTTAGCAATAAAGAAAAGCAAACCACTAATATATGTATGTCTAAATATAAAATGTATGAAAGAGGCCAACCAAAAAAAGATACATTTAAAACTATATTCTAATTTACATGACATTCATGCAAAGACAAAATGATAGGTTCAGAAAACATATCTTTAGTTGCCAGCGACTGGAAGTGGAGGATGATCAGACCAGAAAGAAGCAGAGGTGAATTTGAGAGGATAGTTTTTAATCTCCTATGCAGTGTTGTGTATTATTATGATATTTTCAAAACTCACAGAGCTCTACACTTGAATAAATGCTACTGAAATATATTTAACTAAATTATAAAAAAGTGAAGGCAATTAGTTCTGAATGCTTTTCAAAGTGATGAATAAATGATCATATAGCATAGTACTGTTTCATTGTTCAAGAACTTTTAGTGAAAATAGACATACTGTTCACCCATATAGTCCATTGTAAGGAATGCACTTAAGAAAGGGAATTTGTGATGGTATCAATTAGAAGATGCCTAAATAGTTGTATTTTCTTTGCTAACTTTCCTGTGACCATGCCTTAACACTAACACTGTTTACTCAACAGAAGCCTTGGAAATTATTTTAATAATATTTACTAATAGGGTGTGGACTATTATATAGAAAGAAACAAAGGACCTATCTTTTATTCCATTTATGAATTGACTAGAATGTAGATGGTCAAGACCATTTATGTCAAGTCCCTGGTTCAACAGGGGAGCTACCCTTGATCTTTAGAAAAGAAGTGTTTGAATTGAGGAAATAAGGATGTTATAGTGCAAAGATCTCATTGAACTGTTTTCTTTGGACTGTCATGAATGAGAAGCTAGAGATAGAAGATAGTAAATAGGATAGATAGATGATAGGTTAATAATAATAATAGATAGATGATAGATGTGGGTATTACATCTACTTCCTATGCCTCATGGTTTTGTTTTTTTTTTCCCCCCTAGGGGCTGATGAACATGTACAATATTGGCTTGTGATAGCTACCTCATCTTGCTCTTGTCTACATTTGAAAATGATTTTCATTTTAAATTATTTTCATTTTAACCCTTTTGAATGCATCATTTTAATCAGAATATCAAATGATTCAAATATTATGAGAGTGTTGTGGGTGGAGGGGAGGCAGGTAATTTCACAGATGGAGAAATCTAGAAAAATTACAAATTAAATGAGATAAAATAATTATAAAAGGTACATATGAGATATAATAAAAATAAGGAGGATGTGGACATCAACAATAAAGGAAGATACTTTAATATGGAAGAAAAAAATTAAAGATTAGCAAGGAACAGTGTAAGACAAAGTAAGCGATAAAAATATACAATTATTTTAGAATTTATGTAGTCTCAATACAAAATAAATAATAATAATATTAGTTGTTTAAAATTGTCACATACTTTTCCTTGCAATAAGGAAAAGCGGAGAACTCAATTAATACTTCAGGGTGGTAAGTTACAGACTAAAAATTCCATTAAAAGAAATAAAAAATAGACAAAGAGAAAACAAAGCAGGGAGTCTTAAGTAACTAAGCCCAAGTCAAAGCTATAAAAATAGAAATGGAGAAAGAAGGTAGTCTGAAAAGACTACTTGTGGTATGATGCCATTTATATGACATTCTGAAAAAGGCAAAATTAAAGGGCGATACTTAGTGGGTACAAAGTTTGAGGGATGATGGAAAGTTAAATAAATAAAGAAGAGGAGCTGTAGCAGTGGCTCAGCGGTTAAAGGGCTTGCCCAGCATGCGCAAATACGCGAGTTCAAACCCCGCACCACGTACTCAATGGAGTCTCAGAGCAACAAAGGCCACATGAAAAACTAAATAAGATTGCTTCTCTCTCTCTCTGTCTCTCACTGTCCCTCTCTCTTTAAAAAATTTTTTTAAAAAAAAGAAAGTGTTTTTAAGAACAGTGATTTATTTGGAAAGATACTATAACTACCATTACATAACACTCTGCATTTGTCAAAATTCATAGGATTTTACAGTAGAAAGAGCAAACCATAACATATGTAAATTAAAAACTCATTTAAGGTGCTGTGGTATACAAGAAGAGAAAACAGACTCTGACAAACTGATCTAATTGTATTACAAATGCAATAACCTCAGTAAATGTAGAAAATTGCTGACCTAAGTAGTTTTGGAAGTTGATGGAAACAGTAAGATGGAAGGGAAAAGAAGTGTACATAAGTACTGTATTCTAGTCAGCAGAACTCTCAACCACTGCATGTGGGTTGAGAATGGGAGAGCACAATGTTCGTGTATTCTTGAACTAAAAACTCAAATGGGTGACAGATAAGTTTCTCACTGGAATTGATTACAAAATGTTTAACAAGAAGCACAAAACAAATTCAAGAATTATTCATGTTTTGTTGGATTAGAAATGGAAATAGAAATGTGAAGTCATTGTTAGATTAATATACTTAAAATACTTAAAATTTCTGTGTTGAGAAATCATAGATACAAGTTCATTGCAGTAAAAGTGAACACACTCATTACCTGGGTCTTCATTTCTAATTTAGTCTCAATTAAAAGAAACTAGGATTTCCTGGAGAAAAGTGAAATGGCCAATTCGAGGCTGGGGGTCTAGGGAATCCACAAGATATGCCCAGAGTTCTTCATGGGTCCAAAATGGAAGGAAGTGCTACAAGTAAAACAAAAACCAAACTATTACAATATGTCCAAAGGATGTGATGTCAATGGAAAGAATTTCCAGTAACCAAAAGGGAATAATATGAAAGATATATTAAATGTTGTAGTAATAAATTATAATCAGATTTATAAAGTAAATATCCAGTGCCCATAATGATAGAAATAAATGATCAAACAAATGGAGGAAGTAGTCAAAAATCAAGCAACACATGAGCACATACTGTTTTCAACTTGAATCTAGTACTGCTTAGATCAGTACACTAAACTTCCAAATGAAGTGTAAATATGATCCTTTAAAAAGGTGGACTGTAACTCTCCCACAATTAAGAGTAAATTGTGGATAGTGACTGTCTTCCAAGGAGTAAAATGTGAAATGGGTGAGGGGGAAAAATGAAAATTTATGGTCAAGAAAATTAACAAACACCTTTCTCAATCTATTGACCAAATTCAGTAGCAACAGTGATGAACCAATATTAAAAGCTTATATGCCCTAGATATGGCTTGATGAGAATGTCATATTGTCTCCACGATCTTCCACAAATCCTTCTTCAGTCAAATCATGAGGAAATGATTACAAAATGAGAGTTGTTCCACAAAGAGCCCTGCAAGATTGTGGAACTCATGAAAAGCATGGGAAGTCTGAGATAATATATGGTATGGTTTAGATATGAGATGTCCCCTGAAAGCTCATGTGTGAGACGATATCAGAACATTCATCGGTGAAACGATTGGGTCATGAGAATCTTAACTTAATCAGTGTGTTAATACGTACACAGGGCCTAAACTGTAGCCAGGTATGGTGTGGCTGGAGGACATGGATTCCTGGAGGCTTGCCTTTGGGGCATATATTTTACCTCTGGAAAGCAGAGCCGTCTTTCTCTGCTTCCTGGTTACATCTCCTTTCCTCCACCACAATCTTGTACCATGAAATTCTGCCTCACCTGGGCCCAGAGAAATGAAGTCTGTCATCTATTGACTGAGACCTCTGAAATCATGAGCACAAAAGAAACTTTTCCTCCTCTAATTCTTGTCAGGTATTTTGGTCACAATGGCAAGAAAGCTGACTAAAACACTGTCATAGTCTAGAGATACCTTGGGACACATGGTCACTAAATGTAATGTGGGATCCTGGAAAGTGAAGCAGATCTAAATGGACTTCTGTAAATAATATGCTCATACCAACTCATTAGTTTTAATAAATTAATCATACAAATGTAGAATGTTAATAATAGAAGTACCTAGGTGTGGATATGTGGAAATGTGCTTTACAATACCTTTATAGCTATTCAAAATAAAAAGTTTATCAAAATCATACTATAAGTTAAATGCAATATGAAATATCTTCCTACTCCTACTTGATAGAAAAAAAATTCCCAAATTTCTATATGAGGAAACAGAGGTTCCTATTAAAGTTCAATAATAAACTCAATATCATATAGTCCATATGTGTCTCACCAGAATTTAAAACAAATTATCCACACAACTATTGTCTGCTCTGTTTTCACTAGTGTAATGCAATTAAGGAGCTTGTGCCTGTGTAGACATCTCTTATTTAAACAGTTTGTATCCACAGCAACAATAAATATTTGGCATGACAGCTGGAGCACTTAAAATCAGGCTGTGAGATATGTAATAAGGGAAACAATAGCACTAGAAAGTTACAAATTGAAGAAAGGAAAGTACATCAAAATCACCTATTGTGTGTTATAAGATTATCACAGTCATGGGTTAAAAATGACAAGCATTCTATATTGATTAGTCTTGAATACTCCCATGAATTCAGAAAGCAAATAGTCAGTACACAATATTATCAGAGTTGAACTGATGTTGCTATTTACTTAGATATTATGCTTAGATAATCTAATTTATTCACTTTTATAAAGTGAATGAAATATTTTTGACATCTTTGAATTGCTATTTTTAAATGCTAATAAAATTAAGAAGCCGTATGTTGTTAGATTATTCTATACTTGTTTACCTTTCCATAAGAAAATGTAATTAAGGAAAAGGACTATGGATCATTGCAATTCTAATGCACTTAGAAATGTTGGTAAATTTAAATACAGGCCTTTTACTTTGACTTTTTAAAGAAAAAAATACATTGATTAATGCTCATTGAAATTTCTTTTCCCTCAAATCACTCCAATTCCTGAGAGTTGTAAGAAAACATCTGAGTAATTTGTTCAGGATTCCATTATTTTTATGAATGCTTTAAGAAGGAAAAGTGTTCAATGTACTATAAGAACCTAGTGTGAGACTGATGTGAAGCTTTCACATATTCCCTTCCCAAATTATGCTGAAAATCAAACACTGTAAATGTGTGTGTATTTATGATGATGTTATTCTTAATTTTTAAATATACATTTGAAATTAGTATCTCCTATGAAATATGTGGCTACACTAGATGCCAACAGACTTGAATTTGCCTCTCACATAAGCTTGAAATTATAAAAATATTTATATAACTTTGTAACCCTTTTTACTTAAAAGTAATTGGTACCCTGCTAACTTATAAATACTAATTAATATTATAGTTAATAAAACAGCTCATAAAACAAAATCACATTTAGAGAAAATAATTCAAATTTAAGGATCTAAAAAACAGTGTATTTTAGATTATTTTCATTTGATTTAGCCAATAAATTGGAATGTTAGAATTTTCGAATGGTATTCATAAGCATTGGGCATATAACACACATTTACAAAGGCTTCAGGTAAAACAGTTAAGTCCTGTCCCTTCCTGAGGCTAATTCATTAGCCCTTCACCTATGACAGTCACTGGCATTAACTTTCAAATGTACTTTCCTAACTGCTAAAAAGAGTGTGAACAATTTATTCCTGGAATAATTTTGCATGTTGAGCATTCATTTAAATATACATAGTAACACATTAGATATACAAACAGATATGAACTAGCATAGCCAACTCTCTATGTATCCAGAAATACTCAGAGATACTTTTTACAGATTCTGAATAGAAAAGAGGTATTTTTATATGAATGGTATTCCTATGAACAATGTTTCTAATTAATTCCCATATGAAATTCCCGTTAAATTTTGAAGAGCCAATATCCATTATTTGTCTTGTCATTTAAACCATTCTTTAATTGTGACTTCCACCTCAACATGATGGTATTCATAATGGCATACACCATTAATTATGCATGAAATTTGTTCAACACTGCCCTGAAAGTATTTTAATTTATAACTATATGAATAGTTTTTTACCTAATTAATACTTCATAAGATTAAATATCTAAGAACCTTACGTGAGGAAATTCAATATTTTATAGAGGCCAAGTATTGTCTTAAGTGATCTTTCATTTGTATAATGAAGAAAGTTTGCTGAACTGTTTTACATTGCGTAATACATTTTAAAATATGAGCTATACTACTTCTATTTTAACAAATCAAAGAAAATCATAAAAGAGTAATTGAAGAAAGAAACAAAAGTGACAGATTGAACAAGTCATATATAAGAAAAGCTCTGTTTATAAGGAATTGTACATGGAGTCTTACTAAAATCCTTGGTGGGGCTATATATTCCCTAAGAGAACATAAAATGTAGTTTTCCTAATCCAAAGGGCATCATTTTTTTTTATTGGTTCGTTTTAAGGTATATTTGACACAAGATAATACAAAGGCATAATTATAAATTTTAAGCTTGGAGTTCAGGGCTGAAGCGGTGGCTCAGCAGTTACAGAGCTTTCTTGGCATGTGCGAGGAAACGGATTCAAAGCTCAGCACTATGTACACAGCAAAGTGTCGGAGTAATGAGAACCACATGAGAAACAAGTAAAATTGGTTCTTTCTCTCTGTCTCATTATCCCCCTCTCTTGAAAACAAAAATGGAGAGTTCAACTTGTTCTAATTCAGTCTATACTTTTTCCCCTTACCCATCCTTCCTCTGACTCCTTGTTTTATGTGTATGTAAATACACACACACGCATGCACGCATATATATATATATATATATATATATATATATATATACACATGCAACCATGACAATGTATATATACATACATACATGACAACATCAATAGAATATACATGTTCTCTTTCTCCTACTCTCCTGGTCTTTCTGTTTTAGTGACTTTTTTTTTTAGTTTAATGACCCCTTGATATACATGTTGATGTGCTTCACTATAATGTGTTCATATACAAATATAAAAAAAGTTAATTCTGATTCCTTCCATGAACTAACTTTATTTTATTTCTTCTGCCTTCATTTCCTTCCCTTTTGTGTATTCCTCTATTTGTTTCCTTATTTTGGATTAGCTTACATATATCAAAGAGAACAGTCAATCTTCAGTTTTTTGAGACTAGTTTATTTCACTTAGCATGATATCCTCCATTTCCATCTATTTGCCACCAAATGACATAATCTCATTCTTCCTTATGGGTGAGTAATAATCCATTGTGTGTATATGCGACAATTTCTTTATCCATTCATCACCAACCTTGGTTGGTCCCATAGCTTAGCTATTGTGAATTGTGCTGCTACAAACATTTATGTGACTGCATCACTGTAGTAGGCTAATTTTAGGTCCTTTGGATATATCCCAAGGAGTGTGGTAGTTGGGACAAATGGTGAATTCATTCCTAAGTTTTTGAGAAATCTCCATACTGCTATTCAGACTGATTCTAAAGGTTTCAGGTCCACCAATAATGGGTAAGTGTATCCTTTGAGAACATCCTCTCCAACATTTATTGTTCGTATTTTTTTTTTTTAAGAAAGAGGGGACAGTGAGAGAGGGGGAGAGAGAGAGAGAGAAAAAGAGAGGAGCAATTTTTATTTAGTTTTTCATGAGATTTTCATTCCTTAGACACTTTGCGTACATGGTGCTGGGGTTTGAACTCACATACCTGTGCATGCCAGGCAAGCACCTTAACTGCCGAGCCACTGCTCCAGCCCTATTATTTGTATTCTTGATTAAGGCCATTTTAACCGAAGTGAAGTGAAACCTCAGTGTAGTTTTAATTTGCATTTTTCTACTTGCTAGAGATGTTGAACATTTTTTCAGATATTTGCTGACCATTTGTATTTCTTCATTTGAGAAGTGTCTGTTTAGTTCTTTTGTCCATGTATTGATTGAGTTATTTATTTTTTGGTATTAAGGGTTGTTTTTGGTTTTACTTTTTTTTTTTTTAAAGAGAAAAGGACAGTGAGAGAGAGAGACAGAGAGAATCAATTCTTATTGAGTTTTTCACATGGCTTTCATTGCTCTGACACTTAGTTTTGTATGTGAGTTGCTGAGGTTTGAACCCGTGTACTTGTGCATGCCAGGCAAGCACCATAACCACCGAGCCACCACTCCAGCCCCTGGTATTAGGTTTTTAAAGTTATTTTTATATCCTGGACATTAATGCCCTTTCTGAGCTGCAGGGGGCAAAGATTTATTTTTTCCATTCTGTAGGTTCTCCCTTCATACACTTAATTGCTTCCTTTGCTGAGAGAAAGCTTTTCAATTTAATGCCATCCTATTTATTGATTTTTCCTTTTACTTCTTGCAATTTAGGGTCTGTTTAGGAAGTCAGTTCCTGATCCAACATGGAGTATTGGTCTTACATTTTCTTCTAATAGGCACACCTAATTCCTAAGTGTTAGATCTAGTTTGAGTTGAGCTTTGTGCAGGGTGAGAGAAAGAGATTCAGTTTCATTCTACTGCATATGGATTTACAGTTTTCCCCAAACCATTTGTTAAAGAGACTGCCTCTTCTCCAACTTATGTTTTTGGCTCCTTTGTCGAGTATGAGGCAACTATATTCATGTGGGTTTGTCTCACTGTCTTCTATTTTATGTCTTTGATCTTCATGCTTATTTTGGTGATAGTACCACACTTTTTTTGTTACTATAGCTCTGTAGTACAATTTGAAGTCTGGTATAATGATGTCTCCTCCTTCACCTTTCTTACTAAGAATTACTTTGGCTATTCTAGGTCTCTTATTTTTCCAAATGAATTTAATAACTTTTTTTCCTATTACTGTAAAGAACATCCTTGGAATTTTGATTGGTGTTCCATTGAAACTGTACAGCACTTCAGATGGTGTGGCCATTTTGAGAATACTAATTCTTCCATTCCAAGAACTTGGGCAGTCTTTCCACCTTCTAAGGTCTTCTTCAATTTTTTTCTTTAGTGTTCCATAGTTTTCATTGTAGAGCTCCTTCACCCCCTTTTTAAGGCATTATGAATGGTCTAGTTTTCCTAATTTCTCTCTCAGTAAGTTCTTCATCAGAATAAAGAAATATGTAAGATTTGTGAATAGTGATTTTACATCCTGCTACCTTGTTGAATTCATTTATGAACTCTAGAAATCTTCTTGTGGAGTATATTTGGATCTTCTAAATATATAATCATGTCATCAGCAAACAGCATTAATTTGAGCTCTTCCCTGCTATTTGTATTCCCTTAATTTCCTTATTTTGCCTAATTACTCTGGTTTGAATTTCAAGGACTATGCTGACTAGGATAGGAGTGGTGAAAGTGAACATTCTTGCCTAGTTCCTTTTTAGAGATAACGCTTCAAACTTTCTTCATTTAGATTAATATTGGCCTTTGGGTTGTAATAATGGCCTTTAATATGCTGAGGTAAGTTCCTTCTATCCCTGTCTTTTATAGTATTTTAAACATGAATGGATGCTATACATTGTCAAATGCTTTTTTGCATCCAATGGATATAGAGGTTTTTCATAATTGCTATTCACTGTTTTTTTTACTCTACTTCTAGAGCCTGAGAGTGGTTGTAATAGGAAGAGGCATTAAATATTTCTTTTTTCTACTTTTATATTATTTCAAATTTTAAAAACTGTTTGCATTAGTTCATTACTGCTAAGTCTTAACTTTTAGGTCCCAGTGTTTTAAACATTCGCTTTTCTCTCTGCAGTCTTCTCCATTGAGAAGTAAAGCACACCAGTACTTTCCAGTGAGCATTGTGTTTTACATTCCCACGAGGTACGCAAGGACAGCACCTGGAAATGTGCAGATAGCCAACTGGAATTCCTCATCTTTGAATTACAAAAAAGAAGTAGCATTTGTTAGGTTCACACCTTGTATTAAGTTCTACAGGATTAAAGCAGTTCTCTGTTCCATCCTGCAGTGGGTGTTTACACTTCAAGATGACCAAGCTTTCAACCTTGCTACATGGTGAGCAATATTAGTCACAATTATTAAAAAGAGCTGAGAGAAAAGCATTGTAGTCATCATTAGTTGGCATTAACAAAATCTTTTCTTAAAAATTATAGGATCTGGACTATAATAGGTTCTTACTTAATCCTGTCATTACTGCTTTCACAATTCTAATATCTTTATTTTCTTAATAATTTAATATGATGTACTTTTTATTCTCCTATTCATTGTGATTTCTAAAGCTAATACTTGACACATTAGAGTGCTAAAAGCTGAATTCTGTTTTAGCATTGCCAGTTCTTTGCTAGAAATGCTGTATTACCAGTGAGAGGACTAAAAAAAGGAGTAAAATAAAGAAGCTTAAACAATAGACTACAATTTATTAGCCTTAAAATACTGATTTAATATTATTTTAAGAAACCTGCATCTGGAGTATAAGACTTAAAGTCATAAAGGCAAATTTGTGCGGTTATTTTCTTAATATTTCCACTTATTATAAGGTATTTATTTTATGTGTATTTCCAGCACTAACAGAACTTTATGGAATGTTTGACATTCTCTTCCACCTGCAATTAATTCTAGTGTATATGCATTTCAGGAAGTAGTTAACTACAAAAATAATTGTGCCACAGTAATCAGGTACAATGAAAACAAAAACAGAAAAAAATTGGAAGACCAGCTATGATCAAAACCGAGATGATAATCATTACCTAGTTGCTTAAGGAAATCATCTTCTTACCAAAGTGTGTGCTAAGCTCCTTACTACTCTATTGCTTCAATCACATACTTGTTTTAGGCAGTATCATGAGTTTCCAACCTATTCTTTAGCAAGAGGAAAACCAAAGTTTTCAATGTTAAAATGATAAACAAAAAAATTCTTAGAAGCTGGTAGTAGTGATCAAAGCTCAATTTGAATGTTCCTGAATTTGAACATAAAAATAAATAGAACATCCTTGAGCAATATGTACAATCAGTTTGGTTGCTGTGTATCTCTTTTGAAACATGAAGTACGAAAGTAAGAATACATCATTAAAAAGATATAAGAGCTGACCTGTGTCAACATCAGAACAGGAAGAAGAAAAGGGAATTGATGAGACAAGGGAAGAACCTGAAAACAGGAAAACCCCTAATAGCCAGCTGATAGGCAGTGGACTTGAAGCACCAACACAAGACTCATTCTGAGATGGACAAGGACATATCTGCTGTCATAATGTAAGACTATGAAGACAAACTCTTTAGATTGAGGGGTATAAAAACAGGCCACCCCAAAATATATTTCATCATTTCCAAATGGCTATTAAGGGATGTTGCAGATACTTGAATGTCTGGAAAGCAGAACTTTCATAAAAATAAATTTATTTACAGTGATTCCAACAGGCTTTTTACAAATTTAATTTCTATTTACCTGGAAAATGTCTGTTCACAAGAAAAAGAGATTGGGAGTCCTACAGCTGCCCCATACAGAAATTGAAACCAACAGGTGACCACCCCATGACTGTCACCTGTAAGACATTATCTGAATAACAGGCCAGCTTAGTTTTGTTCATTGGCCTCCCCTCACCCTCCTTTGACCAGTCATTACCTACCTCGGAAACTTCAAATTTCTTTCGATAAAATATGTAATATTCAAGTCTCCAACCCTCCTTTGAATCTTTTACTTTGCATGTGGCTCCTATGTTTTTGTACACTAATAAATTCATATACTTTTTTCCCTGTTAATGTGTCATTATCTGTTCATTTCATAGGCTAATATTTTCAAAATTTCTAAGGGAAAAGAGAAAATTTAAAATTTTCCTGCAAAATCAATCACCAAGAGGTTGTGTTTCCTTATGTCAATATGCCTCCTAACAAGAGTTTCATTATGTAATATGCTATGCTTATGGCTTATTCTCATTAATGCCTCAAAATTATGCATTAAAGTCCTCAAGCAAAACCTTTGTACATTTTCATTACTTTATTCCTTAGAATAAGTACTTGGATGCTCTATTTTGGATCAAAGATATGAAGGACTTTCGATGCATTACTTTTCTGCAACTTTAATCTAATTTGTATTGAGCAATGTATCAAAATGCCATATTTGTAAAGAAAAGTAATAATATTCATTATATATTTTCTCACAATACATAGACATATGATATATTAGATAGGTAAAATTAGTTTGCAACCAAAATCTTCAGGAATCATTTCAGCCATAAAGTTAAACGAAATTCTGATCCTAAAAATAATACCAAAAAAATTATTTACTTTCCTTCTGCTTTGCAAAGTTGTTTTTAGTTATTTATTTATTTACTTTTAATGTGTGCCATTTTGCAACTTTGATTTTGAGATCCCAAAGTACACAAAATTATTGCTTAATGAAACTATCTAACTTGAGGTCTGAATTCTTAAAATTTAAATTAATTTTGCATTTTAAAAATTGATACCAAAAGAGTCACTTAATCAATTATTACCTTAGATTGTGCAAATAGTAATAGTTAAAGATTTTGAGACAAGAGTTGTAAGAACAATAGAATTCATAGAATCAGAGTTAAAAATATCATGAGTAGATCTTTTAAAATAACATTTTATGAGACACCATCAAATAAGTCAAAACATATCTAATCACATATAAGAAAACTATTTTTATGGTTTTAATACACTTGAATGCATTTTTCCTGTTCCCTTAAATGTTAGTTAAGCTACAGTAGTAATACCATATTTCATGTAAGTAATGCAGTATGCATTGTGTGGATTTTCTTATTGTCAACAAATGAATAACAAAACACTAATAAAATGTATTGATAATTTATAAAATTTTTGCTAGCAAGGCAATTTTTCACGGATTTTTCCTATTTATTAGTACTTAAAATAATACCTACCAATGTATTTTATAGGATAGAGTTATTCTATTTCCAATTTAAATAATGCATTCTATTTGACATGATATATGACAAACCAATTTACAAATTGTACTAGGTTTTAGTACTTGTTATATGATGGAGGTAAAATATTATTTCCAGATGTCTTATCTGAAAAAATATCTTATCAATTGCTCTTTTCCTTCAATAGTCAAGGAGCTGTAACTAGAATTTGTCCTCAGTATTCCTTTTTGATATATGATAGGTTGATTATTTTAAATGACTTATAGCTTGATGGTATAGAGTCCCTTCAAAACTACAAGATTATATCATTTAAATTAGATTTTTTTAAAGACAATGAGAAAGAGAGAGACAGAGAGAGAGAGAGAAAGAATAAATTTTATTTAGTTTTTTGTGTGACTTTCATTGCTCTGACACTTCCTTGTGTACATGGTGCTGGGATTTGAACCCTTCTCCTCGTGCATGCCAGGCAAGAACAATAACAGCTGAGCAATCACTCTAGCCCTTCAAATATATTTTTGTTAATCTTTTGACTTCCTTAAATAGCTCCAGTGATACCTATATTAAGCTTCTGAAGTTGCCCTCAAACTTTTTGTTAATATTTTGAATCATTTTTCTTTTTTTAATTTCATTTCAGATAGTTTCTGTTGTCCTGTGTTCAATAGAATATCATTTTTAATTTTTATTTTTATCTGTTTAAATACTTTTATTCATGCATAATAGCTGTATATAGTGGTGGAGTTCATTTTGACATATCCACACATGCATACAATATAATTTCCTACATTTCAGTCTCTAGTACTTCTACTTTCCTTCCGCTCTCTCTCCAGCCTGTTTCCCTGCATCTAATTTATTATTCTTCTTTCTATTTATCTATGATTTTTTAAATTGATCCTTTATAGCTATATGTGAAAGTGGAGTTCACTGTGGTATTTTCATGTATGTGCATAGCATAATCTGGTAATTTTCATTCCACAGTTCCTGCCTTTTCCCATTCCTTCTCCCTTGTCCTCAATCACTTTCCTCCATTCCACTGATCTTCCTTCTATTGTCAGGGGATCCTCCCCCTCTACACACAAACACTTTTTCCTTTATATCACTGTAGCTTACAACTATGAAAGGAAATATTTGACCTTTGACTTTCTGAGTTTGGATTATTTCATTTTGTATGATATTCTTCTGTTCTATCCATTTATCAGGTAATGTCATAATTTCATTTTCTTTAAGGCTAAATAAAATTCCATTGTGTAAATATCCCACATTTTTCTATCTTTCCATCTGTTGATGGGCATCTAGGCTAGTTCCAAAGCTTAGTTATTGTGAATTGAACTGTCACAAACATTGGTAGGTCTATGTCACTACAGTAGGCTTGCATTCATCCTTTAAGCTAAATGCCACGGAATTGGATAGCCGGGTCATATGATGGGTCCATTCCTTGTTTTTGATGAATCTCCATACTGTTTTCCAGAGTGGTTGTACTAATTTGCAGACCCACCAATAAATGAGTGTACCTTTTCTCCCAAATCTTTACCAGTAATTATTATTTATATTCTTGATGAAAACCATTCTAACTGGACTGAGGTAATAATTTCAATGTTGCTCTGATTTGCATTTTCCTGATTGCTAGGGATTGGACATTTTTTTTCTTATATTTGTTAGCCATTAATATTTCTTCTTTGAAAAGTGTCTGTTTAGTATTTTTCCCATTTATTAATTTAGGGTTTTTTAATGTTAATTTTTTGTGTTCTTTATATATTCTGCATTTATTTTCTGTCATTCTGTAGACTGTCTCTTCATGCTTTTAATTTTTTTGTTTGTGAAGATGATTTTTAACTTGATGCTATCCTACTTACTGATTTATGATTTTATATTTTGAAATTTTGAGATCTTGTTAAAGATGTCAGTGCTGGCAAAAGTATGTTGGAGTGTTTTATTCTAGCAGTTACAAAGTTTCTGGACTAGTTCCCAAGTCTTTGATCCACTTTAATTTAACTTTTGTTCAGGTTGGAAAAATACAAATCTAGTTTCATTCATCTATTTATGGATGTCTAGTTTTTCCAGGACTATTTATTTAAAAGGTATCTTTTCTCCAAACAATTTTTTGGAATTTTAATCAAGTATCAGATGATACTATCGATGTGGATTTGTCTCTGTGTTTTCTATTCTATTCCATTGGTCTTCATTTTTGTTTTGATGCTTAATACCTTAGGTTTGAATATAATTTTTGATGAAGAAATATTCAAAATAAAATGAAGACCAACAAAATATGTAAATTGTAGAGTTAATCTTAACATGTTGACTATATAAAAATAAAAATAATGTGTGTGTATGTTAAATAAATAGTTTTCTAAATGTAGTAAAAATAGCGTGCATGCCTAAAGGAGTCAACAAATATAATTGAATTCTAAAGTCCTTTTATATTCCGGAGCGTGTAGATGTTCAACTAATGTTAGATTTTTTGCAAATCAGTGGTGTATGCTTTTATCTATACCACAGTGAAAGTAAAATAATCATAAGATGACATATAAATTGCAAACTAAACAGGAAAAAATAATGTAATCAATGCATAGGAATACTAACATACAAGGAAATGATAGAAATAGCACAGAAAGGTCATTTTGTTAAGCTGATATGGTATATTTATAATTAGATATTAGTTTCATTAATATGTTTATTAATTGCTACTATTAAAGCATTGACATGACCAGACTGAATTATAATTTAAAAACATGATTCTGTTATCAATCTAAAGTAACCACCAAGTTGATTAAAATGATGGTTTGAAAAAAAAGATATAACCTACAAATATTAACAAAAGGAAGGTGATGCAGCTGCATTAATATCAAAGACAACATCAAGACAAAAACATCAATGGAGATAAAGAGGACATTTCATTATTATAAAATTCACCAATAAAGAAAACAATTCTAAACTATTATGCATGTTTTACTATATGACATTCAAAAACAAGAAACACTGAAAAATTGACCAGAAAATAACTGATAAATATACAATTATGCTAGGATGTTTTAACACATATTTCTCAGCAACTTTAAAAAATAGATAAAAATTAGGTGAGAATGTACAAGATTTGGAACATGATTAATGAATTTATTTAACATCAACATGACAAACTCTCATGAATCACAGTACACTTGTTCTTCTCAAGCACATCAGATGATTCAGACATACTTCATATAATATACCATGATCACATTTCAACACATTTCAAAGACTGGCATCCTGCCAAATAAACTACAAAGAAAACTTCTAAAGCAGACAACTTGAAACATGCTGTATTGAAACTTAAAATACATTTGTAAATAACATAGGTTAAAAAGTATAACATATAGTCTGTTTGAACCTATTGGACTTAGCCATTTAGCCACATACTCAGCCTTTTTTTTAAAAAAAATTTTTAAAGGAAGAAGGACAGAGAGAGAGAGAGAGAGAGAGAATCAATTTTTATTGAGTTTTTCACATGGCTTTCATTGCTCTGACTCTCAGTTGTGTATGTGGGTACTAGGGTTTATACTTGCGCATGCTGAGAAAACATCTTAACTGCTGAGCCACCCCTCCAGTCCATCAGCCTTTATTTTTAATATTTCATTTTGAGATAGGTTCACACTTAGTTGCTTAGGCCTCACGAAGTTGCTGGAGCTGGTTTTGAACTTGTGATCCTCCTGCCTCAGCCTCCCCAGTGCTGGGGTTACAGGCCAGCACCACTGTGCCAGGCACTGTGGATGCTTTTCCTGGGTGCTACAAGTACCATCAGGAATATATTTTTGGGGCTGGAGCGATGGCTCAGCAGTTGTAGTGCTTGCCAGGCATGCACGAGGACGTGGGTTCGAGCCTCAGCACCATGCACATAACAGGGTCTTGGAACAATGAAAGTGACATGAAAAATTAATTAGAATTGATTTTCTCTCTCACTGTCCCTCTCTCTCTAAAAATTAAAAAGAACAATAATAATAGACTTATTAAATGATGGGAACAAGGTAACAGAAAATCTTAAGTATAAAAACTTAATGGAATATAAAACTACAGACTGATTAGACAAAAAACAATTGCTCAAATGAAATTTAGAATCAATTTTAAAAAATTGATCATACTAAGGTATTAAGTATAAAGTGATCATTTTAAGAGAACATACTTTTTAAACATTACTATCAATCAATTTAATGGAAATCTGCTCATTTAAAGGACAGCATGAATTAACACATATTTAAAGAGATGTACTAAAGTACAATGCTGTAATATAAATCACATTATTAAATAAATTTTAAATATATGATACGTGCATGCAAAATATTAGTTAAGGAGATTTCATCTATTAATATTAATAATAATCATATATAGAAATTATCCTATAACTGGGGAAAGATAAAACTTTGCTTTGTGGAAGATAATAAAAATTTTTATTATCATCTAGATGATGGAATTATATTTTACATGTTTCAAAGAAAGTTTCTGGGCTGGAGTGGTGGCTCAGTGGTTACAGTGCTTGCCTGGCACACACAGGTACACAGGTTCAAACCCCAGCACCCACGTACACAACTAAGTGTCAGAGCAATGAAAGCCATGTGAAAAACTCAATAAAAAATTGATTCTCTCTGTCTCTCTCTCACTGTCCTTCTCTCTTTAAAGAAAAAAAAAAGAAAGTTTCTACCACAATGTTTGTGTTACCATAACGTGTTGCCAGAAATAACCTAATCCTAACAAATTTCTAAACATAGAACTTACTTTACAGTGCTAATTATTTTATAGTTATTAAATAACTAATACAAAAAGCTTGTGCCAAATAACTTGCTCTAGAAAAGTTATGAGTAAATGTGAATTATCAAAATTTGTTGTGCCTATATATAAAATTTTGACAATATAAAATATTGTTTCAGAAGAAATAGCCTGTTAATAATAATGATTATTCTGATGACCAATACTGTATTTCAGGATGTCATCCTTTGATATTAGTTCTAAGTCTAAATGAAAAGTGACAATTACAAAAGATTAATTAGAATTTCTTCTGATAATGGCTAATAACTTAGAGACTTTAATCATAGTATCTTGTCATTTTTAGAATTTTTAGAATTTAAAATTATGAACATCTGTTTATGTGGTCAAAATATTTATTCAGGAAATATTTTCTAAAAATAGTAGTACATACAGAGCACAGTTTTAAGTGTGAAAGAGAAAAGGAAATATTTGGCTGACTTAAAAGAGCTTAAAATTGAGCAGCATAGATTGTATAATATACATATAATTACTAACAAGTATAATGTAATAGATGACGTACAAATCATAAACATTTTAGAGAGTGAAATGAATAGTTACTTCCTTTGTTGTAGGACACATTTATAGACTCTAAAATGTAAAAATTTGAACCTCAGTTGTTTTCTAAATCTAATTGAAGAAAACACAATAAAGAATTGAGAACTTTCTAGATAGTGTCTTTGAAGATGAATGCATAATAGTGAAAGACAAGAAGACACATTGTGGTTAAAACTGTGGTAGGTCTTGAAAGTTTGAGATTATCTCTCAAAATATTGCTTAATGTACAATGTGGGACTATAATGGAAAAGAGAAATGATGTTTTTATGTTTAGTTTTAAAAATTAGTTTTGTTTCATTATCCTCACATTGTTAACCTCTCTTTAAATTACACTCAGAAACTATTTAGTGACATTTGCAAGTTGAAGTCTGCCTACAGTTTTTAAAATCTGCCCAAATGAGTAGTGTTACCAATCATAATCACTCATAGGGAATATTGAAACACGTTGTTAGACAATATACAAAGACCCAAGGAAAGTTTCTGCTTTCCAAACTTCATATTAAAAAAGCCACAGTTTTTATATGAATTAAAATAGTTTCAGCCTTTCCAATAAGTGAAGAGATTCAAGGGCAACTTTTGATTACATTTTCATCACTACCTTTTTATGCTTGATTAACAAGCATTTCTGTAACTTAAAATACTATTAAAACTTATCTCCAGGTTCTTCTATTTCTAATCAACTTTTACTTTGAAATATTTCTAATTTCTCTTCAATTTCTAAAGTTCCAGCATTTTTTAATATAATGCCTTAGAAAAAATATTTATTTCTGTTTTGCTTTAGATATATTCAATTCAAGTTTGTGAAAGTTAACTTGAATTATGAGATTGATATGAGACTTCTACATAAAATGTTCTGATAACTATAATTCTGAATATTTGTTGGAAATATATTCCTGTCATAGTACAAATAAGAAATCAGAAAATAGAGTTACATGTATGATCTTTTACCTCTTTTCTGTTTATATATCTCTTATCAACTCTCTTGCCTTTCATTCTCCATTTCATATTTCATATAGCAGATTCACAAGGATCTATTATTTCTCAGTGACACTCTACCTATATTTATACTTTGTAAGTACTCCAAGTATTTCTGTACTTTTGACTCTAGAACTAAAGAAAAGAAACTGCATAGTTACTTTACTATCTAAAGGTATGGGGTAAGAAATCCAAATTTATTTATTTATTTTTTCCTTTGAAATTTTTTTATTAGTTGAATATGGACTTACAATTGAGGGGGAATCATTATCAAATATTCAAGAACAAATGTATATTTACATAGTTAGCTAAGGCTGATGTCATTGCATGGTTTCCCCCCTTGGGTTCCCTAATATTCTGTTTGCCCCTGAAGGAATCCCTTTGTTAAATGAGCTTCTCTTGGAGGTTGGAGATCTACTTCTGAGTTGATTCCCCAATACTCCCTTCCTCCAGTCTCCAACATATCCTTCCTAATCCTTCCCCACTCCCTGTCCCCCTCCCTACATCTCCAGGTATCCTAGGCAATGTTCCCCCTGTTTATGTAAAAATTCATATATGTTAAGGTTATTAGCTTAACTATCGAGCACACTGTTTCTGGTTGTATTCTAGCTTCCATAAATGTTAGAAAACATTCGGCCCTTGAGTATTTGAGATTGGGATACTTAGCAAATTTTTTTTCCAACTCCATCCATTTGGCTTCAAAAGCCACAATATCATTTTTTCTAATGGCTGAGTAGTATTCCATTGTATACATGTACTAAAGTTTTTGAATCCACTCCTCGAGTGAGGGGCATCTAGGTTGGTTCCATAGTCTAGCTATAGTAAATTGAGCTGCTATAAACATTGATGAAGCCATATCTCTATAATATGCTGATTCTAACTCTTTTGGGAAAATACCCAGGAGTGGGATCGCTGGATCATAAGGTGGTTCCAGCCCTAATTTTTTGAGGAGTCTCCACACTGCTTTCCAGAGTGGCTGAACCAGTTTGCAGTCCTACCAGCAGTGTAACAGTGTTCCTCTTTTTCCACAGTCCCTCTAGCATCTGATATTGTTAGAATTTTTCATTTTTGCCACTCTAAAAGGAGTGAGGTGGTATCTCATCGAAGTTTTGATTTGTGTTTCCCTTATAGCTAATGATGTAGAACATTTTCTCATATATTTATGGGCTTTCTGGACTTCCACTGGAGAGAAGTTTATTTTAAGTTCCTTAGTCCATTTATTCGTTGGATTATTTGTAAGTTTGGTGTTTAGTTTCTTTAGTTCTTTATGTATTCTGGATATTAGCCCTCTGTCTGAGGTGTAGCAGGCAAAGGTTTTCTCCCATTCTGTAGGATCTCTCTTGATGCTCTTGACTAGATCTTTAGCTGTGCAAAACCTTTTTAGTTTAATTGCATCCCATTCATTTATTCTTGATTTTACAGTTTGAGCCATGGGAGTTTTGTTAAGGAAGTAGCTGCTGACTCCTATATGCTGTAGTGTTGACCCTACTGCTTTTTCTAGTAAGCTTAAAGTTGTTGGCTTAATATCCAGGTCTTTGATCCATTTTGATTTAATTTTTGTGCAGGGCGAAAGATAAGGATCCAGCTTCAGTTGTCTACATATGGCTGTCCAGTTTGTCCAACACCATTTGTTGAACAGGAAATCTTTCTTCCATACTATATTTTTGCCTCTTTTATCAAATATCAAATAGTTAAAGATATGAGGGTTTGTCTCAGGATCTTCTATTCCATTCCACTGATCTTTGGTTCTGTTTTGATACCAAGACCATGCTGTTTTTGCTATTACGGCTCTGTAGTATAATTTCAGGTCAGGGATTGAGATATCCCCTACTTCTTCCTTCCTACAGAGTACTGTTTTGCCTAGTCTGGGTCTCCTGTTATTCCATATGAACTTGAGAATTGATTTTTCTATATCTGTGAAGAATGCCATAGGTATCTTGATGGGGATTGCATTGAATCTGTATAGGGCTTTGGATAGAATGGACGTCTTTATTATATTGATTCTACCTAACCATGAGCATGGAATGTTTTTCCATCTACTATGGTCTTCCGTAATTTCTTTTTTTAGTGTTGGATAGTTTTCTTTGTAGAGGTCCTTAGCAACCTTTGTAAGGTTAATGCCCAAGTATTTCATTTTTTTGCAGTTGATGGTGAATGGGAGAGATTTCCTGATTTCTTCTTATGTGGATTTGTTTGCAGTCCCACAAGCAATGTGACAGAGTTCCTCTTTTCCTGCAGCCCCTCCAGCATCTGTGGTTGCTCATATTCTTCATTTTTGCCACTCTAACAGGTATGAGGTGGAATCTTATTGAAATTTTGATTTGCATTTCTCTTATTGCTAATGATATAGAGCATTTTCTCATATATTTATGGGCTTTCTGGACTTCCTCTGTTGAGAAGTTCTTTTTAGATCTGTATCCCACTTATTAATTTGATTATTTGTGATTTTGGTGTTTAGTTTTTTGAGTTCTTCGTATATTCTGGATATTAGCCCTGTGTCTGAAGTGTAGCAGGCAAAAATTTTCTCCCATGCTGTAGGATCTCTCTTGACACTTTTGGTTAATTATTTAACTGTGCAAAAGCTTTTTAGTTTAATTGGATTCCATTCATTTATTCTTGATTTTACTGTTTGTGCCATGTGAGTTTTGTTCGCCAACGCCTATGTCCTGTAGTGTTAATCCTATTTCTTTCTCAAGTAAATTTTGTGGCGGGCGGCACCTGGGGCCCACGCCATGCAGGCAACTTTAAGATGGTGGCTGGTGGCTGGTGACTGGCCAAACCAAGTCAGCTGACCTCTTGCTGTTCCTGGTTCTTGTGCTTGCAATATCTGACCACCTAGAGACAACCAATAGGAGCCGGCAGCAGAGTTTTCTTCCTCATAGCAACAGCCTACAGATTGGTTCACTTTTACTGTTTAAGCTGTTTGACTTCCTGAATAAAGAGAGATCTCCGCAAGCAACAAGAGTGTACACGTCGATATTGCCGCTTTGCTGGTCGAACGCAGCAAATTTAAATTTGTTGGCTAAATATCCAGATCTTTGAATCATTTTCATTTAATTTTTGTGCAGGGTGAAAGGTGAAGATCCAGTTTCAGTTTTCTACACATGGCTCTCCAATTTGTCCAACAAAATTTGTTGAACAGGCTATCTTTTCCCACAGTATGGTTTTTGCACCCTTTATCAAGTATCAGATGGTTAAAGGGATGGGGGTTCATCTCAGAATCCTCTATTCTATTCCATTGGTCTTCAGTTCTATTTTGATACAAATACTATGCTGTTTTTGTTATTATAGACCTTTAGTACACTTTCACCTCTCTTTTTCAATATAGTCCTTGAAACCCATGCCAGAGTTATCAGGCAAGACAAGGAAATCAAAGGAATTTGTATAGGAAAAGAGGAATCAAGTTGTCTGTTTGCTGATGACATGATTCTATAATGAGAAAACCCAATAAGCTCAACCAGAAAACTTCTAGAGCTTATAGGCAATTTCAGCAAAGTGGCTGGCTGTAAGATCACCAATAAATCACTAGCTTTCCTTTATTCCAGCAACAAATACGCAGAAGAAGAAATCAGGAAATCTGTCCCATTCACCATCTCCTCCAAAAAATAAAATACTTGGTCATCAACCTTACAAAAGATATTAAGGACCTCTACAATAAAAACTATCAAACACTAAAAAAAGAAATTGCAGAAGACCTCAGTAGATGGAAAAACATTCCATGCTCATTGTTTGGCAGAATTAGTATAATAAAAATGGCCATTCTTCCCAAAGCCCTATGTAGATTTAATGGAATCCTCATCAAGATACCAATGTCATTCTTCAAGAATATAGAAAAAGCAATTCTCATTTTCATATGGAATAACAGAAGACCCAGATTAGCCAAAACATTACTCAGCAAGAAGGAAGAAGTAGGGGGTATCTCAATGCCTGTCCTGAAGAAATCTAAATTTAAAGGGGGACAAAAAGCATGAAAAGAATGGGCAGGAAAAATATTCCACATTATTTCTGAGTAACCCAGTGAGTAAAATAAAACTGAAAACCAGGAAATAACTTTCCTCCATATTCTAGTGAATAACTTGAAAATTACTGAGAGACACTATGTATTTAGACCCAGAGGTCTGGGATGCATACCATTCAAATATGAACAGCTCCTTGCTACAGACTGTTGGTTCTCCATGACTTTAACATTCCTAGGTCAAAATAAGTTCAAATGCAGCTTTTACAAATAGCTACTTTAATTATGTAAGAGCAACTTCGATTAGCTTCAATATTTATTTATAAATTTTTATGAAAGATTTTCAGAGAAAGTATTAACTATAAATGTTACTGAATATATATATATATGTGTGTGTGTGTGTGTGTGAGTGATTTAAAAGTAGAAAAAACATAAGTAGGAACAATCAACACTCACATATGAAATGGTGGAGGAAGGTTTAAGGTTTACTCCTGGCAATGGGAATTTATTATTGAACAGAGCAATGTCACAGCAATCCTGAAGCAATTTAGATTTTAGGAAAAAGCATTGAACTCAAGATAGATTAATAAGGATGTTATTCAATGATGTGCTTGTTTCTTGAGTTAAAATGATTATGTAACTCTATCTAGAAAATATATTTTATATTTTGTATGCATTTTCCTCATACACAGAACTTGCAAAGAATAATGCTCTGATAATTGCTTCCATTAAACCAATTTAGAAGCCATATACTTTACGTGCAAACCAGAAAGGAAACAAATTAGATTTGAATACATACTGTGCTAAGTTCTGTGGTTACATATGGAAATTAGACAGTGTGGAGAAATGCTACCTTCTTTTGGATGCCATTGTCAGCTTGCATGACTTTACTAACAAAACCACAGCAGGAAAAGAGCTGGCTTCACTCCCTGAGTAACAGCAGCACAGTAGTCTTCATGGAATACAATATCAGGGACAACACTGCAATGCAAATATTTTCGGCAACCACAGTTTATTTTCTTTCTGAAAAACAAAGATATTTGGGGCTTTTCTTAAAAGTTAGTTTATACCATTAGAAAATAAAATTCAGGCTTTGTAATATGACTGATGTATGGCAGATGCTCACACACACACAGTGGTGAAATTGCTTAGCTCTTTACTTAAAAACTGGATTTCTATTTAGGTTCAGCATTTTGTAGTTATTTTCTTTTTTATTGTTCCTTTGCTGTAGCTCATTGCCCTTCTTTCTGTTATCATTTCAACAAGAATGTGTTTAGGAAAACACACTATTTAATTATTTTGATAAAGCATCATAGCCTCAACTTGAAAACTGTTATTTTTTTTCATTAAAATCTGAGGCCCTGTCTATAAGTAAAGTTTAACTTAATTTGGAAATATTATTAAGTGAGAGAGAAATATACAAGTGTTAAGGGAAACTCAGAGAACAAAAGAGAGCATATCAGTGGTGTCTGAGACTGTATTTAATTACACCTGAAGCGCACAATTTTCTTTGCCTTGGCTGTGATTTGTCTGTTGATCCCTTCCTTACATTCCAGAAGTTGATAATTACTATTATTGTTCAAATTAAATCAAGTTCAGCTTTGTCATTTTCAACCAAAAATGTTAAGGAGTAAAACAAAATATTTGCATTTTATGTATGTTAAAGAAAAAATAAAATATTTGCTGATAACTTCTTTGATTCAGGAGAATCAAATATACCATGATAGATGGAATACTTTTTTTAGTCATGGTAAGATCACTCAAGGGAGATGTACTCTCTTAACAGATTTTTAAATATGCAAGATTGTATTAATTCTAGCCATTATGTTATAATCAGATCTCTAAAACTTATTCATTTTGTACAACTGAAATTTTACCCATGTTGGTTAGCAATTCTCCATTTCCTCTCACCTGACAGGCCTACATCAACCACCATTCTATTCTTTGCTTCTGTGAGTTTTACTCTTATATGCTTTGTAAATATACATACTCATGTAGCATTTGTCCTTCTGTAACTTTGCTTATTTTCTTAGCATAATGTTCTGAAGTTCCATCTGTGTAGTTCCGTATTGATTGTAGAAAGAAAAAGCACCATAATCAACTTACAGCTTAAAAGGAATGTGAACATACCATGAAGTATGCTTTGGAAAGAAAATTATAGCAAAATGTTGGTCAGTTAAATCTGACAAAATAATGGAGTTGAGAGCTGCAGAGTGACAAAGACAATGGCAACCACCATAAAGAAAGGGTAAACTTGAATAGAATCTATGGGAATTTATGACAAATGAACTGTGCTGAGGCAAGGAGGTTGGGGTACCAACGGGACAACATTACTTCTCACTTTTCAATCATTGGAATGCAGAAAAATGACAATTTTAAGCATGGATGTCAGATTGTAGAAGGAAAATACTATTTTGGAAATTAAATGATTAATTTTATTTTCTTTAGGATGATATGAGATTTTCAAATAGCAATATCTACTAGATTTACTTCGTTCTGGGCAATGAGGAAAAGAAACCACCTTGGAATTTAAGTTTTGGAACAGTTGTCGCATTTGCACGCGTGCATGCACACACACACACACACACACACACACACAGAGTAGTGGAAGGATTTGCAATATATTCAATCACTCCAACATCATAGTACCTAAGAAGTATGAGAGAAGAAGGCTGGAACTTTGATTAGCAACCACGTGAATGGGACAAGCATCATGTTCTCCAAGTCTACCCAGAATATTAAGGGAAATAAGCCAGCCTCAACAAAAATATTGTATGAGGTCACTCATATCTGAAGTCCAAAATAGTCTGGCTGTATAGAAGCATAGTGTAAAATGGTGGTTGCCAAGGTCTGGTAGGAGTGAGAGATAATGGTCAAAAGGTGCACACTTCCACTATGAGATTAAAAGTTTGCTATTTGATGCATGCCATGTTGACTATACCTAACAATATAGTATTTTATATGTAAAATATGCCAAGGAGGCATATACTAGGTTAAAGTATTTTTACTAGTACTGCTACTACTAATAAAGGCAAAAGTATACCTTGAAAGTGATGGAATGTCCATGGTCTTGATTGTGCTAACAGTTTCAAGTGTGTTAAGGTACAGCTAATAATTCCTCAAGAAACTGGCATTTAAAGAGAAGCAAGATTAGAAAAAAAGGTGCCAGAATAGAAAAACAATACTCATTGGTGATTTGCAAATTGAAGACTAATTTCACAATGGAGGAAATGATTAACTGTGAAGACCAGTAGATATACAAGTGATGCTCACACTATTGAAAACAAGTAAAAGAAATGCAAGCAGTCATGGTAATGAGTCAAACTGTCAGTAGCACAGGAGCTGGGTGGAGAGTAAGAAGATATCTTTTTGTGTGGCTCTTCTTTAGTGAAAGGTCTTATCTCTAATACTTAATTGGTAATAAAATAAGGATGGCATAGGTGAATTTAACATTCACTCCAACTTTAAATCCCCATATTTCCTTTCTTATTTCTTCAAGATTTACAACACTATAGAATGGTGGCCTTTATGAGCCAGCCCATTCCAAGATAGAGGGAATATAACAAGAAACAAAAGATATTTTTGAGCTTTTATTCCTTAAAAGCTGCTGTGAAAAATGATAATAAGCCAATAATTACACAAAATTGCCACAGTAAAATCATAGTGAAAATTAATTATAACATGACCTGCAAGGTCACAACAGGAATCAATCTATTATTACAGTTAAAGTGGCATTTGATCAGTTACTAGACTAGACAACAGCATGGTAACATACCAAAACAGACATGAAGACCAATGAAAAAGAATAGAAAACAGGGACAAACCCACGTAGATAAAGTCATCTGATCCTCAACAAAGCTGCCTAAAATATCCATTGGATAAAAATTGCCCTTTTAAAACAAATGATGCTGAGAAAACTGGATATCCACATGTAGAAGAATACAGCTTGATCCCTACCTCTCACCTTGTGCAAAAGTCAACTCAACAGGGGATCAAAGATGCAGGAATTAGATTAAAAACCTTGCAACTTGTATAACAATGTGGACTCCACATTCCAAATATTGCCTCAGGCATTGACCTCCTCAACAAGACTCCTCAACAAGTGCAAGAAATAAAATTGTTATGGCTTACAAATGAGGTGTCCCTCAAAAGTTCACGTGTGAGACAATGCAAGAAAGTTGAGGTGAAATGACTGGATTAAGAGATGTTTAACCTGATCAGTACATTAATACCCTGATAGGGATTAACTGGACAGTAACCATAGGCAGGTAGCGAGTGGCTGGAGGAAATGGGTCACTAGCAGTGAGCCTTTATGGTGTATATTTTATCCTTCTTGAGCACAGCTCTCTCTCTCTCTCTCTCTCTCTCTCTCTCTCTCTCTCTCTCTGAGTCCTGGTGCCATATCTTGATCTGCTTTCCTCCTCCACACTCTTCTGTCATTATGTCCTTCCTCATCTTGGGCACAGAGCAATAAAGCCAGTCATCTCTGGGCAGAGACCTACAGAAATATTAGCACCAGATAAACTTTTACCCTGCCAAAATTGTTCTTCTCAGGTCTTTAGGTAAGATCAGTGAAAAAGATGACTAAAATAAATACCATGAATCAAAAATTAATAGGGCATCAAATTAAAAAGCTTCTGCACAGCAAAGAGAACAAGGGCAGGGAGGGCCTGCAGAATGGGAGATGCTGCTGCTCAGATGGGAATTAATACCCAGAATGCAATTGAAACAGAACCCCCAGAAGCTTAACAAAAGAAAAAGGAAAAAAAGAGGTAACTCTACTAATAAATGCACAAAAGAATCAAAGGGATACCTCTCAAAAGAAGAAATATAAATTGTCAATAAATGTAGAAAAATGTTCTCCATCTCTAGAATTCCGGCAAATACAAATCAAAACTGCATTGATATTTCCTCTCACTTCACTCAGAATGACAGTTATCAAGAAAACAAATAAAAATAAATGTCGGTAAAGGTGTGAGGGAAAATAGTACACTTGTACATTGTTGATGGGACTACAAATTAGTGCAACCTCTCTGGAAAACAGTTTGAAGATATTTCAAAAAAGTAGGAATGGAACCAACATATTACCCAGCTAGCCCACTCCTTAGTATATATTTGAAAGGTCTAAAATCAGTATACCACAGGAATTGTATAATTGTATACAATTATATATAACCATTGTATAATCAATGGTTATAGCTGCTCAATTCACAACAGCTAAACTATGGAATCAACTTAGGTGCCCATCAGATGATAGGGGGAATCCTATAAAAGCAGAAGACAGATTAATGGAGTAGAGGAAGGGGATTAAGTGAGAGGGAAGAGCGACAGCAAAAGGGAAGAATGGTGGGGTAAATCTCATCAAACTGTCCTATGTACAGATATGAATTCCTGTAGTGAATTTTACTTTTATGTATATCCAAAATACACAAATTAAAAATATATATAAATAGAAGAAAGATCAATAGAGTAGAGGAGAGAGAACAGAGAGACTGAAGAGTGCAGGGAAAGGGGAAGTAGAAGAAGTAGAAGGGACTAAATTGGAGGAAGCTAGGTTCCACACTTGTATAGCAATGTCAAAATAAACCCTGATATTATGTATATCTATAAGGAACTTATCAAAAAGAAAAAAAATGCACACACAAACAAACAAGCAAAAATATATGGCAAGAACTAATTGGGGAATATCTTGGACAAGAACATGCAGAAACATTATAGTCATGGTTAAGTTTCTGTGTACAATCCTTGGTTTATTACAGACCTTAGAAGGCTTTATTTATTTGGCAATGCTGGGGATCCAATTGAAGCATGCTATATAGTCACTCCGCCACTGAGTTGCATCCACCGCCCTGGAAAACTTTTTTTTTTTTTTTAAAGAAAGAGGAATAATATGTTCCAATTTTTACTTTTAAAAATTATTTTACAGAAGATCTGGGGAAGGCAAGGTAGGTATTGAAAGAAGTATTATCAGGTTAGTAAAATAGAGGAAATTGTTAAACATGGCAGCTTGAGCTAACTGTTAGTAGTTATAGAGAGAAGAGGCTATTAGAGATACAAACAGAATTAAATAAATTGGGGTCTAGGGTATAGCTCAGTGATGCAGTGAGTGCATACCTAGCACATACAAGACCCTGGGTTCACTCTCCAGGAAACAATAACACTTATAATAACAAGAGCAATAATAAATAAAAAGTAATAGCAAAGCTATTAGTTTACATCTGGACAGTGTGTGAAAGGGAGGTATAAATAATCACACAGACTTTTATTCTGAACCACATGAAACATGGAAATGTGATTTGCTGTTATTTGGAGCATTAGGAGTAGAACACATTTAGAGGAGAAGATTGTAAGTTCAATTTTGGGTATGTAAATTTTGAGATGTTAATTGAACCTTGTTAAATTTGTTGCTTATCAGTTTTTCTAAAACAATGATTTGCATTTAACAGTTGATACACCTCATTCTTTTTGTACATATTTTCATTCATTTAATATTCTAAACTTTGTAAAATTAACCTTATCTAATCAGCAATTTAATCATGCATTCTCCTTAACTGATCATCCTTCTCTTAATTCCACAAATCAAAAAGGTGTAGTAAATGTCATCTTACAAGTAAGGATAAGTAGTCTAAACACAGAAATCATATATGATACAGTGGTAAGGATCATGGATTGATACTGTGAGAATGTAAGTGTAAAAAATGTGCAATAAGGATCATTTGTTAATACCATTAAAAACAGAATATTCTCACTTTACCATCAAGTATTATCTAAAATAGTTTCATGCAATTTCATGTAAATATAGCTAAATTCATTTTAAAGTCATTATCTCAGTTCATGTGATCTTTAATAAGTCAATATCCATCTATAAATCTTAATAACCTTAGGATGTAGCCTTACAAAAAAAGTACCTTAGTTTTTCTATTTGTGTTAATTTAGCTTGTTTTTAGTTTGTTATTTTTCTTTATGTACTTTCAAAAATTTTAATTCAAATTTAAACAGAATTTGTTTTGCATTTTTGCTTTATTTTCTCCATCAGGCAAGAAGCTGTTTATTCAATATAATACTTCTAGCTATTATTTTGTAGAATACACTGGGTACTGGCATGTACAAGCCTTAGGGTTTGTTTTGATTTCAACACTTGGTCTCTTGGTTGAAAGTCAAATAAAAATAAAATTAGATTTTTTTTATTTCAAGCTTTCTCAATCTTCTTTATCCTGAATCTTATCCTACCTCGTCTGTGTGAATTTGTTAGCTGAGTGCCAGAAGCTAAATCTAAGAAAGAAATAAAAATTTAATTGCTTTATTGTGTCTGTCTGCTTCAATTATCCTGAATCTCTACTATGTGTTGCTAGTTGAAACAAAGAGCTATCACTTTTTCTGTTCTTTTTCTCACCTCTGTACCTCACATGAGTATTGAGATTGAAATAAACAGCAACTAAAAAGAGCAGTTAATATAAAAGCTGAAACCCATGATGTACCTTGCCTTAGTGAAGAAAATTACCAATGCATGACATTGCTACACTGGCACAATAAGAGTGAAAGTGCATAGGATAAGCAAAGCTGCAGTGTGAAAAGGCACAAGAACAAATAATAATATAAAGTGGAAGTGAAAATAAAAAACATGCCACTGCATAAGAACATGGCACCTGATTGGTTTTATTGAAAGTAATACGGAGAAGTGAATTAAAGTGAAACCAGTGAGAAATTGAAAATATATAGGAAATCATCATTCACACAGGATCCCAAAATATGCATAAGCCACAGGCTTCAGATGGATGTTTCTCATTGCCAAACACAATCCTTTCTGTTACTAATGACCTGATTTTGTGGTCAAATAGAAATGGTTCTTTCTAAGTCTAGAAAAAGATTAAGATGTAGACATCCATTTTTTTCCCAATAATTTAATTTATAATATTTTGATTTTATTTTCCAGAAATGAAATGTCAGGGGATCTCTCTAGATTATGCTTCTTTGTAGAGTAAAATAAAATATCTAAATTTTGACAAAATTAAGGGATATAGCATAGTGGTAGAGTGCATGCTTAGCATATGCAGGGCCCTCAGCTTGATCCCTAGCACCAACATTATGTAAATACATAAAATTCAATCTAAATAGACTCTCGGGTTTTTAGCAAACTTGGAAGTTTGAGGTAGTTTAGAACTAATTCATTGTGAAAATATTTTTATAATAGAATCTGTTTTCATTTCACGGACATTGTGTGCTACCGCTCTCCGTGTTAGGGGAAATAGGCTAATGTAACTCTGAGGGTAATGCACAAACACCATCAAGTGACCTGCAGTGAGTGACACCCTTGAATAATTCCCCCTTTTTGAGTGCAAGTTGTTCTAGCTAATAGAGTATGGCAAAGAAATGGTTTTATACTGCCTTGATTTGGTTGTACTTTATGGCAAAAATAATGCTGTGGAGCTTATCTCTGTGCACAGAACACATTGCAGATGTTCTCTTCTGGCCTTGAAAATGCAAATGGTCATGCTGTAAGCTACCTAAGGAGAGGCGCATAGTAGGAAGATAACTACAGAAGGCTTCTGGGACCTGCTGGTGGACTTTAACTAACAACCATTAAGAAGGGGACACTCTGTTATGCAGCTAAAAGGAAATGAGTTCTATGGATGAAATGAACTTGGAAGTGGGTCCTTCCCAGGACATCCTTCAAAGGAAAACACAAACTGACTAACCCTTGACTTCACTTTGTGAGGCCTAAGTAGAAGATTGACCTAAAAATAGTCACATTCACAGAAGCAAAGATAGAATGATGATTGCCAGGAGATGGAGGGTAGAGAAAACGGGGAGATGGTAATCAATGACTGCAAAATTTATCTTATGCAAGATAAGTAAGTTCTGGAGATCTGCTATGCAACATAGTGCTTTTAAATAATATTACTCTATGTTGTACCTAAAATCTGTAAGAAAGCAAATTTCATGTATGTGATCTTACTGTAATAACGGGGAGAAAACAAAGGAAAATAAAAAGACTTATCTAAACTGCAATGTTTTAAGATGCTAAATTTGTGGTAATTTGTTTACATAATAATAAAATATCAAATTCACAGGATATAAGAAAACTAACATTGTTCTATGTAATTCTAAACTGTGAAACTATGTGATAGAGTTTCTTTTGGGGGTGTGTGAATCTTCGATCACAGTAATTCATTGTTTCAGTATAAATTAATATTGATTATTAAACTTATTTTTTATCTCTCACAAGGATCATGTTAAGTAAATTGGTTTCTTATGATGGTCTTTTCACACTGGGTTTTAGTTCTCAGGGTCACTGGTGGCATGGATTTTCTCTTTAGAAATGATGATATGGTTCATTTAAACGGTGTTATGATATTTGGATCACTGAGAAATTTTGCTATATAATACATGGCAGCCCTATCTACAAATATTAACTGGAAAAGAGCATGCTTGATTATTAGCTTTGGCTGCAGAATCCCACACAGAATTTCTCCATAAGTGCGTTTTGCTTTTTTTACAGATAAGTGTTTATTTTTAAAGAAAACTGAAGCATATTTTGTAGCTTAAGAAGACATATTGTGGTTATAACAAACTATTTTGCAAAGGTTAAGGTTTCAAAGTTCTTTTGTCTATACCTTGGTGAATGGTTTAAATTGAAGGCACTCCAAAGTAGGTGTGTATGTGACTCTATCACTTAGTTTTTCTTTGTTTTGCTGATGACTTACCACCTTTCTTTTAAAAACTTGTTTTACTGGTGCATATTAATTATATATAATATCGGGGATTCATTGTGACACACCTGTACATGCACTTAACATAATGTGATCAGTTTCATTCCCCAGTACTTCCTCTTTCCTGCATACCTTCCATCTCCTTATCCCATTCCTCTACTGCACTGATTTCCCTTCTATTTTCGTGAGACAGTCCTCTTACCACCTCCCCCAACTTTCCCTTCTCTGTCTCTTCTACATATGAGAGCAAGCATAGGCTCTTGACTTCCTGAGTCTGGCTTGTTTCAATTAACATGATGCTTTCTAGTTCTATCCGTTTTCCTACAAAGGGGATAATTTCAGTCTTCCTTATGGCTGAATAAAACGCAATTTTCTCCATTCAATTTATATGTCGTTGTACACCTGTGCTGAGTAAATACTGAGTGGTGGCATATATGAGTCATTTGGTGGTTTCATTCCCAATCTTTTGCCACTGCTAATGCTCTCATTCGGTGTGGATTCATGTATTAAAGTTTCCTAGTCACCAAAAAATTCAAGAAGCTGCAAAAACTTGTGCTTTCTTATTGAAAAGACACCCTGAATTTGTATAATTTTCTTTTTGAAAAATTTCACTTCATTTGAATAACTAAAATGCTAAAGCTCAATAAATTTAGAATATTAATACCCTTATATACTAGACATTCTGTTACCTACTAGCAGTAGAGAGATAAATAAGCATAATATATCTAAACCCTGCAGCAAACTACAATCCAATAAGTTAACCTGAATGTATGCATGACTTAAAATACAAGACTGAATGATGAATGTGAAAACACTGGCAATTGAGTTTCTCAAGTACATAGGAAAACTGTTTAATTTAATGTAATTTAAAATACAGATTACCTTTGATTGTTTTCTTGAAGTATTAGACATTTGCTAGAGAGAAGAGGAAGAGACATTCAAGTAGCAAATTAGCAACTAAATAAGTCCATGTAATTAACTGGTACAGTAAACTGGAAACCAATATTTTGGGAAATGTAGTTTGGTACTAGAATTTGGAAATATTTAAAGATCATGTATCCTAAAGTCTATTAATTAAAATCTACTTGATTAAAAAATATTATTTTTGCTGAAGCCAAACTGACTTCCACTAGATCAAAAGGAATGATTGGTTACATAGTTTTCCAGGTTGAGTTCTGCAACATTATGTTGGTAGTTTGAAATTGACCGTGACAAGAGTATTTAGTCCAAGGAAATTAGCAAATGATGCAAGTCAGGACGTTTTATTTCAAATAAGCCAGTTTTTAAGTACCTATCAGTAATCCAAAAAGGTTACAAAATGTGAAGATGTTGGGACGTATTTCAAGTAAAAAAAAAAAATAGCAAACAAAAAACTCTAAACAATGAACATGATTTTTTTCCCTATAAGAACAATGTAGGCAAAATAAACTGAATAATGGTAAGATAAATAGAAACTGAGTACTGAAGCTGCAAAGGTAAGCAATGGCCACTTAAATCTGGACTTCCAGGCTAAGCATCTCAGAAAATGCTGAAATCAGATGTATTTTGATATATTCATTCATTTATTTAGCTGGTCTGTATATGTTGTTATTTATCGTATGAGGGTGAATAAAATAAGAAAAAGTAATTTAAATATAATCCTTTATAAGAAATCCATAGTCTTTGTGAGAGGGCATGAACTAAGGACTAAGTCACTTGCATGGCCTGGCCTCTTTGGAATGCTCAATTTTTCCCTTCTTAACAATCCTCTACTCCATCTCCTACCATCATCAATTTTGAAAGTTGCTGCGGTTTCTCTAGTTAAATGTCAAATTCTATATGCATTAATAAAATATGAAATGAAAAATTTAGTAATTTTTCCCACATGTAAATACCATGTGGTCAGGTTATTTTTATTTATATTTTTCACTTATATGTTCCATAAAGAGGGAAAGAAAGACAAAATAGCATCCAACCAAGAATAGGGAGAGCTGATATTTTCAGAAAAATGCCAAAAACACATAGTAAATGATATCAGTAATATGTATGATACAGGCAAAACAAAATCTTCAAGATGACTGTTATTGCATTTTAGGATCAATGATTAACTTGCAGATCAAATTGATGTACGTCAAGACTAAATTATTATCTTCAATTTTTGAAGTGTTAGAAGGAAAATCATAATGTCACTTGGATTTTTGGAGTTAAAGAAAGCACATTATTAATTCTTATTTAATAATTCTTATTTAAAAGTTTGTTATTCAATGAATTAAAGTATATATATAGATTAATCTGAAGCATGATGGATAGATATATGGAGAGATGACAAATACATGATAATTTTATTTTGTGTTCATAGAACATTAGATGCCTTTAAGTATGCATTGTAAAATAGTTATCACTATTATTAGTACTGCTATATTTCTTCAGACATCTATGCTAAATACTATGTTTCAAAATAACTTTACTAATATAATTTGTTGAGGAAATAAATTAATTTTATTTTATTATATATTTATCAATGATTTTCTCAAATGGATAAAATTTTGTCAGAATGATTATTCAAAAATAAATGTAACATGCATACATTATGGGCAAAAATTTTGTCTCAATTTCATTACAAAATCAAGAAAATGTGGCCGAATTGAGAAACAACCCTGTTATAGTTTAGATATGAGTGTCCCCCAATTGCTCAAGTGTGAGACAATGCAAGAAAGTTTAGAGGTAAAAGGATAGTTAGGATAGTTAGGTCAGCTTCAAATTAATCAGTGAATTAATCCACTAATAGGGGTTCACTGGGTGGGAATCATATGCAGGTAAGATGTGGCTGTAGGAGGTAAGTCATTGGGATATATATTTTTCCTTGGTGAGCAAAGTTCTCTCTGCATCCTGCTGGCCATAACTTGAGCTGCTTTCCTCTACTACACCTTTCTTCCATGATGTTCTGCCTCAGCTTGGGCCCAGATCAACTGGGCTATCTGTGGACTGACACCTGTGAAATCATGAGTCCCAAATAAACATTTCCTCATCTAAAAATTGTTCTGCTCAGGATTTCTTTTGTCACAGTAAAACAAAAGGGTGACTAAAACAAATTCTTATTTCAATGTAAATTAACAAACTATAAAAATTAATAAAATATATTTAAAATTTTACAATAAGCAAGTTAATCATATGATATCTTTATCCCCCTTATATTTATAACTTAGGACAGAAAATAATTTTATTTATTTTGCTCTAAATTTAATAAAAAATGTACTATGCAAGTATCATTTAAAATGACATTGTTACCTCATTATTACAGAGGAGAAATTTTCAAAGGAGAAATGTTCTCTCTATCCTTTAATATATGCTAATAATTTAAGTTTGCCATGTTATTACTTTTAAAATTATTTATATTTTAATATATATTAGGAAACCTGAAAAACTGTTTACGAAAAAGAACATATTCCTATAACTCAAAAACTAGCTCAGTATGATTAAGGATGATTCCAAGCCTTTTGAATCATAACATATTGTAAAGATGTATTTTAACAATGAACATGAAGAAATATTAAGTTTTTATTATCCAAGTTCATTTTTACAAAATGAAACATTGTGGGGTCTTTAGAATTTGGTAAATATTGCATTAGAAAATTCAAAAGCACAGATGCATTTTATATTTAAATGCTTTTATTTATTGTTTTATAATTTCAAGAAAATCTTTTTGAAAATATGCATGTTTATATTTTTTAATAATTTTCAAATGAATGAATGAACCTGCAAATGATCATCAAAGTAAACTTTTTAATGCATTGAGTTATATAATCTCTGTTTGTTAATGAATCACTTTTATAAATGTGATGCTATAGTACATAAAATTCTGTACATAAAATGTTGGCTCCTACTAGATAACTAATATGTATACAATTTATACCTGCATATAAATACACATACACATATATATAAATGCAGACATACAGTCATAGTCACTTAATGATGGTTATACATTCTGATAACTGTCATTAGATAATTTTATTGTTTTGTGAACCTCTTATGCCTATACAAATCTAGATAGTATAACCTATCAAGGATATAAACTGTATAATGTATATCATTCTACATTAGGTCCACTATCACTATTGACCAAAATGCTGTTATATCAAGCATGACATTTCATGTGTGTGAGTATGTATACATACTAGGTTATTAGTATTCAAAGGAAATTTGAAGAAATAATTTCAGTTCCTCTGATTAAAAATACATTACTAAACCCAACACTTAAAATTTTCATAAAATAAAGTTGTAACAGACATCAAAATCATAAAATGCAATTCATCAAAATCATTCCTATAAAAAAACTTCAGATATTGGAAGCAAAATTGATATGCGAGTATTAAAATGGTCATGTAAATATATAACATATATATCTGACATATAAAAATATGGCATATAAAACATGACATTTTCAAAATATGAGTAAAAATATGAATGTGAATTTGAAAACATAAGCAAAAAAGGGCTTATTGAAAGTAAAACATTGTAAAAAGCAGATATTTGAGAATTAAAAAATCAATATGCACTAATAATTGAGTGACAAAAGCTCAATAGTCAAGTCAAGCAGTAAACATAAGACATCTGAACGGAATTAATGATCTAAGTAATAGATTTGAACATTTGAAAAGCTTTGTGAAATTAATCATAAAGAGATTAAGCAAAGGAGCTTATAGTGGGATGAATAAAGAATTCAACCTATAACTAATTACAAGTCTATGCCCAGTAAAAAAGTAAAGGCAAGTAACGATAGGAGAAATTTTCATTGGTTGGAAGTTTGCGGCTTGGAAAGAGATGAAGGATTACTGGTTCCAATGAAATAGTAGACTTGGAAAGAAAATGTTTTCTATGTCTGCTAGTATAACAAACAGAGACTTTAGGGCCCATTAGTTCCATTAATTTCAGTAATTATTTAAGAAAAAGTAATTTAATACTGTACATGATTGTGTGAGGTCAAACCAGAGTCAGTGCATATAAATACTAGATTGATGAAATCTTTGTTAAATTTTCAGAGCCACATTTTGAAATTACTTATACTACATTGCAAAACCTTAATCTTATTTTGAAACTGCCTATACTAACTTACAAAACTTTGCTCTCTTCTTCAGACAATAAAGGAATAAAATAAATAAAACACTGGATGGAGTTTATGAATTTTTGTATCTTAGGAAATTGTTAGAAAAGAATCCTTTATAATCCCAGGGATCATAGTAATGCTTTTAAAGTGAGAGTATAACCCCTTGCAATTGCAAAAAGATTCTGAGTCAGATAAATTGGTGAGGTTAAGGGCAAAATCCTAGATAAAATGGGTAGACTACTAGACATCTAGAAAGCATTTTCAAATTTACCTGTTATTGTAACTATTGTTCTAACTCCTTGAATAAAATATTCACTCTAGAGCAAACAGGAGAGAATAAATATTTGCAACTGGGAAATAAAAATTGACCTCAGATGAGTCCCAGTAGTTCTTGAAATATAATATCAAATTTAGATGGAATGTATAAAAATTACTGTGAAATCCACATTATAGATTTTAAGGGGTGCAATGTTTTAGGTAGTGTATTTAACATAGAAAGTCAGTGGTATGTGAGATTACTAGAATGAATGTGTCTAAGAAATTCCTTCAATTCCTTTGTAAAGTGGCATGTGGAAAATTCTATTCATCCTTGCCTAAGGGGCATACAATTTCTTAAGAAGGTAGGTGATTTCCTTGAAGGAGGATGGAAGGTTCCTAACATATCCTTTGGCTTCTTCCGTACTTTGCCCTGAGCTGAGATTGCCCTTAGCAATTATTTTAGAATATAGACTGTGGACCAAGTAAATGAGAATCACCCAGGACAGGTTTTAAAATTGCATGCTACTGTGCCCACTCCAGGCCAGAGGATGTAAATTCTTAATAATATTTCTAAGTGAAAGTTTAAGAAATTGGACCATGCTGTGGAGCTACTCTTCAGCAAGCTTTGGAAAAGCCAATAAAATTATTTTCATCATAAACTGCAGATATTTATAGGGATTGTAATGCTAATACTAGAGGCCAGAATTAAAATTGTGGTTAGAAAGTGTCCCTAATTTTAAGGAGGGTGGGTTCATAACAATTATCTAATAGTTGCCTCCAGGCAGAATGTCATAAAGAGAAGTCTGATGGTTCCTTCCCAATCTAAGCCTTAGAGATGCAGGGAAATAGAAGGGAGGGTGATGGACCCCAGAGCCACCTAACAGCCATGAAACTCATGCCCAATCACCAGCAATAACAAGTTCTTGGAAAACCCACAGGAAGACAGCTGTGGCAAGATGCTAGTGTGTGTAAGTAAATGATACCCTAATGAGGTGGAGGAACAGGCACCATAGCTGTGAGAGAGGTGCCAGCTACTCCTGTCTCTCTCACATTACCCAAGAGGCATTATTACCTGGCCTGCTCCTGCCCACAAAAGGTAAGTAATAAACTACTGCCTCTGAAGGCATCCCAACATTAAGCAGAGCTGGGATGTGACTGGGTCAGGAAGCATTTTAACAAATGCTGTTCAGCTTGCCCAGACCCGGATATTTCCCTTTTACCACAATAGGATAGACTAGCTTAATTGGTGGAGGTAATTCCTGGAAAAGGTCAGTGCTGAATGAAGTACTAGAAGGCTTCCTGAGGCTAAAGAGGATGAACCCACTACTACATGAAAGTTTATTTAACCTTACAGGTTTTACCTTATTTCATTCACCAGGTGGGTCGAAAGTCTAATAATTTTCACACAATATATGTTAATGGAAAATCTTATGAGATCTCTTAGGAATGCATAACTATTAAAAAGAGAATTCATGACATACTAAACAGCTTAAGACAAATGAATCAGAAGAAAGAAGTCACCCAGAACAAAAACTCTGTGCACTGCAAATAAGTTTAGAGAAGCTGGGGAGAAACAATATTGCTTCAAAGCAACTTCTCTTTTAAGAAAATAGAGGCTGTTATAAAAAGAAATCTGAAAAGTTCAAGTGTGAAAAATATAAAAGTGAAAATAAAGAATTCAGTGTTTGAATTGAACAATAGAATTTCAAATAAAAAGAATGAATGTAGCATTCAAAATCAACAAATATCATATTTCAAAATCTACTAACTGATAAACAGATGATGGAAAACAGAAAAGTGAGATCGTGGAGGTTGAAAGTAGGTGCTCAATATCTACAGAATTTGAATTCGAAATGGAAAGGAATAAATTAAATAGGAAAGAGAATCCTTGAATTAACAGTGACTGACTGTCATTTAGAAACAAAGGTGCTTCAGACTGACAAGAAAACAACACTGGAAACCTTTGTAATATATTTTGAAATGTTTTGAAAATACCCTACAAATTCAGGCAAAATACCATCTTGAATAAGAAATCCTTAAAATTGTAACACAGATACTCATTTTAATTACTTTCTTGAACTTTGCTAACAAATTTTTTTAAAAAAAATATCTAACAGGAATCAATGATATATGGAACTAAAAGTAAGTAAATAATTATATAAATTATATTAACCAATAGGAATATTTAGCTGATTTAATAGAAATCCTATTCTGTACTTTACTTCTTCTTTGCTGCCTCTTGTATTGCTTTTTTTTTTTCATTGTGACTTTGCAACTTCACCAAACAAGCTTTTACCCTCCTACATCTTTTGATCAATGAACTGCTACAGAGTGACAGCGAGCCTGGGATCATCAGGAACTGGTGTGACCTTCTTGACCTTAGCTTGCTGGATATTGCAAAGCCAGTCCTAAGCAATCCTCTGGTTGTCAGTTGACCTAACGTTTTATATAACCTGTGGCGATAACCACCGACCCCATGAAAATCCAACAAATTGTAAGATCATATATTGAAAAATTATACTCCTCTAAATTAGACAACATGGAAGACATGAACAAACGTCTAGACGCTTACAACATCCCTACATTGACACAGGTCTATATTGAATTCTACTATCTTTCTGGAGAAACTCAGAGAGGCATTGAAAATATACACCATCATGGATCCTGAGTCCATAGAGGGCCTCACAATTTTAAAGAATAAATTTATTACTCAGAAGACCTCAGACATTCTGAGGAAGTTACAAAAACTGGCATATGGCCCTAATCAGTCTCTAGATGACATTCCCCAACTTTCGACCTCTGCCATTTATAACAGAGATTGGGAGGAAAAGAAAGAAAGGGAACGTAGGGACAAAAGGAAGGCTGAAGGTCTTGTTGTGGCCCTATAAGGAGTAAGCTTCCCAGATAATAAAGGAGAAAAGTGGAATAGACCTCAAGTTACAAAGAGGATTTGTTTCCATTGTGGAGAAGAGGGACATTACCAATGGGAGTGCCCACAGCCAAGTGACTACCACCAAGGGCCTGCCCTATCTGTTGAGGCATTGACTGGAGGAATAAATGTCCCCCAGGGTGCAGGCCCTCAGGTTCAGATTCCTCTACACAGGCCTGACCAGGCTAGGTCACAGGAGCTTTAATGGCTCCTGTGACTCCTATCCCCATGCAAGAGCCCCAGGTATGTTTCTCCATAGGGAGCCAAGAGGTCACTTTCCTCTTGGTCACTGGTGCGAGCTTTTCAGTACTTGTCCCTTATCCTGGACCTCTCTCCTTTAATAGCACAATGATTCAAGAAGTGTCTGGATGTCATCTAACTGGAAACTTTACTCCCCCACGGAGCTGTGAGTGAAACAGAATAATATTTTCTCATGCATTCCTGATAGTCCCACAATGCCTTACCTCTTACTGGGGAGAGATTTACTCTCAAAGCTTCAGACTTCCATCACAATGAATCTAGGGACGCTGGCACCACGATTTTTGCCTCTATTAGAATGTGATATAACCCCTGAAGTATGGGCCACTGAAGGCAGGATTGGGTGAGCAAGAAGTGCAGTTCCAGTTAAAATAACTTTAAAGAATCCTTCCATACCAGAGACAGCACTCCCTTCACCCAGAAACAAACAAAAAAAAGATTATTAGAGATCATTCAAAACCTCAAACATCGGGGACTTCTAGTGCCCTGCAATAGCTCATGCAACATACCCCTTCAGGAGTTCAAAAGTCCAGTGGGGTAAGGTGCCTAGTCCAAGATTTTAGAATAGTTAATGAAACAGTTCTTCCACTACACCCTGTAGTGCCTAATCTTTATGCTGTTATCTGAGATCCCAGCTACTGCTGCTTGGTTCTCAGTATTAGATTTAACAGATGCCTTTTTCTGCACACCCCTGGGCTCTCAATCACAGTACTTGTTTGCCTTTGAAAAGCCAGATAGTGGATCTCAATGAACCTGGACAGTATTGCCTCAAGAATTCAGAGATAATCCATACTTGTTTGGACAAGTCTTGGCTAAGGACTTATCAGAGTTCAAAGATAGATCACCGACAATAATTCTCCAAAATGTAGATGACATTCTCCCATGTACTGAGACTCAGAGAAAATGTCAGGGATCCACTATAGAACTCCTAAATTTCTTAGCTGATTAGAGGATATAAGGTTTCCAAAAGGAATGCTCAAATATGTCAACAGAAGTTTCAATACCTGGGATTCCAGTTGTCTCAGGTAACCCACAAGCTTGGAGAATAGGATCCCCTATAGGATGATCCTCTCTACCCCAAACTGAAGATAGCTCAGAGATTTCTTAAGAACAACTGAATATTTCAGACTTTGGATCTCTGGGCATGGAGAATTAGCTAAGCCTCTTTACAGCCTCCTTAAGGAGGCCCAATATCAGGGAACAATTACTTTAACATGGGAACCAGAACATATTAAATCTTTTAAAGCACTAAAGAAGGAATTACTTCAAGCCCTTGTTCTCAGCTTGCCTACAGAGCAAGAATTCAATCTATTTACCACTGAGAGAGGAGGGATAGCTGTAGGGGTGATCACACAGAAGAATGGGCCAGCTCAACAGCTAGTAGCATATCTTAGTAATAAACTTGACACATGTCTCAGGGATGGCCCCATTGCTTGTGAATGTGGCTAGAGTTGTCTTGCTAGTCCTGGAGGCAATCAAAACTACTCAGTGAAACTATCTCATTCTGTACACTTCCCATGATCTCTCAGGAATTCTAAATATTAAAGGAGGCCTATGGCTCTCAGATAGTCACCTCCTAAAATACCAAGCCTTAGTTCTAGAAGATCCAGTAGCTCATATAATGACATGCGCAAATTTAAACCCAGGTTCTTCCTTCCAGATTTGTTAGAAGGAAATCCTGAGCATGACTGTCATCAAACCTTAGTTGTAGACTACTCAGCCAGAGGAGACCTTCAAAGTGTCCCCCTGCAATCCAGATATCACTGTGTACACAGATGGAAGTTCTTTCATGGAACAAGGAGAACATAAAGCTGGATATGCTGTGGTTACTCTATATGAAACCTTAGAAGCATAATCCTTGCCCCCAGACACAAGTGCACAGCTTGCAGTGTTAATAGCTCTAACTAGAGCACTTGAGCTAGGAAAGCAAGAGAGAATCAACACTTACACTGATGCTAAGTACGCTTATCTGATTCTGCATTCACATGTAGCCATCTGGAAAGAGGATTTCAAACAGCTGAAGGAACTTCTATAAAGAACTAAGAACATATCCTAAAGTTACTGGAAGCTGTTCATTTGCCCAAGGAAATAGCAATAATTCACTGTTGGGAATACCAGAAGGGAACTGATGAGATATCAGAAAGCAATAGTACAGCACACCAACAGGCCAGAGAGGCTGCAAAGAGTACATTACATCAGCCAGTGATGTTAGCCCCTTTGCTATGGACAGAACCTCCCCTAGACATAAAACTTCAATATACCCAAGAAGCAATACAACAGGCCTTATATAGGGAAGGCACTCTCTTGCCTTCTGAGTGGATTGAAATTAAAGATAGCAAACTTTACTTGCCTGCTAGCTCTCAATGGAAGATTTTACATACCTTGCACCAATCTTTCCATCTGGGAGAGGAAAATACTCTCAAATTAACTAGAGAGATATCTGGGAGGAGTAGCAGCTTGATTTTACCCATATACCCAAAAGCAGTGGGCTTCAATACGTATTGGTTTTGGCAGATACCCTTACTAGATGTGTTGAGACCCACCCCTCCTGGACTGAACAGGCAGGAAAAACCATAAAGGCATTATTACAGGAAATTGTTCCTGATTTGGCCTCCAGGGTGACAATTGAACAGCTGTTAAGGCAGCAGTTACTCATGGAGTGTCTAAGGCACCAGACATGAAATATCCTTTCCATTGTGCATGGAAACCTCAATCTTCAGGGAAGGTAGAGAAGGCTAATGATATCTTAAAGAGACATTTGAGAAAACTCACTTGGGAATCTCACTACCCTTGGCCTAAAGTTTGGCTCTGCTCAGAATTAGAAACACCCCAGGAGTGCTAGGGCTCAGTTCATTTGAGCTCTTATATGGAAGGCCATTCTTAAGGAATGACATCCTTAAACATCAGGAGACGGCAGACTTGGTGTTTTGTATCACAAAGCTGGCTAACTTTCAAGCCAAAACCTGTAAATATCCTATTTATGAAACACTCACTTCACCTTTGTGTGAACCTGGAGATTTTTTTTTTTTTTTTTTGGTTAAGACTACTCCTTCTAACTCCCCAAATTTAAACGCTGAATGGAAGGGAACCTTTTCTGTAATTCTGTCTACCCCATTTACAATAATGGTATGTGGACAAGAGAAGTGGATTCAGCACTCTTGGGTGAAACTTTGACATCCTGAATCGACTGCCAGGGAAACTTCTCCTTCTCAAGAAGCCAAGGAAACGTGCACTTGCACTTCACTGAAAGATTTAAAATATCTCTTCCACAAAGAAAATGGCGATATGTAGATTTTTCATTTCTTTCATTTTTCATTATTTTGGACAAGTAAGCTGGAATTATCTCTTTCTTAGACTGGGCTCAACCATATGACACTAGATTGCAAAAATACAATTGCTGGATACGGATTATTGCCCCTTTCCAGCACTTCTGGGCTACCTTGATGGGTATCTCCCTCACAAGGGAATGACTGGGTAATAGTGCAATTTCTGATGACAGAACAAAAATGAGAGATACACTCTTTATAGACTGTTACTCACAGAGATGTCAAATTATGGCCTATAAATTAAACTTTGTCACAGCCAGGCCATGGGAAAAACTTCACTTTAGAACAAACTAACTCTCAAGCTTTTGCAACTGTTAAATCACATTTAAATTTATCTATTCCTTACTTGACACTAGTAATGCCAAAAAGTTAAAAATATTATAAAGATGGTTACTGCCAAATTTGGAATGAATGTATATGGCTTATACCCACCAATGAGCATTTAAACCAAGAAGCCCCGCTCCATTGGGAACAATTTAATCACACTTATGATCAATGGCCTAATTCTACTCAGGAATCAGGATGGACCCCAGAGTCATGGTACCAACATACTGTGATTTTACAGGCTGATGACTGGTTTGGGACTAATTGGCTCTTAAGACCTGGAATTACATGGACAGCACACAATCGGAAATGATGGATATGTGAGACAAATTTATGGCCCTGGCTTCATCCAGGCTGGATAGGAAGATGCACTGTTGGGTACTGATGGATGCAAGGGAGATGGAAACAAAGTATAGGACAACCAGAAAATCTCCCCAACCTCAAACATAAGTGGGTGTGATCTGTTTTTCATTGGTACAATCATTTGACTTCTCTGTTTGCACCACAAATTGGCCTAGCAGATGTAATTTGGCAATAGAAACTCTAACTAATTACAGTCAAAATGCTCTCCATGATGTTGAACATTGTATTTCTCTCCTTAACACAGAAGTGGCACTCATGAAAAAGGCTATTCTACAAAATTGGATGGCTTGAGATGTTCTCACAGCAGCTCAGGGAGGCAATTGTACTATCATCCAAACTAAATGCTGCATTTACTTTCCTGACAATTCTGATAAAGTTACTGAGGTCTTTAAAGACTTACATTCCCAAATAAATGTCATGTCTTCATTGGACTGTTAATGGGGACAACTTTGTAGCTCATGGTTTTCTGGCACCTCCTGGTGGAAAATGTCACTGGTCTCTATATTCACCATCATATTTGTTGGAATATTTTGGTGATGCTGCATGTATTGCTACATCAGTTTCATTCCAGTACTCACATCTTCTTGTTTTTCTCACAGAGCACCTTCCTCACAAATTGCTTTTGGATTGTGTTTTTGCCAGACCAAACATTTACTATGGCCCCTTGGATAGACCATGCCCATAATCAGAGGCACTCCACCCACAAGCACTCCAGATGACCTCTATCTATCATGGACTTCTTATTTAATCCAAACATTCTTAAGGGAAAACCCCAAACTGCTTGCCCCACGATGCCCCTTTTCAGCCAGAAGCAGGCAGATCTATTATCCATGCCTTAACCCCTTCAGCGGTACAGGTTTCTGTAATCAGAGGGGGAAATGAAACAAAAAGTTCCAGGCAGTCAGTGTAGGCAGAATGATGCATGTCAATAAGGAGGAAATTAGCTGAGGTTATTTTTTTCTGAGAGGGCAAAAAGCATCAACTGCCCTACATAAACAGAGGTGCATATCAGCTTCACAACCCTTTCACTAACAAAGGTGGTCCAGGCAATGATTTCTCCTATGCTGATAAAGATTCTTGGGGCCCAGATGTAAAGTCTAGATCAGATCAGAATTTCACACTCATACTACTAGGTGTGGGTGAGGAGAGGCAATGATTAACCAAGGAAAGAGAGTCTTAAAAAGGGTGATCACATCCCCTCTTTGAGTTCTTGGCTCTGAGATTCCCTTCACTTGTAGAAGGCTTTTCTTTCTATCCTTTCTTAAATAAACTCTGGTCTGCTTGCCATGGTGTCCCTAGGTTTCATTCTTCGACTCTGAGAGGACACGAACCTGACATCCACAAACCAGTATCACCATTTTTCCCACCATCTAACTTTCCTAACTTTGGTCTCCTGTTTTTGGTATTAAACATCCAGGCCTATTTCACAAGTCTTAAACTGGGAACACAGGATTTTAGTTTTAATGTGTATAGTTTTATAGTTACCCTTTTTAAAATTATGGTCAGTAACAGTACTTAAATTTAGTATCATATCTTATCTGTCCTGTAGGTGATTGGTTACCTTTCCTATAAATCTATTTATAGTTAGTGGTTGTTATGTTATTATTTTAAACTTGTAAATTATCAGATGTCTTTTAACAAACATACACGAAGATTAATCCCATTTTCCTTTTCTGTGTCCAACAGACAAGAAAGCTTCCCAAATAAATGTCTCCTGATATTGCTGGGTCTGCTATGTCAGCTTCCTGAAGCTGAGTCCTCACTGTATTGTTCCCAAAGTAGAGGCTGTAGGCCTCTTATGCATCTCAAAACCCTTGGAATCTGAAGTAGTTGGCATCTAGAGTATGAGAAAGTGCTATAGTGGTTTGGATATAAAAGTAAAATTTTTTCCCCTCTAGTCTCAAACTCATTTGGGCAATTGTTCTGTAAATCTTTAGAGCCAGGAATGATGTCCTCATTGAAACAGGCTTGAAATTTGAGGCCTTATAACTTTGCAGGTGGTGGTGGTAGTGGTTAAAATGTCTTGACATAATTAAAATGAGAGTCATGGAGAGATTTCCTAAAGAATATGGCAGAGTTAGAAACCTAGGGATTCACTATTTTTCTTAAGAGAATAAGATCACAGTATTCAGATAAAGCATAAACCGGCAAAACTGAGGATCAGTGGGACAGGGTCTGAGATTGATAGAGTAATTATCTGTTTCACTCACCCTTCCAAAGATCCAGAAGATCTAAAGATCTGAAGATCCCTGGTGAATCCCAGTAAATGTAATTAGAGCTTGGCTGGGTGGGTTCTGTCTTGCAAATTTGAGGAATGAATTCCATGGACACAGGATCAGACAGAGCAAAGTAAAAGGATTTGGAGAGAGCAGAACTTCCAGAGAGGGAGGGGTACCAAGAGAAGGATGTCTTTAGGGGTTTTTCTTTGAGAAGAATAGAGAAAGTTGAACAGATTGAGCAGAGAGAAGATCTGGAGTAGAGCAATCAGGTATGGAGGGGAGGCCTGGATATAGGGAACCTAGGACCATTTAGCATTGCAGTGGAGAGTTTAAGATCTGAGAATTTGGGTATCATGCGTGCCATTTTCAGGCCAGTGCCTGTTGTTGTCCAATTTGTATTTGTATGAGACCAGGCATTATTACAGAAGAACTGATATATTTAGGAAGGTACCCCAAGGGGGTGTCTCGTGGAAGTTTTAGAGGGGTCTGGCCCATGTTGGATTGAGGAGTACCCCTGTGAGGAAAGAAGCAAGTGTAGGAAATAGAGAAAGGAGTGTGGTGGCAGCTCAACTGTAACACAGGTTTATTGGAGTGTTTAGGGTTTCTTTGAATGATGGTGGAGTATTTATTGTCAGTGGATCTGAGGTTTAGGGATAGGTGGGTCTGTGGTTTAGGATTAGGTACATCTGGAGTTTAGGATTAAGTGAGTCTGGGATTTAGGGGTAGGTGGGTCTTGTTCTAAGATGGAGGACAAGATTCAAAATGGTGTTGCCTAGGTCAAGTTCTACCTAACAACCCCTTAGGACTGTGACAGAGAGAAAGACGAAAATAAAGTGGTGTCCCCATGAGAGTTTGGTTCCTCTGGGGCCATTCCTGGAACAACCAATAGAATGGCAGGCAATCTTGACCATCCCCAAAGAATGAAAGTCATTAACCACGTGGTAGTTGGGGTTTCTTTTACCTTGTGCTATGATTTTTGGAGAGGAACTGTATCCTCAGGGGACCATTATCCCCAGAGAGAGAAACTTTGGCAGGTATTCCAGTGAATCAGGCTGGATGAGTCAGAGGGGGTCTGTCACCCAGTAAGCAATGGTTGGTGGTGGATATGATGTCCAGTGATGTGGATGGTCTTTACTGGAGCCACTGATTCTGTTTTTATGGATGTTGGATTCATGTCCTCTCACAGTCAAAGAATGAAACCAAAGGACACTGAGGCAAGTGGAGCAAACAGAGTTCAGAGTTTATTTAAAAAAATGATAGAAAATAAGTCTTCTCCTGGAGAAGGGTGTCTCGGAGCCAAAAATTCAAAGACATGACTAGTCTTTTTATGATTCTCTTTCCTTGATTAATCATTGCCTTCCCTCCCTGCTGCTTAGGAGTATGAGTGCAAAATTCCAGTCTGGTGTAGTTTTTCATTCATGAGCCCCAAGCATATTTATCAGCAGAGGGGATGTCACTGTCTGGACTATTCATGTTAGCAAAGGGGGATGTGAAGCTGATATGCACCTCTGCTTACTTAGGACTGTGGATGCTCTTTGCTCTCTCAGAAAAAATGTCCATCAGCTAATTTCTTCCTTATTGATCCACATAATTCTACCTACACTGTCTGCCTAGTTTTTCTCCCTCACATTCATAAGGAGAGGTGGTGGAGAGAGAGAGAGAGAGAGAGAGAGACCAGGTAGAAAGCCTGGAGAGACCACCCTTGGTGGGACACTTAGAAAACCCATCCCAGGTTTCAGCACCAAAATGTAAGGAAAGAAAAAAATGGAGGAAATAAAGAAAGGATAGTGAATCACAAAGAAAGGATCATGAATCACAGTAATACAATTTCTTGGGGAGAAACCTGAGGAGGGGAGCCCAGTGGAGACTGGGACCTGTTAAAGAACCTGACCTAGGCAACACAATTTTGAATCCTATCCTCCATCTTAGAACAAATACCGTTATGGCTGAATCCCTGCCCACTTATCCCTAAACCTCAGACCCACTACTCCTAAATCCTAGACACACTTAATCCTAAACTACAGACCTGTCTACAGTACTCTACCATCATACAAAAAAAATAATAATAATCACTCCTTCATAAGAAAGGACCCTTCCCTAATAATTCCCTAGCAATGCCCTAATATTCTTTTTCCTTAGTTCCAAGTCTGTAAGTGGAAGAGGAGTCCCAGACTCTACTGGGACCACCTCCTCAGTTTTCTCCCAATAAATATGTGTTGCTGCTGAGATACCACATCTCCTCTCTATTTCCTCCACTCACTTATTTCCTTATATTTTGGTACTGAAAACTGGGACCCATGTTCCAAGGTTCCCACCAAGGGTGGCCTTGCTGAAACTTCCCTTGACCTCTGCCCACTATCTCTCTATCTCACTTTTTGCTTTCTCTTTCCACCACTTATCCCTCTGGTATCTCCAGTAAGGACCATCCACATTGCTGGACATCACATCCACCACCAACAATGGCTTATTGGGTGTGTGACCCCTCTGACTCTTTAGAATTCCAGGAATACCCCGCCAGTTTTTATCTCCACAGATACTTTTCCCCTGGGGATACTGTTTCTCCTGAAAAATCCTAGCACTAGGTGAGAGAAATCCTGGCCACCACTGGGTGGTTAGCAACTTGGATTCTTTGGGGATGCCCAAGATTGTCTATTAGTCGTTCCCAGAATGACCTTAGAGATATCAATTTCCTATGAGGATGCCCCTTAGTTTTGGTCTTTCTCTCTGCCAGAGTCCCTGAGGGCCTACCTAAATCCATTTTGTCCAACATGGGCTAACCCTTATCAAACTTACACTAGACACCCACCCCCTTGTGGTGCCTTTCCAACCAGACCCTGGGTCTTCAAAACACAGTGAAAATACTGGTTCCTCTGTAACAGCGATTGACCTCAATATAAACTGGACAATAAAATCACTAGCATGAAAATGGTACTTTTATTTTTTAAGAGAGAGGGACAGTGAAAGAGAAAGAGAGAACCAATTTACTCAATTTTTCACGTGACTTTCACTACTCCATTTCATTGTGTACGTGGTGCTGGGGTTTGAACTGGTGTCCTTGTGCATGCCAGGCAAGCACCATAACTGCTGAGCTACCTCTCCAGCCCTTGAAAATGGCATATTTGACTCTCAAATTCACAGAAACTCTCCCCTGTAATGCCAACTGGTCTGCGATTCTCTACGTACATTCCTCTGCTCCAGGCTTGGTACCTCTACTCCTGACCTTTTTCGGTGCTCACATTATTCAACTTTTCATAGACTTCTCGTCAATTAGAAACCCCTCATGGTAGTCTTCTCTTGGCACTTTTTGCTCTTTGGGAGTTCTACTTCCTTTCTGGTACTCTAAAATCTTTTAATCCGCTGTGTCAGACCCCAATTTCATGGATCTCATTCCTGGAAATATCTAGAACTCACCCATCTACACCATCTATTATGCTTATAGGGATTCACCAGGAATCTGCAGAAGGATGAGTAAAATGGACAAAGTATCCCTCATTTCTCTTCTCTGTGCTCTTTTCTAATGGAAAAACTGTCGTTCTCTCCTCTTCTCTGAGGAAATGTCTCTTGCACATGTATGCACTGGTGCTCAGGCTACTCCCAGATACTCTATATGTCTCATAGATCCTCAATTATTTCACTCTCTCTCTCTCAAGTCCCTAACCCAAAGTCCATCTCCATGTGTTTTGTTTAGTTTTGTTTTAACTAGAGGTTTGTTTTTTCTCCTCTGTTTCCCCTGCTCTCTTTATTCAAAAGGCAACTAAAAGCTCTAAAATCTCTGTTTACTGTCAATCTTCATGGATAATTGTGCACACTTGTGTATGTTATATCAAGGTCACGTGTTTCTTGTCTACATGATACCAAAATTGGCATATAGATAAGTGAGTGCTCATAAATTAAAATTAACTTTTGGTTCACATGACTTAAATTGGTTCAACAACTCAAGGTTTGTGAAGGGTAAATTTCAAAAGTTTTTCATTGGGTTGGTATGAAACTTGGGAGAGCACTTTATCATGTTGGTGTTTCCAGACTAAAGTTGTGTACAGCAGTAATCTATTTTCAGACTGGTGTGGAAACAATACATTAGGTTGGAAATTTATTTGTCATTTAATGTTATAGTCTGTAACAAGGAGAGTTCAGTTTTCTTGAAGTAGGATAGGTTTGAATATTATTATTTGTCAAGAACCCTGCCTTGCCTGAGATAAGTCTCTGCCTCACACTCTGTTCCATATTAGGAAGATTCAATACTATGCTAAACTTAAGTTCATTTAAGGAATGTTCAAAGGATAGTTTTAAAAATCTTCATGTAGACAAAATACATACCAATGTATGTATTAATGTAAAGAAATTGTTTCTTGATTTAAACCTATTTTACAAGCTAAATATTTTGGGGGTTATTAATTCCATTTTATAGTTTCCTTATAAATGTTATAACTGCTGACTGTAACATTCTGCAGAAGTACTAATTCTAACATAAAAAACCTGAATTAAGACACACCATCACCTACAGGACAGATAGGATATAATACTGACTTCTAATAGTGTTATTGACCTTAATCAAATGAAAGGGGTTTATATAAAACTGTACACATTAAAGTTAAAGCCCAGTATTCCCACTTTAAGATTGGTTAAACTTGCCTGCTAACTGTTCAAAACCAAAACTTAAAGACTGAAGTCAAGGAAGTAAAAAGGTCAAGGAAAAGCAACAAATATTTTGGTCCTAGCCTTCAGGGTCAGCCAGGACCCAGAGAAATATGGGACAACCTCTGTCTTGTACCTCTGAGTCACATGACTTCTCAATCAGGGGGATCATAAGGACCACATAGAAAGCCAACCAGGGCACATTCTGCAAAGAGGAAAGCCATTAGAGAGGGAAACATCACCAACTCTTCCAAGGGAAGCTGTGTGTGTGGTCAACAGGAACCTGATCCATCCTGGGAGATGGCACAACTGGTAGAGGGGCTGAAGGAGTCAAGAGGCTTCTCACACATCCCTGAGAGTGGACTCCTGATGAATCTTAGATGACCTTAATAGATATGCAAAAGGTTCATTTTGACCAACTAGGTGTTTAACACACGGCAAGAGAGTTATAACCAAAGCATAGCCATACATGGACATTTTAAAAAGAGACAATGATTTTTTTAAATATAACTCAAAATGTATGCTTGTGTCAGTCCTCCCACAGGTAAACAGTCCTGATATTTATCCCTCAGATTAATCTAAAAGATATAATGTGACACATAAAAGCCCTAACTAACTTTACGAAGAGAGTCCTAAGTGACAAACCTGAAGGGATCCTTCCACTAAAACAGTTACTGCCAATAAAAAGCTACATTACAGAAACTGGATGATATTCCCCAACTCAATGAAACGTGTGTCATTACAAAAATTAAATATTTTTAACAACACTACTAATGTTTCTAAGGACCTGAATGTTCTCCACTCACAAATAAACGACATGCCACACCACACATGAAACTCTCTTCAAAGGCTACCTAATAACACTGTTCATGCCCTAATTGCTTGCACAAAATAGTATTTTTTTGCGTTGTTTATTGTTCTAGCATGATCCTTCCTCTACGTAAACTATGCCCAGGCACCTGACAACCACTATCATGGACCTCTGGACTGCCCTGATGCACAAGATTCCCAGGGTCCATTTAAGTGCTATAATCCTCCATGGAACTGCATCTCAACTTCTACTGAGGTACCCCAGATAAACTTTCTGGAGAGTTTCCGTGACTGCCACAACCAACACCTATCATCAGCATGAAGAAACCAAAGTGGTCTCTGTCCTATTTTCCTGACAACAGTCAAAGATCTCTTCGAGGGGTAATAGAGACTAGAGATAGATTATCTGTAGGCAAATAGAAGTGGGGACCTTGGAGAATGGGATCCCACCCACCCCTCAGGTTAAAACCCTAGACTAAAACCTTTGATTTTGGCTGCCTGACCAGAAGTCTTCACTCATGCTTGAATGCCCATCTCTTATCCTTGACAGGAACACTCTAACCAAATTCAATGCCTCTATTCATTTTAATTCACAGCATAACTTCTCATACTCCTGTCTCAATTATCCTTTTATGCAGACTAGAAGCTTTCCCTTACCCTCGGACATTCCTGTCAGTGCTCCTCCCTGAGGTGTCAGCCACATAGTGAAACACCTCCAAGCCTACTGTGCCCCCCCCATTACATTCCCATTAAAATTTCCTTACAACACCCTGCCTTCAGCTGAAACAAGTTGTCTCCTATCAACTTTCTGGTTGCCTCAACGATAATCAGTGAGATATTCTTCCTATGCAGAATTAACACATTCATTTACTCACTAACTGGACAGGAGCTTGCCTAGCTCCTTTCTTTTAATCCCAATTCTCTGTACAATTATCAGCCTTGCTGCTGGGCCCTCCTCATTTTCAACTCTTTGTCTCCTTTTCACAGAGGACCATCAATGCCACTACAGATCAGAGGGTCCTGCTGAGCTTTATTAGAATTTCTCAATACGAAAACCTAAAGAAGTCCTCACCTGATGCCCCCTCTCAGCAAGAATAATTTGAAAGACATCATTGCTCCTTCTCTCTCTCACTTCTTTTTCTATCGAATGATAAGAAAAAGGTAGGAATGTTTGGTAGAATTTGACCTAGACAACACCATTTTGAATCTTATCCTGCATCTTAAAACAAGACCCATCTACCACTAGAACCCCTGAACAACCTATTCCTAAACCCCAAACCTGCCTACAATACTCGATCATCATGAAAAGAAACATTAATACTCCATCATAAGAAGGATACTTTCTTGACAACTCCCCAACAATAATCTTTTCCCTTAGTCCTATATATGTAATTCAGTCTGTAAGCAGAATAGGGTTTCCAGACTATACCAGGGCACCCCCTTCATAAGTTTCTCCCTTTTTTCCTTATAGGACCCATTTTCTGCTTACAGCCTTGGGTGGACATAGAGGATGTGGGGAGGGGGGGTGCAGGAATTAGTCCTTGCTAGGGAGTTGTTAGGGAAATTTCCTTGATGATGATGGAGTGTTCATGGTTTCTTTGCATAATGGTGGAGTTTAGGGACCATAATTTTGATGATGGTTTGGTGGAAGTCAGGTTGGGTCACCCAGAGACAAAGAATGAAACCTAGGGTTGCCAAAGCAAGCAGAGTAGACAGATTCTATTTTAAGAAAATAATAGAAAACAAAGTATTGGGAAGTGCAGACTTCTTCTAGAGTGGGAGAAGAGGACATAGCTGAAGAGGGGGTAGTACTCACCCTTTTTATAGTCTCATAACCATTGTCTTCCCTCCCCCAGGCCTAGCAGCATGGGTGTGAAGTTCTGTCTAGATCCAGTCTTTGGCCTGTGCCCTGCACTTGTTTATTGGGAGAAAGAATGCATCGCTTTTGCTAGCAGAAGGGAGTGTCTGCTGGGATCCTCCTTACTAGCATTGGGGATCATTAGGAGCAGCAGGCATGTTGTCCTCTTGAAAAAAAAAAACTGATTTCTTCTTCATCAACCCAAAATTCCAACTATACTTTCCCCCTCTCTCAAGATGACCTATTCTAAGATGGAGGATATGTTTCAAAATGGCATTGCTGAAGTCAGCTTCTACCTAAAAATTAGAAGTTTTAATCAAATTATAAATTGTTATACATCTTCAGCATGAAACAAAAAGTGCATTTCAAGAATATGTATATGGGATATTAGAAATACCTTGATTTCATTCAGTAAAAATTGTTATAAACTTTTTCTCTATACATTAAACCTTTTCAACATGATGATGTTTCTCTGTAGCAATACCTTCTGAAGATGTAACTAAAGAAACATTTAATTTCTTCCTGAACTAAAATGTTTCATTTTTTTTAGTTGTCAATGTTTTTTTTTTAAATTTAATTTTATCATTTATTTATTTATTTACTTGTTTTTTGGTTCAGAAGATTGAACTCAGGGGAAATTAACCACTGAGCCATAAGCCTAGCCCTTTTGAATTTGGCTCTGAGATAGAGTCTCATTAGGTTGCTTAGACCCTCACTAACTTGCTGAGGCTGATCTTGAGCTTTCCATCTTCGTTTCTCAGTCTCCTGAGTTGCTGGAATTACAGGCATGTGCCACGGTGCCTGGTTTGTTTAGTTTTAGAAGAGGTGTATTTAAGGGAGCTTTTAATTTTATATATATGTTTATTTATGCATATATATGTATATAGCATAAATATTTCTTGCTATATAAATAAATTATATATTTTCTTCCCATGAAACTACATTTATATTTTTCCAAATATCTTTGAAAAAGATTTTTAGGTTTTGGGAACTTATATAATAATAGAGTCCAAAATATCTCTTACAGCCTAAAAATCAACCTGTGTGTCTTGCTTTCAAGAGGTGGAACTCACCATGAAGGAAAATAAGATTCAAATTCAAGTCATGAAGAAATAGAGCATCTCTCCTGCCCTGCTCAGCCACCTACATTTCTGCCTTACAGAAATAGCCTGTTAAGTCTGTATGCTTCAATTATTGCTTTTTCTTCCCTGTGGTGCTGAGGATTGAACCCAGGGCCTCATGCATGTTAGGAAATCACACCACTTCTGAGCTACATCCCCAGCCCAAGTATGATATTTTCTTGATTCTCACCTAAATATTAGCATGACTAGTGAAAAAACAAACAAACAAAAAAGTCAAAGCCACCCTTAATGCCCCAGGATTCTATTGTTTTTAGTCTTTGATCTATATACCTTTAAGATTATTCATTAAACATTGATGCTGATAAGATCTCTGACTCCATAATATGATTCTATATGCCTTAGAGCAGGCTTTGTTTCCAACTATTTCAACTTATTAAGTGTCCAAGATGAGGTTTTGGGTAGTATCATTCTTAGGTGTTTTTATTAAAAAATTCAAGCTCAGTAAATACAATGGAAGCAAATTGGGAGACACTGAATAGAAAACCCAGCATTTTCTTAGGAAATTTAAAACTTAATTGATGATGGATAGATTTATTTTCAGACAGAAAAGTTTATATACCCTTGCCAAAGGAAATGTACTCCTATATTTAATACAAACTTATTCTCAAAAAATAAAAAAAATCTAAGTACTCTATGTATATGTAAAAATATTTGTACATTTTGATAATTATAACTTCAATTTAGATTGGTGGGTTTTGCCACTTTTTAGATGCAATTTTAAGTTATGTCTGAACCACAAATAATCCCTGGCATATATCCGTTCCAAAGATTTCTTCATTTAAAAAAGAAGATTATGTTTAACATGATAATCCACTCCATCAAGCTCTGTAGTCATGCTATAGCAAAAATACATTTTTATCTTAAATATTAAACATTTTACAAAATTTATAGTAACATCTCTTGAGATGTTTCAATTTTGACAGAATAAATTTCTATGTTTGACTATCATTAAATGCATTTTATGAAAAAGAGAATTACTGGAAATTTCTAATTTTCTGGGTGAACCCTCCTCTGACAACACTGCTTTATAAGTGCCATCTTTGAACTCATCCCTTTTCTTTCAATTGAGGATGAAATTAGGCTTTCATGCATGTGATGCAAGATCTACATCTTCATGCCATCCTTTAGCTCTTAATGTTGCAAGAATATTAATATTTCATATCTGTGGCAAATGGTTCACATGTAGAACAAACTTGGATTAAAAAAGGACTACCAAATTTAGATCTAAATGGAAAGATATGCTTAATTTATGAATGGAACATCATCTCTGCTACTATGAATGTTAAAAAGTTAACTTGAGGTACAGTCTCAAAATAATAATGGAAAATCATAATGTTTTATCAGTTTGGGTTTTTCTAACTTCCTATTTTTAATATGGTATAGTATATCTTTTCATTTCTTACCGTAGTAAGAGTAACCATAGGTATATTGTAGATATTAAATATCTTCATTTTCTTTAATTTACATGTTGATAATCTACTGTCTCAAAAAATAGAAAATTATTTAGCTGGGAACAGTGGCACACACCTGTAAACCAAGTTTAGGCAGGAAGATTGCAAGTGCAAAGCCAGTCCTTAATTTAGTGAGGTGCTAAACAACTTAGTGAGAACCTGTCTCAAAATAAAAGAATAAAAAGTAAAGGGGTAGAGATGTGGCTCAATTGGTTAATTGCCCCTGGGTTCACACCCTAGTATAAAACCCTGGTACCAAAAAGAAAGAAAAGAAAAACTTAAACATACTCTATTTTTGAGCTTTTAACTTAGAAGATTTATTGCAAAGTTAAAAAAGCAGTATATAATAATAACATGACTGGATAGTTGAAGATTCATACCATAAAATAATTGCAAAATCCCTGCAACAGATTTCAGGCAACTTTCTAAGCTACATAGCAGGGAACATCAGTCTCCATTTCAGATACACCTAACTCCTTCTGTGTCCTATTGACTCCGGTGAACTTGTGGTTTTCTATATAATTGTTTGGAAAGACAAGTGGACCATCTGGCAGCAGCATTAAATACTTCTTTCATCATCACTCAAGTCTAAAAGAGTTAGCCTTTTATAATTGTTCCTATATGAGAACATCTCATTTTACCATTCAGCCTTCTATATAATCTTCTGGAAGCTCTAAAGATGGGGGAGAAAAGTTATAAAAAAATAGATTTTTTTCATTTAATAGGGAACATGAGAAGGCACTATACCTGTAGCACTATGCGCCTGACATACCTGGCCAACAGTCATACTCTTGCTCACTGCCAGAACTGCCCAGACTTCCTGGAGTTAAATGGATCTATGTGACTATTTTGGCCAAATGACTAAATATGTGAGTTACTTTGGTCCTGGAACGTTGAAAGGAGAGTATACCTCTAGTTTCTGGCATTCCCTCTAGATGGAGGTCTTCCTTGACCACTCAACCATATTGTATAAAATATTGCTCACTGGGTGACTCCACTTTGCCCTGCTTGATGTTTCTCCATGATGTATTTTATAATCTTGACTTAGATTATGTGATATATTTGCTTAGCTCACTGAGGACAGTCTATCTACCTTTTTATACTGAATGTTGTGTAACAAGTGTAGAATTGAATGCTTAGTAGATATTGGCACGCAATAAGCAATTTCTGAATACCTAAGGACATTCTTAATCCTTGAGGAGGCTGAAGGTTAGCCTTGTAGAGTGAGATATTACAGTCACAAGGACTTTATTGGTTCATTTGTGACTGCCGTCAAAATCAGGGAGCATGCAGAAGAGTTCAAGGCATCTGTGTTGGGCAAGACCGGGATATGGAGCAAAGAGACATGTTCCCTGAACATATCACCAAAACCAATGGGAAGAAAGACACAACAAAATTTAGAGATACACAAGTGAGCATTAAAGACACTAGCAGGAGAACAAGCAGTGAGGAACAGCCTAGAAACTTGTCTGATGAAACTCTGTTTGACTTGGACAATTTTTTTTTCTTGTTGTTGCTGCTTCTGCTGCTGCTCTTAGTATATTAGGGGGCAATTAGGAGGACTTTTTACTAGGATGACCAACATAAACAGCAATCTAATCAACCAAGTTTAACAGTTTTTATAACGTTTATTTATTTATTTATTTATATGGGATCTCTCTGTTTTGTCCAGGACCATCTCAAAATCCTGGGCTTCAGTGATCCTCCCACCTTAGACTGCTAAATAAGTGGGACTTCAGGTGTGTGCCATTATGCCCAGTTCAATGTCATATAGCAAAGTTTAACAAAATTTAAGAACATTTCAAGATTGAACCATATGATTTTCAATGGATCTTCTAAATTTAAGATTCCTTAAGAATTGTGTTTAGCACTCATTCTGAGCATTATGGCTGATTTGAATTTTAGATGAAAATAAAAGAAGTGATTTAAAATTACTAGTATCAAATAATCAGGAATTAAAGCACTAAAATAAAAATGAGTACAGGAAGACTTGGTAACTCCTTAAATTATTATGGGTAGACCACTGGCTAGTTTTCTTTCTGCAATCTGCAAAGTGAGGGTACATATGGAGCTGGTAGAGACCATCATTCAATTTACTATTCTGTAAAATACTAAAAATTCTGATGCCAATTAGAGTTCTTTGTTGCATACAATTCTGTACTCACAGAAAACATATATTTTACATACAAATCAAAATTTAAATGGTATGTAAATTTTAAGATAAATCAGTTAAATTACTAAGACTTTCAATTGCTTTACTTGATGGCAATTTGAAGGTACAAAAACATCTCAATATCAAAAAGTACATGTATTTTACTGTTTTGATTTTCTGTTATAATTAAATGATTGGTTAAATTAGTCACTCTGGCATTCATTGTTCAAACATATTTCGATAGTGTTTAGACAATTGTCATTCATGACATTTTTCAATGTTCTGATATAGTGATGAGATTTTTTCTTAATTGAATTTTACTTCTAAAGGACATTTGTGCGTTTTGTGAGCTATTCAAAAGCCATATTACTTTCTATTGACACTATAAATTGAAAATTATTTCTTTTCAATGTTACATGTATTTTAAAAACCATTAGAGTAGTTAATTATTAATTAGCATCCTGATATGTATATGTGATTTTACCAACAAATAAATTATTTTAGCAACACAGAATGAAATAAAAGTGCCATGGTGCTAATTATATCCATTTTCTTTCAACACATAGACACTGAAAGCTATAATAGATGGCTGAACTATGAAAAAGTGTTTTATAAAAAAGTTATAACTTCTTTTTATGCAAGCAAAGCTATTAAAATATTTTAATTTTTCTTTTCAAAACAGGAATATTTAATTCTACATATATTTAAAATTTTTTTCTGTTTCTGAATGCATTTTAAAGTTCTCATAAAACACATTTAAATCTAAAGTATTAAGTACAGTAGTAAAAAAAAAATCAGATTTAGAATCCCTTAGCAAGGAAGATTCTCATATTTTCTAATAAAATTAGATCATTGTGAGATATTTGTAGCATATGCTTTTGTTATTCACTACATTTTATAAGCTATTGTATTAGAACACTGATTATTTAATTCAAAATTATTTTTTCTGATTTTTTTAGAAAGCTATTATCACTAAAGAGGGAACAATTATACTTTCATGCCATTTCTTATATGACACTTTACAAAGGAGTCTGAGTAGAATCAGAATGATCTACTCAAAAGCAAAGTGCATAGGTACTGAAACCTTGTGAATGTCCTGAATCTCTTTGTCCTCAGCTTCAGCCCTTATCCTCCTTCCTCAGCTCTGTTGGTTCCTTGTTTAGATGCTGTCCAGTTACTTTCAACAAAGACAAATGGTACAAAATTAAAAATAAAGTAGCCAAGGTTTTCTCCTTGCTCTTCTACCTCGGGTCCTATCTCACCAAAGTCTAGCTTCCTGAGAAGAAACTCCCTGGCCCCAGCTTCCCAAGCCACATGGATGCTGGCATTCAAGGACACAGTCCTCCAGCTGTTCCTCTCTTTAGGGACATAATAGTTCTGACTCTTACCAATCCCAGCGTGGTTTCACCTCCTGACTAAACCTTTAGCTTCTTCACAACCCTTGTAACTAATTTCCAGAGTTACATTTTGTCTTTTTTTTTTTAAATATAAAATTGTGTGTGTTTTCTGATGAAACCCTGATGGATGCAAACACCTGGAGGAAAATTGCAGTTAATGAAGTGAGTGAACAGCAGGACATAGTCAGAGGTGTCTTAAACTGTGAGACGTGTCAGTTGTTGTTTTAAAATAGCGGCTGTCTTAAACGGTTTCCCTACAGTTAGGGGATAAATGTCCCCTTATGTGCCATTTTAATAAAATTAACACAGTTAATTTCAGAAGAAAGTAATATGGAGTGAATCTTTGTTCCTGAGATCACAGTTAAGCCTATCATAAATACTGTGTCATTTAAAATAGCAATGCTAATAACAATCATGACAATATGAAGCTGTTAGATCCCCATCTGGGATTTTCAGAAGTTCAAAAACAGCAATGACAACAATAAAACTATACATAGCCTAAACTGTCATTCTCCCACCTAAATCAATTTCTAATTCGGCTTCTAATTGAAGCTAATTGTTCTACAATTATAATTCATTCATAAATATGTATAGTTAACTCAAAGACATGTGGAAGAAATATTTATCAGTATGCAATCATTATATTATTTTTATCTTATAACTTACAAAATGTAAAAATCTACTATCTCATAAGGAATCACTGTGTTTATTTGTATTATGTAAAAATTAATCACACTTATGAGTTCTTAAAAATCAAAGCAAAATTAAAAAATTCCAAATTTCAATAACTGCATCTTTTTTCTTTCCAAAATATAATTTCCTATAACAAATAGATTAGTATTTCTTTTTTGTTTTGAAGGGAGAGGGACAGTGAGAGAGACAGAGAAAGAGAGAAACAACTTTATTTAGTTTTTCACATGGCTTTCGTTGCTCCAACACTCAGTTGTGTACGTGGTGCTGGGGTTTGAACCTGGGTCCTCGTGCTTGCCAGGCAAGCACCAAAACCACTGAGCCACCACTCTAGCCCCAGATTAGTATTTCTTAAACTAGCACCAGAGAATGATAATATGAAATAGAATTACTTGGGGTGCTTGCTAAAATTTCACATTCCTGGTACTGATCATATCTCTGTTGTATCAGAATACCTGAAAGTGGACCTCAGAAAACATGTTTGAGTTCCTCCAGAAATTCTACACTGATACGCATTACAGTTTGAGAACCACTGATATAGAGCAATGGAATTAAGTATTTAGTTCAAGTTGTGACTCACTTTATAAAATGGGTCATAAAATGTTTGGAAAATATAAATATACTTATATCAATGAGAATTTTATTTAAAAATAAAGAGAAGCAAGCAATTTTTAAATGTAGCAAACGCTTTGAGCTGAAATACAAAAGACATTTGGTGTGTATACTACTTGTATATAAAAATCAGGTAAAATATATAAGAAAGGAAATAAAATGCAAATGCAGGACACAGCCTGGAACAGAAAATTCCATCTTCAAAATGAAACACAGTATGTGAATGTACACTAAACAAGCTAAAATGGGCAATAATCAGAGAGAAGATTCTAACTTCAGTGATTACATTAGCAGAGGCAGTTGGAAAATTTAGTGCTGATTTTATTTCGTGCTACATAAATACTATACAAAATGAGTTTCAACAGAAATGGAACTTGTTCTATGTCAGATTTTAATTTCAGAGTACTGCTGGTAAGTGACCTCTCCAAATGGGGTTAGAAGTTTAGTTTGACTATTTGCCCATAGTTGCTTCTTGAAGGATCAGTATGAGTCAAAGCAAAATTTTAAATTGTAAATTAGACACATTGAAATACATTTGCAAATAAAACCAAAGTTCACCTTACTTGCTGATGACTTTAAAAAATGAAGACATATTTCACAACGCTCTCATACAAGCTTTATCTCTGTCCGTCGCACCCACCCTTCTTTTGCCATACCAAACTCTAGCAACTTGGAAATAAATTCTGGGAATGAACAATGTTCTTAGAAGTATACATTCATTTCCACAGGCATCTTAAGAGGGAAATTCTTTTCTTCCCTCTACCTAGAATCTTCAAGAATGCAGCCAATCACAGGATGGCTTTTCTAACACAGGGAGCACAAGTAACGTTATTATATTTTCTCATTTTCCTTGTAGTATTATTCAAAGTGTCTTTCAAAAGATATTTGAAGTGTCACTTGGTACACAATGGTGTAAGTTCTTATTTGTTCTATTTGTTAAAAGACCAGTCTTTTTCATTTTTCATTCTGCTTCATAATGCTCTCTAAACCAATCTGAACATTTTTCCTTGAGAAGAACATGGTGAAAATTCAAATTTCCTAATATCACCCAGAAAGATACCTCATGATACACAAAGATATACTTTCCATTGTAACAAGTAAATAATTTGATGTAACATTGAACATTTAATGGAAAATGAGATGTAAGCATTTGGTGCAATGACAATAAGAAAGATATCATAAGGGGCTGGAGTGGGGGCTGAGTGGTTGCAGAGCTGGCCTGGCAAGCATAAAGACATGGGTTTGAACCCCAGCACTGCATACACAGCAAGGTGTCAGAGCAGCTGGGGGGGGCCACATGAAGAACTAAATAAGATTGATTCTTTCTTTCTCTCTTTTTCACTAGTCCTCTGTCTTTGGGGAAAAAGAAAAGAAAAGAAAGAAAGACATCATAACATTGGTATGTTATGGCAAGTCTCACTGTCTTTCCACAGTTCCTTGGTAAAAGTGCTTTTCAAATAGTGTTTAATTTATGTGAATGGGAAAGATTTTTGAAACATAAGAATTAGCAGTTATATATCAGTTTGGATAAAAATATATATTAAATATTTGAACTAAATTAATGTAGTTAAACTTATATAGATGTTAAAACATGTTTTAACATTTAACATTACAGTAACAAAGCATAAAGCTGTTGACTTTGAAAAAGAGGTAAGTAAGCTATATGTGAATTATTTTAAATGTGCAAGAAATTGGAAGTCAAATTAAGTTGGGATGACCAATGAATCAGCAATGTTTTTTGTTGACCATTTGGCAAATGGTCCAAATGCAGGAAGACATTAGAGAGAGACTGAGCATTTACATAAATAATTTAATAACCCATGAGACTTTGTGAAGAATTAATTTTACTTAGTAGTTTCTGGTCTACTTCCAGTCATGAAATGAACCTACTTAGTTCATTTCCTTTTTAATGCCCTCAAGCACAATTTAGATGGTGATAACAAAATGAATTGATTTTTAAGAACAAGAATTTACTATTAAGTAAAAAAGGCAAGTTGGAATAAAATACTTTTACCATCATTTATGATATTTTATAAGATACATTTATATATTTATAAGAGATATTCATATATATACACACATATATATGTGTATATGTATTTATATATTCATGACATTAATCTTAGTACTAATTTTCTGTAAGAATGCATAAAGAAGTTATTATCAATGACTTCACAAAACATCTAACATATGTCAGTGAACTACACTTTGTTGACTTTAACTGCACCAGTCAAATGTTTCCTCATAATAGATACTTTTTGTCCACAAGGACAGGACATTCTTAGTACATAAATATTCACCGCATTTGTACTGATTTCTGAGTGTCTAATGTCACTCAGACATAGTGAGCTAAACCAAAGAATGTCAAAACATATTGGGGTCATGTAGACAGTTCTGTCCAAGCAATACTTTAAATTAGTTAGATTTTTTCCTTTTGTTGCAAAAAATCAGTCTGTGAGGAATCAAGAAACTTAAAGAATATTAAAAACTATCAAATTCAAGCTTTATAAATATGATTTCAGCACTTAAATTGTTCTTCAGTAAATGTAAAGTGAAGTAATTTTATGCTCAATTATTTTATATTAATATTTACTCTCTCAACCACCTTTCAATTTTCAGCTAAGTGAAGAATTTTTACTAAAAAGAAAGCAAGAGTTGTAAATCTATAGACATAATGAAAAGAATCCTCCAATTTTTACCCAAACATGGAAAAACTAGTATTTGAGATTTTAACATTTTATATATAGATGGAAAAATCTCATCTTGTTGCTTTTCTTTTGTATATTGAACTCTTTAATAGTTTAAAAAGTCTAGCAAACATTTCCATATTTCTGTAGTTTTTTTTATTGGTACATTACACTTGTACATAATGATAGGATTTGTCATCACATGTTCTGTATTATTATTTTTTAAGAGATGGAGAGTGAGAGAGAAAAAGAGAAAGAGAATCAATTTTTTATTTAATTTTTCATGTGGCCTTCATTGCTCCAACACTTGCTTTTGTACCTGGTGCTGGTGTTTGAATTAGGGTCCTCACCCATGGGAGGCAAGTGCCAAAACTGCTGAGTCACCACTCCAGCCCCTGTTCTGTAGTTTTTAACCTAACATAATCATTACATAATATGGTGTCTTACAAAGATTTATTTTTATTTTTATTTTTTTAAGCTTGGAGGTGCCAATCTATCTATCCATTTGGAAAAGTCATCTTTAGACAGTGTACCAAACAATATAACTTTCACAGATTTGTTTAATCAGCTATACTGGACAGGTAATAACAAGGAAATTATTTTTAGGTTTTATTTGTAGTATGACTTTTCCTTTGTTTGTCATGTCTTACTACTATGAACATAAGAGACATTTGGAACAAAATACATAAGGTTTTTAAGCATATTCAGGTAAAAATAGTGCCATTTTAATTCCTAAAACTGCATATAAATCCATATGAAATGTATCTGTAATCAATTTCAATGATCTGACTACCACCACTAGAATTTTAAGTCCCGGAAGAACTCTGGAGACCAGCATTGCCATACTGAATTCAGGTCTGTTTTTCCATTGCTATTGACTCAGACTTCTCCCTTACCTATTATGGGCTCCAGAACTCTTCTACCCTACTTTTCCTTCTTCCATCCTTATGAGTAAAGGAAGGGAGGAAAGAGCCCAAACACCTTTACTTTAGATTGTTGACTGTTATTTCCTCATTACTTTTGAATCTTTACTTTCACACTGTGAGATAAACTTTGGGATCCTTTAGTAGACTTCTCTAGACAACCTGAACAAGATTCCTGTAATGCCATTTGAAAAAAATCCTAACTTAGAAGAACAATTACACTTTCAAAAGTTCAAATATGACCCTCATTAATAAAAAATAAAACTATCATCAGCCACTTTATACTTTCTGATTTTCTACTGGGGCTAGAGTGTTTTACCTTTTTATAAGAAATAAGCCAACTTCATGTTCAGATCATGAATGCACTGACTTTCTCCTATATTATTCAAAAGCAAACATTGAGTTTTCCAGACAAGGTATACAGCTTGTCTCTATATCAATCTTTAATGATTTCTGATATATTTATTCATACTATAAATGTGTGCATTAATTTTTAATTGCAAAAGTAGAATTGAGATAAAAATTCTGTTCCCTTTATGGCTAAATATCTTTAGCAATATGCTAGATATGGATAAAGGGAATGCCTTGCTTGTCTTCTAGGCATCTGTAATTTGGGAGAGATAAAGTTATACATGTGATTGGACATAAAACACATTAAGATTTACTGAAAATACAAAATAATATATCAAATTAGGTGGAGTAATGATAAACCTGGATCAGTGAAAAATAATCTGTGTCCACTTAACAATATTGGTAAATAAAGTAAGGATAAGTCCTTCCTTTGGATCATGTTATTCACAATATTTCTCTGACTTATCTGGTCTTACATTCTAAATCCCTCTATGAAGCATCCTCAACTTGTCCCAATTATATGATAAGTTTTCATGGGCACCGCAGCAAATAAAAATCCAATTAAAAAAAAAAACAGAGTATTCCTTACTGCAGTCAAAGGTTTTAATTTGAGCTGGGTGCAGTGGCACATGCCTGTAATGCCTGTGCTCAGGGGGCCGAGTCAGGAGGATCACAGGTTAATGGATAGCCCTGGCAGTTTAGCAGGGCCCAGTCTCAAAATGAGAATGAAAAAGGACTGGGGATGTAGCTAAGTGATGGAGCACCCTTGGGTTAAATCCACAGTGCCACACACATACATAATTCTAAATTGTACTATAGCCAGTAATATAAACTGCAATAACCAACAACATACTAAATCTTTGAGGTTTATCTTGATAAAAATGGATCGAACACTATTGAATAACTGAATAAGTAAAAGAAAAAAATGTTATTCTCACCAGATGTTGTAGTCATTTGTTGGGTGACATTCCATGCTGTGATTCAGGGTCCTTAATTTTTATAGATTAATTGCCTCTGGTGTTTCATTACCATGACACAAAGGTTTATAATACAAAGCAGAATTGAACTCATCCTATTTCACTCTATCATTATTTATTCTTACCTACAGTGCATCTTGCCTAGCTTTCATTTGTTGATAAGATAAAACAAACATTATAAAAACATAGGTTGGAATTCAATTGGAAATTATTCTGAGCAGAAACACTATAATAAGATTATAACATATTAATACCATACATGTGATTTCCAACTTGAATTATGCCAGAAATGCTTAGTGTAAAGTAAAATAAATAAAAAGTAAATTCTGACAAGAATCAGATCTGTAATTTGTCTGAATTCTTATCCAACTAAACTAACAATCTAAGTTAAAAAAAAAAAAAAAAACAGGGAGGAGTCCAGGGATTTTAGATCAGTTCCTAGGTTCATTCTTTTCACATCAATAACATTAAGACTGGGACTGGAATGGTGGCTCAGCTGTTGGAGTGCTTGCTTGGTGTGCTCAAGATCTGGGTTCAAATCCCAGCACCACATACACAACTAAGTGTCAGATAAACAAGGGACAAATGAAAAAATAAGCAAAATTGATTCTTTCTCTCTTACTCTCACCCTCTCTCTCAAAATAAATAAATAAATAAATTAATTAACTAAATAAATACCAGGTTGAAGTTTTTAGTTTCTAAGAAAGGTGAATAGTCACCTTACTCATATGAAGGAATCATTTAGGTCATGAAACATTTCCATTTTGATATTCTTACATTTAATCATTTACATAACATGCATGTCATTTTGCAGAAGCCATTCACCATAAACTTTAGATGGCCCCTATGTTTGTGGCAAGTAATCATATCTGCCATAAGCAGTCCACAACTTAGCCTTCTTCTGATTATCTTCCTCTCCCAAAATTGGCCTGCCCATACTCTGTTTATAAGGAGATTATTCCAGGACTTCAGAATGTTTTTCTTCCAAGAAGCACCATTCCTGCCTCTCCAAGTAAAGGGAATGGGTGAATGAATTGCATAGCTTCAGCTTTAATTATTTGTGTACCACAAATTATATCATTCATTCATTCCAATATTAGTTCAGCATATACAGCATTTGATTAATGTGTGTTGAATTTTTAAAGTTAAAACATGCTGAGATTTCATGAACATCATTCTAATGTCATTTTGCTAAAGCGAAAACTCCTAGTTAAATATTTTTACATTCATCACATTTTTATAAACCTACATCAATTAACAAGATTTTCACACCTTTTTCTTGCTTATATATCACAAATCAATTTCATCACATTTGAACAATTCTTTTGCAGTTGAAAAATTCAATGTAGACAGTTTATGGTAAATGATTTTTTTTAAAATGATTATAACTCTTTAAAAAATTTGGCAAGTACTAGTATTTAATATTTATTCATTCTCCTAAAATGTAAAGTAAGTTTATATAAGACTAACATGATAAATGGGCCAAATAATCATTTGTAGCATTTAATTCATTTTTCACAATATTTTTAGCTGTTTTACTCCTCAGCGAGAGCAATTCAAGGTAATTTTGCTATGTAAGACACCTAAATTATTGTGATTATAAATATAATACAATGTGCATATTTTAAGATGTATCATATTAAGATTACTTGTGTCACCTCAGATGAATTTCTTTTTATTGCTCTTAAATAAATATTCTTGATGCATTTTTAAAAGTTTTCCATTTACAAGAAACTTGTAGTGATAAAGCCTCTGTTAATGAATGATCTTTTTTACCAAATGACTTCTATTTATTTAGGATGTAGAAACTGAATAGTATAACATTTTTTTTGGTAGATTACAATCATTTCTACTCTTTTCAGTGTCTTTTATTGTAACATAAATAAAAGACTGAAAATAATTGTATAATGTTTCTTCTCATAGCAGTAATTAACAGTGTCAGATTCCTCCCAATTGATTTTTACATCCACAAAAACATTGCAATGTGGATAAAGAATCTTAGGGTAAAAGGTCAAAAATAGCATCTATTCAACTGTTTTGCATAAAATAGTGAATAAAAATCCGAAAGCACATATCTGATCTTCATAATTATTCCTTTATATTGTTAGATATTAGGCATGAAAATACATCTATATTTTGAAAAATAAGCTTTAATTTCATCCTTATATTTGAAGATAACTATATTACTTAAAGTTATTTTTGAAGGTGAAGAAAATATTCTAAAAATTTAATCTTTTGTCATCTAAGTTGTTAACCTATTATATCTTGTTGCTAAATTAAATATTGTTTCAAAAATATTTTGGGAAAAGCAATAAAAAATTTAACTGAAGTAGAAATCCTTAGAATGTCTTTAAATATATAGCATGTTTTCCTTTGTTTTATATATATACATATATAATGTTTTACGTTTTATATATATGTATAAATGACAAAGCTCCTCTAGACAAATACCTTAGCCTTTTGTACCCTGGAGCACGGAAACATTATTAACCAGACCTTTAATCAGACATGAAGCTAGAGGACTGCAGTGGGTGTGCACACTACACTGAAAGACTTCAAGACCTTGCATTGTTCCTTGATTTGTGTAAGAGACACTTAAATTTATTCAAATGCACAAACATGCAAACGTGTAAATATATATCTTCATTCCAACTTCTCTATGAAATAATTTGACCATTATTTTCCTGAAATAAATTAATAAATTCTGCTCTCCAAAACACCCATCCTTTTTAACTTCAAAATACACTATTTATCTAGGACCCTAACTGGAGTGAAGCCTCCTAGGACCAATAGGTTGGCTCTGCCCTGTATGGTGCCATCTGTCAGAAAAGTGGAGGCTAGCTCAGCTCCAGAGGCCTACTGATTCCTGGCATTGTCACCTGTCTTTCTGCTTGAGGCTATAAATAGCAATTTCCTGTCCTCCTTGGCCTGTGGTGCTGCCATATGTTGTTACCCTCAGAGAAGGCCAAAATAGCTACAGCCCAGCTATTGTTTATCAACACCCAATTTGCAGAGAGGAGAATGAACCAGCAGTTACCTTGAAACAACACAATAGATTTTCAGGACGTTCCATCGATCCATGGACTGTGCAGCTCTTGGGTACAGATGCCATTTCTTTTGTAAATATGTATTAGGGTTTGAATAGTAAAGCAGACCACTAGTTGATTATTTAACACCCATTTCCCCTTTCTTTCTTAATTAAACCATAAAATTCCAGAGGTTGCCAGGCTTAAGAGACTATTTTTAGCTCAGAGTTAAATTTCAAAGAATTGAAGTCCACCCTGGCAATCCCACCCTCTACACCAGTGATTACTTCAGCCTTTGTTAAGCAAAACAATTCCCATCAATTAGTGAAAGAGGAAGTCTGGAGAGTTTTTCCAGAGAAAGTTTCCAGACTTGCAAAAAGAGATACACAGAGGGAAATACAGTCTTTCTTCCTACGATGAATGCTAAGGTGCTTAGCAAATGGTGCCTAAAGCTGTGGCAGGGACTTTAGTAACCAGGAGCTGGTCTGAAGTCTGCTGGTAATGTCAGGATAGAAAGATCTTACGTTTGTGATACAATAGTTCAGCCATAAGAGCAATCATTTGGAGTTGGGGGTATAGCTCAGTGGTAAAGCACTTGCCTAATACATTCAAGGCCCCAGGTTGTATCCCCAGCACACAGAAAGGAAAGAAAAAAAGAAGGAATGAAGGCAGGGAGGAATGGAGGTTCACTTAACATCTGGGTTGTTTCTGTAGGAAGATACTAATTTACTTTCCATAAGTGATAGAGAAGGAAGTAAAGAAATTTCTGTTGTGTTTATTGATTGTTTTTTGGTTTGCTTTCCTTTTCTTTTAATGATACTTAAATGGCAGATGAAACAAGGATCATGCTGCACATATGAACTAGTGAATGAAAGCAGTATGTTACAAGGATAGTAAAGGAGAACAAGTTCTTACCTTAAATATTTCAAACTCCATGCACAACTCATCGGCTGTGGCGGGTATATTCTATGTATTCCCAACCTTTTATGAAAGTTATGCAAAGAAACATTAATGCAAGTAATGAAAATATCTCAGGAAGATGTTTTTCTGATAAATGAGCAAGGGACTTAACTTTTTTTATCCTCTGTGAACAATTAAAAATAAGAGACATGGTCCAATATATACTAATTTACCTTATTAACCCGATTATTATAATGGAATCAGTGTTATTGCCTTTCATTACTGATCTTTCTCGATTTCCTTAATAGAATGCACAACTCAGTCTGCAATATTCAATTGGATCAAAAGTCACCTAAATTTGTAAGGTGACATTTGCAATTCAAATGAGTGCAACTGAGTGTACATAGAATTGCTTTTCCATAATTACTACCATTCTCCCCTTCCCTTCATATCCATCCCAGCAAATAGGAAACCTCTGTAGAGGTCATTTGAGTTTTTTGATTATTAATTATGGCAGAAAAGTCTTAACTTTCTTTGTATAAAGGGAGTTTTGGGTCTGGAGAAGTAGATTAGCAGTGGAGCTCTTTCCTTGCATGCATGGGTACCACGGTTCAATTCCCAGCATGATATGCACAACTAAGTGAAGGAAAGGCAGAAACCAGATGACACAAATAGCAAAAAGTTGGCTCTTTCTTTCTCTTTCTCTTCCTCTTTTTCCCTCTCCCTGGGGTGGGGGCAGGGGGCAGATGTTTTGGATATGTTGAGAGAGGTTGGAGGGGTATAGCTTTAAATTTGTTTTATCTCTTTTTTTGAAATGCAGTTTTTCTTGTTTATCCACGTTAAAGTAATTCCATTTTGAAAATTTATCTGAGGAGTTGGATATTCCTTCAAATCAAGATGACTTCCTTCTGGTTTTGTTGGTATTATAAGTAATCCCCTGTGGACTAGAGTCTCATGTGTCTGGTTGTTTTTTTAGATGAATAGGATCTCTTGGAAATGGTTTTTGCTTGTATGCTAACTTTCAGCTTTTTTTCCTTTCTTTCTGAGTCCTAAGCAGTGTGTTCCACTTTAGTGGTTGAGTTTTCTGTACTAATCAGTCTACTGTTTACTGCTTCAATCAAGAGCTTGCGTTTACCAATCATGCTTTTCATTTACATGTAATTACACTTTATCGCAAACTGATTTTTCTCCATTACCATTTTCTCTATTTTTAAGGATGCAGCATCTTCTTATATCAGTTAGGGAGTATAAAATAGAAAAATTTCTATAATTGTGCCCTATCTCCTTACATCTGTCTATATAAGGAAAGAAGAGAAGGTGAGAAGGGGCATTAAGAACAGAGACTGAACTCTCTAAAATTTAAAGGTTTGTCTAGATTTCGTATATTGTAGTTCTTGAGCTCTTCTGCTGTTTGCATATTTGCAAAGTAGTTCAGTTTCTTTTTATGGAGAAAACTAATATGTGATGGGTTTTACTTAATAATCTATTCAACAAATACTGATGTGATACTTACTGTGTGCCTAGGATGCTTCGAGGATCTTCACATGTGACAATCAAAAGGTCAGCAATTATCTCTAACTCTTGAAGCTTACACAATAGAACAAATCTATCAATTAGAAATTCTGTAATGATAGCAAGAGACCGTATTGTCTAATGATATCCCCATCTGTATTTGTATAGAGGAGAAGAAGAAACTTAGATTTTCATTTAATATGACTAATGAAACCAAGGAACTACATTTTTAATTTAATTTAATTTGAATTTGAATGGCTACACGTAGGTAGTGGTTACATTCAGGGCCACATAGGTATAGAGGTTAAGAAACCCATGAACAAAGGAAAAAGGTATTTTCAGGTACTGAAGAGTTATCAGAGTAAATTAAGGTGTGAAGGGGGGTATGTAAGCATAGGGACGGGAGAGAATGCCTTTGGATTATGCAGGAAGAAAAGCCTCTCTGCTAGCATTTGTTGTTATTGGTATTCTTAGTGATTGCCATCCTGACTGGAATGAGATGGAATTTCAGTGTAGTTGTGACTTGTTTTTCCCTAATAGCTAAAGATGCTGAATTTTTTTTCTTATAATGTTTGGTGGGATGTAAATTAACATAGCCACTATGGAAATCAGCATGGATTTTCCTCTACAAAAAAATAGAACTACCGTATGATCGAGCTCCATCGTCTCATGATATTTATCCAAAAAAAATTGAAGTCAGCATTCTTACAGGGTAAACTCATGTTTGTCTCAGCTCAATTCACAATACCAAGCTATGGAACCAGGGTAGGTGTCTGTCAACACGTTAATGGATAAAGAAGGGGCTGGAGCGGTGGCTCAGCGGTTTCGGCACTTGCCTGGCAAGCATGAGGACCCGGGTTCAAACCCCAGCACCACGTACACAACTGAGTGTTGGAGCAACGAAGGCCATGTGAAAAACTAAATAAAGTTATTTCTCTCTATCTCTGTCTCTCTCACTATCCCTCTATCTTTAAAAAAAAATGGATAAAGAAAATGTGGCACACACATGTAAAGGAGTTTAATTCAGCCATAAAGAAGAATTAAACTAAGTCCTCATCAGGAAAATGAGTGGAACTGGAGAGCATCATGTTTAGCAAAATAAATCAGAAACAGAAAAATAAGTATGGAATGTTTTCTCTCATATGTGGAAGCAAGAGGGCAAAGAAAAAACACAATATTACAAAAGTAGAATAGAGACCATTAGGGTAGAGGAAGTGAAGTAGTGAGGAGGACGAAGGAAGGATAAATGGAGGGATTAGGTAGTAATATATATCAAATTATGTGACAATAAAACCTATACCCAATATTCTGTGTAATATTATAATTAATATGCACCAATAAATATTGATTGGGTTTTTTTGGTACTGAGAATTTAACCCAGGTATGCTTAACAACACAGCAACATCCCCAGCAACTTATTTATTTATTTATTTATTTATTTATTTATTTATATTATTTTGAGACAGGATATTGCTAACTTGCTTAGGGCCTGAACTTTTTATAAAACATTAAAATGGAAAAAGAATAAAACCAGTTCCTCTCTAGGGAGGTAATGAGGCATAGTCTGTGCAAAGATTTACTGCAGAAATTTTCAAACAGAGATGAAGCATGAGCAATGGCCCTGAGGTAGAAGCAAATATAGAAGACTTGAGGAACTAAAATGACAGTATGGCTGGATGGTAATTTGACAGATACATTCAGAGGGTGTGTGACTCAATAACAAATTTTCTCACCATAATATATATTATCTTTAATTTTGGCTTTATTTTCTCTCTTTTTTAACATGTCAATACAAATTTATTGTATAAAACTTTGGAAATACAATGTTTGTATATGAATACATATTAGTCATGCTTTTTTAAAAATATAAGAAGAAATAATTCATTTTATTTACCATATTTGTTTTACAAATGAATGGCTGGTTAATTTATGGAGGATTTTTAATACTAAGTGCTGAGGGTAAGATTTAAATCTGGATTCATATGCATCTTATTCACTTCAGTTTCTCCTAAAACAATAAAGTATGAACACATTCTCTCTGTAATTGTTTAACTTTAAGAGGCAATTTTCAGAAAGAATAAAGCATGTTCTCATATTTAAAATATAATGTTACAAATTTAATTAGAATTTGAATTTCCTGATAATGAGTAAAGATGAAATATAATGGAACATTTTTTTGTTTTTGTATGGTATAATATATGCATATGTTTAGAGATAACTTTGTGCATGGTTACTCTATGTAGTATATGTTAATGTAACATTTATCAGTTATATATGAATTTCTCTCTATATGCATATATGTTTGTATATCTCTGTATGTGCCTGGAGTTTATCTGTGGATGTGCATACTTATGAGTATATGTATGTGTATGTGTATGCTTCTATGATGAGCTTTCCTTTTATAATCCACAACTGTAGGGAAAGTGCCTGATACTTAGTTTTCATCAAAACCACATTCAAGGGTGTGTTTGTCATAAGTCTTACCATACTACTATTTGACCTTGTCTTGTACAGGTTTGCTACATAATTATACCAGTATTTAATAAATTTCATCTCTCTTTCTTTGTACATGAAAATCAACAAAGACCATGAAACCTGGGTAAAATAACCACTCTCTCCTGACACATACCATTGTCTATAATCTGTGCCAGGTGAGGACTCTAAGGCTGAAGCTTTGTCAACCTCCTAGCTGTAGTTTTATTTGTTTTAGACATCATAGTTATGTTCCCTATTGTCTTGAAAGGTAAATTGGTCACTTTCTTAATTTTGAAGTTTAATCATTTTTCAGAATATTTTTAAAACTTAGGATACTTAAGACTGTTTTTTGAAGTTTGCCAGATCTATTTTATTACTGCAATAAAAAAATAGAGTTCAATATTAGTATCATAGGCAGTGGTGGCATCTGAATCTTGTTAAAAGTTTGTTGGATTTTCTGAATTTCTAGAAAAAAAGAGTGGTAACATGCACAACAAAAGGGATAATTTTGTGATTACAGAAAACATGAGTGGGCTGGTGAAGAACCAAGGCAAGGATAATTTCCTTGATGCATGAAATTATATTCTGATGTTGACTCTGTCAAAGCATGAATGTTACAAAAAATCTAACACTTTCTCACTTGGGGTGCTGTCATAATTATCCTGGACATTTCCCCATTAGAATAATCACCAACAGCTACGTATCTGGGACTCTATTTTTTATCTCACCTTAATTCAGACTATTTCCACCTCCAATTCTGTATACCCTTGTAACTTCCAGCTTCCGTCTGTTGATGTCTCCTCTCCCACTAGGCTGGGATTCTTTAAAACTATACAGCCTGGTGACTATCTGCAGACCTCTTATAATTTGCATAATACACCAACAAATGTCAATGTTTTTCTTTCACTTTTTTACTGGTTACTTATAATTATACATAAAAGTGAAATTCATTGTGATATATTTGTATATGCACATAATATAACTTGGTTCATTTTTTTTCCCTAGTTCCTCTACTTTCTCTCATCTTTTCCCTTACCCTGAACACTTTCCTCTACTCTACTGGTCTCTGATGTATTTTTCCTGAGATGTCTTTTTTACTACTCTTTTCTTTCTAGTTTCTGCATGTGAGAGAAAATAATAACTTTTGAATTTCTGAATCTGGTTCATTTCACTTCCATGATGTTCTCTAGTTCTATCCATTCACTAGAAGATAACATAATTTGGTTCTTCTTTATGGCTGAATAAAATTCCATTATGAATATGAACCACATTTTCTTCATTCAGTCATCTATTGATGGACACTTAGGCTGGCCACATAACTTGGCTATTATGAATTGTGCTTCTATAAACATTGGTATGCATGTATCACTGTACTATACTGGCTTTAGTTGTTTTGGATTAAATACCCAGGAATGGTATAGCTGGGTTACATGGTGGTTCCATTGATAGTCTTTTCAGGAATCTTAATAATTACTTTCTTAGTGGCTATAATTTTCACTTTTTATCTTATCAACCTTTGTACCTTTCCACCCATATCCTCACCAGCATTTATTATTTTTATTCTTGATGTGTATCATTTTGACTAAAGTGAGATGAATTATCAGAGTAGTTTTGACTTGCATTTCCTTTATTGCTAAGGATGTTGAGCAATTTTTCACATATTTGTTGGCCATTTGTATTTCTTCTTTTGAGAAGTATCTGTTATTTTTCCCATTTATTGATTATGTTATTTAGTTTTTGGTGTTGAGTTATTTATATATTCTGGATATTAATCCTATGTCACAGGAGTACCTGGAAAAATTATAGAACATTGATGGAAGAAATGGAAAATAACATTAGAAGATGGAAAGTACTCCCATGGTCTTGCATAGGTAGAATTAATATTGTTAGCAATTTAATATCACAAAAAATCTATATATATTCAGTACAATCCCCATTTAAATACCAATGACATTCTCTAACTAGAAAATAAAGAGTACTAAAATTTGTTTGGAAGAGTGAAAGACCCAGAATAGCCAAAGCAGTTCTGAGAAATAGGAGTAATGCTGGAGGAATCACCATACCCAACCACAAATTATATTGCAGAGCTGTCTTAACCAAAACAACATGGTACTGGCATAAAAGCAGACATGTAGAACAATGGAATGGAGTTGAAAACAAAGGAAACAACCCACAAATGTATGGTCATCTGATCCTTGACAAACACACTCAAAAGCATACATTGGAGCAAAGGCAATAACTTTAAAGAGTGATATTAAAATATCCATTTGTAAAAAAGTGACATTAGATCCCTATCTCTCACCCTGCACAAAAGTCAATTTAGAGGGAATCAGACACCTAGGAATTAGAGCAGAATCTTTGAAACTTCTAAAAGGAAACACAGGGTCCACATTCCATCACATAAGTGCAGGCATCTGCTTGACTTCCTTAACATGAATCCTAAAGCTCAGAAAACACAATCAAGAATCAATGAATGAGAGAGCATCAAATTAAAAAGCTTCTGCATACCAAAGGAAGGAAAATAGTGAAGAAGAAGCCTACAAAATAGAAGAAAAAATATTTGCAGCACACTTAGGTTATCTTTTTAATCTAAACTGAAACCACTCCAGCCATGCATTTTCATTAATGTGTTTGAGGCATGAATTGGATATTAAACATGTGTACCACTCTAATTTCATGAAAACTTGATTCTTGAAAGGCCAAATGCCACAGAACAGCATTTCCATAAATAATCTCTTTCTTTGTATATTCAGTGTTGGTTGTTCTCCCATTATTAAAGTGCAATGTGTTCTAAGAATCTCAAAAGTCGTTTATTCGTTGGTTAAGTTGTGTGATAGAATTAGTCAAGTTTCCAATATCCTTTTTGTTTTTCTATTTATTCTAGCAAATAGACAGTTGGGATGTTGAAATAAATCTTTGAAAATAATTGTGAATTTGTCTTTTTCTCCTTTCAGTTCCATTGGGTTTTGCTCTAGGTATTAAAAAACTTTATTATTAAGTTTAAAATACTGATATTGTTATGTCTTCTTGGTTAAACATCTTCATAAATAAGATATAAAATTCTTATTTTTGGTAAAAGTTTTTGACAACATGACCTATTTCTTATGAAAGTATATGTCTTTGAAGCTTTTTTTCCTTTAAGTTTATTTATATATAGTTTAAATTTAGTTATAATTGACATACAATTTGCATATTAATGGAGAACCATGTAATGTTTTGTACTGTGTAATGACTGTGCAATGTTTAAATCATGTTAAACTTAGTCATCTCCTCAAAAATTCATTTCTGTATGGTGAAAAGTCAAAATCCTTTCTGTAACTTTTCTATATTTTAGACTTAAAGAAATGTTGCAAAAACAGAACATAATAGTCCTTTATACATTTCAATAATTTTTGCTGAATGTTAAGATTTTACATTACCATAGTTCCTTTGTCAAAACTAAGAGTCTAATATTGGTTTATCACCATTAACTAAACTTCAAATATTTGGAAATGGAGTTTCAAAATAATGCCATTTCTCTATTGCAGGACCCAGACCGATACACAACATTGCATTTTCTCATTATTTCTCCTTAGAGTCCTCTAGTCTGTGACTGTTTCTTCAACTTTTCTTATTTTTATAGTCTTTGTTTTGAAGATGTATGACCAGTTATTTCATAAAATTCCCTTCAATCTGAGTTTCTCTGATAGTTCTCTCTAATAGATTTGGGGAGGAAGATCACAAAGGTAAAGTGCCCTTCTCATCATATCACCTCACACCAGATCAAATCAAGGGCACAAAAACATCTACCTGACCTGACAAGTGAGGTCAAACTTATCACTCAATTAAGGTGGTGGTAAGGTATGTTTGCTTGGTCCTTTAATTTCAAAGGGAGTCTTTCCCTTCCTATTATCCATTGTTTGAAGTGAATCCCTAAGTATATTTCATACTCAGGTGTGGGTTTGGGAAGACATAATTATTTCATCTTCTGAAGAGGAGAGTATATCTAAAATTATCTAAGGAAGACATTTCCTTCCTTCCCTTTATTAATTTATAAGTCCTTCATTTATATTCCAATGGACTCATGTTTTATATTTTGAGTTACAATCAATACTTCAGTTCATTTCTTAATTTTTTCTGTTTTCCTAAATTCATAAGTTACTATTACAGCTTTGTTTCTTTACCAATTGAGCAATGCTTTAGATGTGTTTCACAAATTTTCATATAATTTGCAATTTTTAATTGGTATAATTATATACCCACATTCTCCCATGTGTTCTTTTTTTACCCGTTTGATCATTTAACAATATGTCTTTCAATTGTAAATATTTAGGGGATTTTCTAGATAACTATTCGCTATTAATTTATAGTTTAATTCTATTGTGATCAGAAATAATACTACTTCAAATCTTTAAAATACATGAGGCTTATTTTATGACAGAGAATATGGTTCATCTTGGTGATAGTTCCACATATTCATGAAGAAGAATGTCAAGTAGGATAGAGTGCAAGTATCTTAAATGTCAACTAAGTCAAATTAAATGTCACTATTCTTTAAGTCTTTCATAACCTCAGTTTTGTCTGCTTGTTATGCTAATTATGAATAGGGAAATGTTATTTTTCTATTGGTAATTTTTAAATTAAAATAAGCATATTAAATTTAATTTCATATTGTTTAAAATTAAAACTAATATTAAATTAAATATTATAAAAAGAATGTACTTGCATGCTGACCTACTTTTTCTGACAGTTCTGTCCAATTTTTCTCCATACATTTTGAGATATCTTTTATTTTATTTTGATTTTTTAGTGTTCTAGGCTTCACATACTCCTCATATAACTTTTCAATATGGACTCATAACTTCATCTATAGCATTAGAAACATAGCAATAAGTTTACATTATCTCTTTTAGCATTTTAAAATAATTTTCATCCATATTCATTTTACATATAAAATATAATTAATACTATTCCCATATTAAAGTATTTAATAGTAATATAAACTCTAAATTTTGTTGATTATTCAACTTTCTATAAAAGTTTTAAAAATAAAATATGCCTATTATATTTACCCACATTTTTGCCATTTTTGTCTCATTTATTCTTTCTCCTTCTGGCTATTTTAAAAAATCCTTAGTTATCTGATGTCCAGCTACTTTATTTTACAAGCAACTCTGCTTTAAAGCTTTTATGTAGTTTTCTTTTTCTTTTATTTGTGATATAGTTTTCAACATATTTGAAAAATTTCTGGCCATTATTTTGCAAAGTAGCTTGCTACCCTGTCCCTTTTTCCCCTTCTAATATTCCCATTATATTACACTTTACTGCTTAATATCACAGCAGTTTTGGAGGTTTAATTCATTTGGATTTAGTATTTTTCTCATCATGCTTCATTTGCAGAAATTTTATTGGCATATTTCTGAGTAATTTGTGGTGTTTAATTTTCTTATCATATAATGTAATTTTAGATGTTATCTATATTTCCAGAAGCTCCATTGACATTTTGAATATCTTTTATTTCTCTCTGTATCCTGTATATAATTCCTTTATATATGTGATATATTCATGAAATTTACTATAATTATTTTTAGATCTTACCCCAACTTTCCATCATCTCACTATTTCTAGGTTATGTCTAGCCTTTGATATTGTTTTTATTCTTAATAGCTCATCTATTTCTATTTATTCTCATACTATTTTTAATTGGTGTATGCTTTTGCAATTTTTCATTTTTGGTTATAGGATTTTGTTACAAAGAGTTTTTTGAATACTGAATTTATTTTAGAACACAAATCAGTTACTTGCAGATGTATTTGAACTTGTCAAAGTCTGCTTTTAAGTTGTTTGTTTGTATTGTAATAGTGGCTCCAGAATAGCGTATTTGGGGCTATTTTTGCCAGTCTCAAAGGCATATAGATGAAGGCTCTACTCATTGCTACGTATACATCAAGATCTGCGGTTGATTCCTGAAACTTGTTCACCTTACTTAGGGCTTCCTGGTGGTTCTTTGCTCAGGTGTGAAGGTGCCCTCTCTCACCTGGGGGCATCAGTGCCAAGCCTCTATCTTCAATAAACCCTCTGGAAGATTTCTGGAGCCCTTACTTTCTTTGCAGCACTCTCCTTTTTGTTAAATTACCATAAAAATTCTTGGTAAACTTGAATTATGTTCTGTTCCACTTCAATTCTGGGAGTCTGCCAGGTTGTGTTTAGTTCTCCCTATCTGTGCTATGGCCTGGAAACTTCCTCTAAACAGCAACTTACAAAGCACGTACATTGTTTCCTTCTCTCAGGTATCATGCTTTTGCAGTTTCTGTTGTGTAAGAATGGAAAAATGTTGTTTTGTGTACTTTATCTAGCTTGATAATTGTTCACACTGGCTAGTTAATTCCTGTAGCAATTAATCATGCATGGGTAGAAACAAAAGTTATATTCATTCCTTCATCTTCTAGTAAGTGGAATATTTAGAAATAAATAATAAAAAATTTTAATTACAAATTCATCTCCCAAGCCAAATCAGCAAGGCAAAACAAAATTAAACTTCTTAAAAATTAAATATTATGTCATATTGTACTAAAATGCTTCATCACTTTTATGTTAAGTAAATATGTTTAATTAACACCTTTTCACTATAATTTGCTTATAGCCAGCTAACCATAATAAATGAATAACATACCCCTGTGTAGATGATTTTCCTAATACTTTAGCTTATTTACATTATCTCAAAATTATTTTTGGATATAGGAACATAAGGGGAATTGCAAATGTATATATTTCTAGAAAGTACCCAAGTCTTGTAATACGTGTCATTATTTCCGGAAGACAAACAACAAAATAATTTAGAAATGGAAGATTAAAAAAAATAGTAACACATACTGAACTGAAAACTTTATTTGTGATTTGTAGAAGTAAGTGATTTTTAACATGTCAAAGGTTATAACAAGAGGATGTCTTTTTCAACATGTTTTTTATGGATTTAAAAACATCTGTTTTCATTCTAAAGGATTATTTTATACCTAAGAATATAGATAAAATTAGCTCCTTGAAGAAGTATATCATTGAGGAATTTCCCCATTCCCAGTTTTTTAATTATAGCTTTTTAAAAAAATTTTAGGGCTTTAAAAATATACAATATTATGATCGTGCTGCATGATTTTATGTAATCTATCACATCTCAGCAGATGTGAAAGCTTCTGTGCTGTCATTTATAAGGAAGAAATTCAGGAATATTGTACTATCAGCCACGGTGCGTTTCAACATGATCTCTAAGTATTTGGGGGAAACAAGACTGCAATGCAGGCTTTTAGAAAAATTTATTCTACATAGTGCAATGCTAATACATCAGAGTAAGGACCAAAATAAATTCAAGAATTTGAGATTATTTTTATTGTTGTTGTCTTTACCCTTAAGAGTCAGAGTAATAGGATCTTCCCGCTTCTTAGATCTGAATGGAAGTGTCCTTGTGGCAACCTGCCCAGATTAGAGATGACATGCACAAAGGTGAAATGTATAATTCCTGCCAATTCAGTGTGCTCCCAGAAGGAATGCTATCTCTGCTTCTTATGCAGGGATGATTCCTTCCACTACAATGTTTCCAAAATGTCATTTCTACAACTAGTGTTTTTACAAACTGACTCTATATTCCTTGTAGTTATGAACATAGAATTTATTAGACTGGCTGTTTTGAGATAATTTTTTGTTGAGATTCAAGAAAAAGTAAACACTGTTACATCATATTTCATCCTTACATCAGGCTAAAAAAATTCACCTACAAGGATATGATCTACACTAATGAAATTACTTATTATTTTAAAAAGTTTTCCAAAAATTTTGGAAGGGAAACATATTGCACTAAAACTGGAGTTTGTGAAGGAAAAAAGAAACAATGCATGTACAGAAACATCTCAGTCACAGTTGTCTCAGGCTCACCTGTGTGTTGACTCTTCATTGAAACCGAAGTAGGTAGGTACACCTCTCATAACGGTGTTCTGGCAGGAAGAGAGTGAGCCAGAAATTCAAAATACATCCTTTCCTGGTTGTCAGAAAAAGATGTAATGCTATATTTTTCAATACACTTAGAGACTTAGTCCTGTATGAAAACCTGATTGCTATTATATAAAGTAATAATAGGCAATAGTTTACCATTTGTTTAACCAATGATTTTTTTTATCAATATTGCCATGTTATCTCAGAAGTAGAAAGTGCTAGATATTTAAAACTCATGCTAAGATTTCTCCTGTAGACACAGGCCTGAAAGACATCTTTGGGAGTGAATATCCTATTAACTGCTTACTCCGCGTCTCAGAATAGGGTTCTATATCAACGTTGAAAGAAAAGCCATAACTCTAGTGAGTGCCATAACCCTGGTGAGTTGATCTAAAAGTTGTAAAGCCACCAATTTTGCTTTTGCAAGGAAATTTTAGTTTGTCAAGAATAAAAGTAAGCTGGGATGACTCTGATCCCTTTTCTTTAGAGGTCAAGATGTAATGGCAGTATGATTTTTTGGCATATACAAAGGAAATGGAAGAGATAAAATGAATTGGCTACAACTCTGAAATATTGAACATAAGATATGGTATTGTTAATTTTATTTGCTTTTTTGGCTCTTGCTCATTACAAAATAGATGCTCCTATGGAAAAGAAAATTCTCAGCAAAGTCAGTTGATGATAATGAATTACTGTATTTCACAGATGTTTTCACTTTAAAATGGAATATTATGATGGTGCTAAAACTTTTTACCACCATTACTGTAATTTGCATGCCATTACTCGTGATGTTTATATTTCGAAAAGTTGAAATGTTTTTGAGCTCATCATAACCTCCTACTAATGATTCTCAGTACATCTGTGGAAAACCAACATCTAGGCAGTTTTCTCCAGCTCAATCATCTTTGATGAGTTTGTACTGCCTTCCAAAATATTCTGCTAGGATTTGCTATGCGTAGTACTTAAAGATTCTGCTTTATGTACACATAATCTGAAATTCAAATGGAAGGTAGGAAATCAGAATAATGTGACAACATACTAATGGACTTCTATCCTGGCATCTGTTTTAATAAAAGCCTTTTAGTGGACTAACACTATATTTTCAGGATAGCCAAATCTCTTCAATTCTGAATTCATGGAAAACTGCTACTTTGTTTGCAAACAATGAAGTGAATTAGATTCAATTCAGAGTCTGATATTTAGCCAAAACCCAAATGCCACAGATGCCAATAAAAGAAGTTTCTAAAAAATTTATTTGTAATGTAAAATATTTAAAAAAGAAATTGTCAGTAAAACTTACTTGGAAATTAAAGAGTAATGTTTGTTAACACGTATTTCTTAACAAAAGTAAAATAACCATGAAATGGATACCAGAGGTTTCAATGCACGATTTTAATATCCATTATAACCCAAGCAAGGATAATTTTGAAATGCCTCTTAACTGTTCTTTTTTTTAAGAGAAAAGAACAGTGAGAGAGAGAGAGAGAGAGAGAGATTGAGAGAATCAAATTTTATTGAGTTTTTTTCATATGGCTTTTGTTGCTCTGACATGTTCTGAATCAAAAATCAAATTCTATTTTTTCAGTTTCCTACTTTCTAAATATGCTTCAGCATATCTTAACAATTAATCACAGCCTAATAGTTATGCCTGAATTATCCAAGTTGTATTTCACATTATACAGCATTTTCTATGTAAATGAAATTTCAAATGCACTTATTCTACTTGAGTATGTTGTGTGTGAACTTTATAGCTGCAAGCTAAATAAAAACTGTGACTTATACAAGTTAGAAGTGAATTAGTTTTGGGGTAAAAGACGTTTAAAGGAAGCAATTCCGGAGATAGTATGTCACCTTACCAATAGAATGAGGTAACCAACTTGACATCTATTTGCACTGTGCTCAAAATATTGATAATATATGAGGTGCGTGCTTGCGTGTGTGTGTGTGTGTGTGTGTGTCTTTATCCATTCTTCTGCAAGTACACATTTAGGTTGTTAGCACAACTTGGCTAATTGTAACTCACTACAAAGAATCTAGGGATGCTAATATTCTTTTGAGATCTTGACTTTCATCATTTTGGATAAATTCCCAAAGGTGATATTGCTGGATCATATAGTAATTCCATGATTAATATTTAGAGAAACCTCCATAGTATTTTCCATAACATCAACATCTTCACCATTTACATTTCCACCAAAATTGTATAAGAATTTTAATCCTTGCCAACATTTGTTACCTTCTTCTTTGACTATTAGCTATCCTGACAGCTGTGAGATGTTTCACTGTGGTTTCAATTTATATATTCACTATCGTGATAGTGAGCATTTTTCATGTATATGTCAAGTATTAGTATGTCTCTTTTGGAAAATGTCTTTTAAAATTCTCAACCAGTTTTTAAAATTAGAATATTAGTGTTTTCTTTTGTTTTTTTCATGGTGCAGTTATAGGATTTCTTTATATATGTTGAACATTAGCCCATTTTATTTGGTTTGCAAATATATTTTCTCAATATATGGGTAGTCATGCCTTCTTGTTGAAGATCAGTTGTGCATATATGTATCCATTTATTTCTAAACTTTTTCTGTTTATTTGGTCTATTTATCTGTCATTTTCCCAGTATCAGAGTTCTGTAATTGAAAATTACAGTTTTGTGCCTCTATCTTCACCAAGAATAATTCGACTACCCATGATTGTTTTATTTCTATTTGAATTTAGACTTTTTCTATAAAAACTGCCATTCTGATTTTGCTAGGAATGGTTTTGCATCTGTAGATAATTTTGCAATGCGTGGTCATTTTAACAGTAACAGTAATCCTGAGTTTTGGATGTCTTTCCATTTGTTTTCATGCTCTTCAATTTCTTCTGTCAATGGTTTATGGCTATCTCACCTTTTTAATAAGTTTATTCCTAGGCACTCTTTTCCTTTCAGTACATTATAACAGTATTGTTTCTTAATTTTTTCAGATGCTTTATTTTTAATTCATGGAAACAATTATTTTGTATGTTAATTTTAAATCCCACTACTTTATTGAATCTGATAAATTTTTTTAAAAAATAAAATCTAGAATTTTATCTCTAATAATACTGATTTCAGACTTTCTTAAATGCCAAAATATTTTCTGATATAGTCAATATATTATCTCCTTCTTGTTGAGAAATTCAAAAGCATATACATAGAACATATTCATTTGATATTTAGTAAAAACTGTACAAATATTGCTACTTTCTTAACTGAATGGACACATTTACTCTGAAATGTATGTTAATTTTTTCTTGCATACACACTGACCTTTATTTTTTTTTAAGAGAGAGAGGGAGAGAATAAAACAGAGTGAAAGAGAAAATCAATTTTATTCATTTTTTCTCCAGCCTTCATTTCTGACACTCAGTTGTGTATGTGGTGCTGGGGTGTGAACCTAGGTTCTTGCACATGACAGGCAAGCACTCCAACCACTGAATCACCACTCCATCCTTTTTAATTGATTTGTTTTTTAAATGATTTGTCTTTCTTAAGTTTAATCAATATCACTCATCTTTCTTATCATCCTTTAAAATTTTCAAGTTTAACTCATGAATTATTTCTTCCTGTAGAGTATTGGTCAGTGTTTAAAAATAGTCTTGAAAATATAGGCATTCAAATTCTGCCTATATTCCATATTATATTATTGCTCATTAAAACTTAAAACTTCATTTTATGTATTTGTAAACTGCAGTACTAAGTTCTATAATTTAATGCCAGTATAAAATTTAAACAAAATAATGTATTTGATGCATTTAGCACAGTTAGGATCTCTATTGTTACCATTTCTTTCTAAAGTAGTCTTAAGGTCCTTATCTGAAAGTGGTCATAAACACAAGCCCTACCCTGTTCAGAATTTAATTGGCAAATTAAGTATTTTAATAGAGCAGTTATTATGAAGGTGGTTATGAAACAAAACCATTTGTGAACTCTTGGATTGCCATCTCCCCAGATACTGGGTGAGAGCCATGTAAAAATATCAGGGGTCATAAGTGGAAAAAATAAATCAAGAGTCTGTATGATTTGGAGCATCCACTGAAGAATTCCGATGATTTTATTAAAGACCTTTATATGTACATCCATTTTAGGTGGATGAACTTAAACTTGACCTGATCTATTAATATGCATGCAACAAGACAGTCTCAGCATAGTGCAGACACTCCTCTTTTGTCAGTAAGGAATCTCAAAACCACCTATTATTTGGGCTAGAGAGTTTGTTATTGCATAAGACTTAATGTTCCAGGAATATTTTATATATGTTGGAATGGAATGGCTGACAGTTGATTTTAGATTTCTAGAAGTTTTCTTACTGCCCTGGTCCAGTAATGCTTATGTCAAATCTTGAGAATCCAGTAGCAAGGGTTATTTAGATGAGGACTTCTATGTGGAATAAGAGTGGCCATTTGAGGCATAGAGTTGTGGCTCAGTGGTAGAATGCTTGCCTAGCATGTGTGGGAACCAGGGCTTGAACCCCAGCACCACTTTCAAAACTAAGTGCCAGAACAACATAAAGCAGATGAAAAAAATAAATAAAATTGATTCTTTCTAAAAAAAAGAAAAGAGTGGCTCATTTGGCCTGTTGCTTTGGAAAGGCAAACTTCTACATAGGTATGTATAGTACTGGGAAGCTCAGAGGCTGTGAAAATACAGTAATTAGCATTTGGTCCTCTGGGATAATTATTTATAGATTGCAGAAAATGTGCATAGCAGTGCCCTTCACTATGGGGCTACAGTGTTTTATGACCTATTAGTTAGCATATAATATATGTTTGAATCTGATTTAAAAATGTAGATCTCCAAGTTTATTATTAGGCCAAACTCTATTGGTGTCTTTTATACAATATAATGTTTTATTTAGATAAACTGGAATCTAAAGACATGTTTGTAGATGTGATCTCTGTTGAATGAATATGTTAAGCTTAATAGCACTGGTAGATATGAATTCAAGTTACAGGTGAATTCTAGAATGCATTGGTAACACAGGAGCATATACATAGCTCAGCCCCTGTGGGGTAGCTGATCCAACACTGCCATTAATTTAAGAGGCATACTGTGATCCCCATAGTGGACATATGGATATAAGCAATTGGAAAAAATTGCCAGGGAATGAGAGGTGTACTCAGGGCATCTGTAGCAGGGATCAAGGAATATTGTTTTATATTGGAAAGAGAATTGCAGGTGATTGGAAGGAACATTCTGGTTGTTGGCAGTGCTGAATGTTACAGTGGCTGCTATTTATATAGATTTCTATTACCTCTAGTAGATTTTCAGGGAACAAAGTATAAAATTCTTTGCTGCTTTTAATGTGGATGAGCAAATATTCCATCCAAAGTTGATAAATATTTTGGCCAAAACATATTCCAGTTGTGGACTCTCTGTATACAATGAAAGGATGTGTCCTATTGTAGGACATGTGGAATATTTGAGCCGAGAGTGTTTAGCTGGGGTGGGATTTGAAGGGTTATTTGATTGGATTCATTGGGTCACTGGTGCAGGAGAAGAATTTTATTTCAATTGTGTGTTGGTTTAGAATCACTAATGTTCTGATCTGATGCCATTTGACCTATTTAATATAAAGATTGGATAAATTCTGTTCATAAACCAGGCCTGGTGTCAAGCTGGCCTCAGATAATTTAGAAGGAATGCCTAACAATCTTCATCCTGCCATCCCTGGGTGCAAATGTGGCCTAATAGGGTTTTGTTGGAACATTCTCCAGCCTGTATTTGTACCCCTCAGGGTCCCATAACATCTTTACTACCGAAATAGCAAATAAAAATACTATTAAACGCAGTCACAGCGAGCATTCGCATTGTAATGATTTGCTTGTCTTGACCTTCGAGGAAAGCACTCATATAATCACTAGAGGGTTAAAAGGTTGAGTGTCATAGTCCAGGGAATGAATTGTGCTTCTTCCTAATTTATGCTTTGTATCTGGAGACATCCATCAAGGGTCGTGTAAATACTTGGTAAAAAGTATTCACTATGGAATATCAGAGGTGGTTGGCATCTACCACATCCAATTTATTTATAACCATAGTAATACACAAATTTTTCCTATGCTAGAGCAATGATTCCCACCTCTTAAAAATTATCAGGGGGCACTAGGGCTAAGTAGCCATTGCATTTGCACAATAAATATAGTTAGGGAATCCAGCCAGAGACTTTCCTGTTCCCCACAGTAATAATGTTCAGGCAGTAAGCAGTTGGGTTTTTGAGATTTGCCAACTATGATGGGAGAACTGTAATTAATTATCCTCACATCTGGTGGCCAGTGAGTATTGGTGAGAGGTAGAGCCAGAATCACAATCAGGAATTTATAAACATAAGGTGAATCTGTTTCTCTGTGAATATTAATATATAATTGTCATCTGCTTTAAATTAAATTGTCACCCAACACCATCAGTGGAGCCAATGTGGGAGGTTTGTTATAATTACCATGCTGTGTGTGAAATCCGGTTCACAAAAAATCATGGGGACGAGAGCCTGGGGTGAGGTGGTGCTCCAATTAGGGCATCACATCCTCCTGAATAATTTAAATAAATGATGTTTCATAGGTCATTGCATTGTTCCATCAGCTAGTCAACTGAAGGAAGTGGGACAGATGGAAGTTCCACAGTATGTTTCATTTTAACACCTACTTTTGGACTGTCAGAACTAAAAAGTGGGTCTTCTGATCAAAATCAATAATTTGTAAATTTCAAATGGAAAAACTTAGAGACTTTGTCAGACCAGCAGTGATCAATGTAACTATTGTATGGCATGTGGGGAAGGCAAGGAGTCCTCTGAAGAGTCAATCATAGCAAGGGGTCACCTGGTGGCCCCAGTGGTAACCAGCAGGGCCCCATGTCATCTCTATGCATTTGTGAGTAAAATCATCTCTCCAGGCACCCTTCCCCAGCAAGGAAATAGCCAAAGTTTAGGGACAAACTTCACAATTAGTAGAAATGATTTTAGCTAAGAAAGGAATCTAGGGATTCTCCTTCAAATAAATATACACAATCTACCAGCAACGAGGAACCAGTTATGTGGGTCCAATCTGCCAATATGTATTGTATGCCAGGATTTTGTTTTATTTTGTTTTTCTGCTGAGATAGCATCAACCCATTTTGCCAAAAATGTCTTTAGTGATGTTAAAGTGGCTCTCAGACATATCACAGCTGGATTGTGTTAAGAAACATTATACAAAAATATGCAGTGTAGTTGTGGCTAGCTCCTATAAGATGTTGGAACCTTATGGAGGCCTGTCTTTGGAATTTGAATTGTATTTGTTTCTGTTGCCCAGATCATATATTTAATCCATGAACCACCACTCAAGAATCAGTGAAAGTTTTTAATTCATGAAGGCTACATGTTTGGACACATTTATGAGACAAGGGTGGGCAGGAGAGATAGCTCAGTGGTACAGCACTTGCCTGGCATGTGCAAGAACCCAGATTTGAACCCCAGAACGGCATACACAACTAAGTGCATGAAAAACAAAAATCAGTTGAAAAAACAAAACAAAAAAAAATTCTCTCTCTCTCTCTCTAGAACAGAAAAAAAAAAAAAAAAAAAACAATAAAAAAGATCCAAGGGTCCTGCTCTGAGTTCCTACACGAGTGCAGTGCATTAGATCCAAAGGGATTCCAAAGCCTTTCCCCGGTCCCATTGTGTATAATAGTGATGTTGCAATCAGTGAACTACACTGATCCCCATGTCAGACAGCTGGTCCAGGGAGCTTCCCAGCTGGCCAAAAGAGATAGGCAGTAGAGGTACTGTCATCTGTTCCTCAAGGGTGCTAGGCAAAAGACAGTCATGAAGGAATCCACATAATCCTATAATTTGGACAGGCCTTATGAATCAGGTGCAGTCCTTTCCTAAAGATATTGATTCCATTTTAAAGGGGAGGCATTCTTGGACTTGCTGAGCCTCCACTAGGAAACATTTCCTACCCAGGGCACTTATATGCATAAGACAACCAGCTGGGGGGCAATATGACCCTCCATCTCTGATAGAGTGTAGTAGGCCACCAAAATTTTGCACTGTAGTGGAGAATGCTGTGTGGTTTGTGGCATTCACCTTAATCCCGTTGGTAATTTTGTTGTGTTATGTCTACAGACTCCAGGAGGCATGGACTAGACTGGCCAGAAATTCTAATGAAAGTCAGACAGAAGGCGGGAAAGGTAATGCCTGTTGTATTACTCATTGAGCCAATTTTAATTCTGCATCTCAGACTCCTCCCAGTAGCTGGAAATGAATCTCTGTGTCAGTGTAGGTAGGTTTGAGGAGTAATACTAAGTGTGGAATGAAATGTTACCAAAAGCAGAAAAGGCTTAAGCAATGCTTTGATTGGGTGCCTAAGGTGGTTGGATTATACGTAAATGATATTCTAATGGAGTGGGGAAATCTCTCCACCCTTGGCCTGCTAGATAACTCTCATGAACTTGAGTAAGATGGAAGGTGCCTGTATTTTATTTAGAATAATGAGCCAACCTTATTCCTGAAAATGTTGCGTTACAGTGTTTAAGTCTTGTTGCAATCTTTCTAGAAGGCTCCTTTAATAACATATCATGTATAATTGTGCCAGACCCGACAACTTTTGAATTTTAATTGTTGGAGATCTTGTTGGCAAATGTTGTGGCAATTACTTAACAGTTCACATATCCTGCAGGGAGATGAGTGACTATATCTTGGGCTCCCTCAAAGGTAAAAACAAATTGGCTTTGGAAATCTACTGAAATTGGAATAGAATAAAACATATTGGCCAATTCTGCTGTTACAAAATGAGAAACAGGTGCCTTTTGGATATTTCCAATTAATTCAACAATGTTAGGAATGGAGGTATTAATGTGTGGCACCTGGGCATTTCAATTATGGTAATCTATAGCCAGTCTCATTCCATTTTTAGTGGCTTTTAATATAGTCCAGATTGAATGGTTGAAGGATAAAATAGTAGAGACAGTAATCCTTTCTTGTAAAAGATCATTAATTACTGTTCATAGCCTTTCTGTACCTTGTTTTAGTTCATATTGTGGCATATTTACTACCTTGATTGGAGCTGACAACTGCTTGGGATCCCATTTCGCTTTTGCCACCAGCAATGCCATAGATTTAATTTTGTTCCAGCTGGAGTGGTGGTGAGCCAATTCATCCATCCCTGTAATGGGAAAACAGAGTGCCAACAGAACCACCACCACTGGGAGTTTTGAAAACATTTCCAATTGTTGCAGAAATTAAGATGTGTTTTCCTTGAATAAGTTTTCTGCAATGCCCTGTAGACAGGATTGGGTGCCTTTAAGATAAAACTCAGATTTCCTAGCAAAATCAAAATATAAGCTCCAGTGTCAAACAGTGCTTAGAAACTATGGAGTTACTCTTTGGAACCTCCAGTGCTGTAAGTGAACTATTGTTCCTGAGTGGCAGGATAAGGTCCATGCAGCCACTAAACCCCTACGTCAGGGGGGTCAGTGGTCACCAATCTCAAAGCTCACAGAAAGTTTAACTCCCCTTGTTCACTGAGAAATATTGTCACTAGGCATTGGCCACTCATAGAAGGAACCACAGAATTTTTCACCTGGAATATTCATATCATTTAATTGCCAATGTAGAGACCATTCTGAGGATCTCTCAAGGGACATTTATCAATGAGGATGTTTTGGTACCAGGGGACAGGTTATATCATAGCTTATAAGGAGGACTTCTCAGTATTGTAGAATTTTAGGTTTTGGTTGAGAGTCCATGTCTTCATATGGCCGTAAATCCCCATTCTCTAATACTTCCTATAGGATATGAACAGTATATATCAAATTTAACAATATGGTTTTACTATTTTTAAAAAAGAAGATCAGTGAAAGAATATGATTTATGCATGAGATTTCTTATTATGGAATTATATGGGTTGATAGTATATGGTTTCTATAATCAAGGAACTCATATTCTATGAGGTTAATAATATACAATAAGTATAAAGAACTGTGACGGGGCAATAATAGAGTTATAAAAGTTGCTGTGGAGAATTGCAAAAATAGCTGAGTATATCTTAAAGCATATTAAAGGACAGTTCAGAAAAAGTTGATTGAAATTTTATACATTAGTATTATGGGAATATTCTTCATAATCATTAGAGTGTGTGCTGAATTTTTATTCTTTTTTCCATAATTAAAATTTAATTGCCATTGAGCTGATGTTTCTGTTAGTTCGTCACACATTTTCCCAAAGCTACATTCCTCAATAATTCTTCAGGATGCTGCTCCATCTTTAGGGTCTTTTTTTTTAACTCCAAGAAGCAAAAGAATCCCCTGACTATGTATTTTTTTATTTTTTAATTTATGAAATTTAGAGAAACAAGAGGATAATGCTTTTATCAGTCATGCATAAAGTGGGGGAAGTGGGAATGTAAGATGTGTATTAGGAAGTTTTTTTTTCCCTGTTTAACATACTGCTTGTTCCATTCCAGATTCATAACATATGTTTATTTCTTAAAATAACGGAGAAAGTTCTATTTGTTGTAATAGTTGTGAATACTTTTAGATACTTCAGCAATAGAGATGGGATACATCTCTATTGATATTTAGATAAGGATATTGGGCGTTTATTTTGTAGCTTAAAGTTGGCTAGGTCCTAAGATTAAAAGAAGTCATTTCACTAAAGAAGATCACTAAGGAAGATTTTAATAAATGTTAGTGAATGAAAACAGAAATGAAAATTCCTTTACATTTCTGGGTTATATCTTCATGACATTTATCTTTAGCCAATGTAGCAAGCATATTGTTTGTTTGCCATCATTTCAATATTCCAGTAGAGAAAACTAAAAATGCCTATATACATACTTTCTTCATGATTATGTGACAGTAATAATGAAAGTTAGCAAGGTATTTCACGCACTTTGATTTCAACATTTTTGATATTTGGAATCATCACACAGTGACCTGTTCTTCCTGTTTATGACTCCCATTCTCACAAATCTGACTACATTATTTACTCCTAAATGTTGAGGAAATTTTAAATACTGTGTACAGAATTTAGCACAAGTTCCTCTAAAGAATACAACGGTAACCACTGAATTGGTCATATCAGAATTTTATTTTTTTAAAACTAAATGCCCCTAATTGTAATGTATTTTCCCCAAAAACATGTGTCTCAAGTGTCAATCAAATGGATACCATATCATTAAGTCTGATGAAATATATAAAGCATTTTGAAAAATATTTTGATTGACAGGAAATAATTTTAGCATAAATCTGACACTAGAATTGAGTATAACAAAGGTTCTGACTGACAGGTTAACAACTGAACTATCCACCCATATTTTGTGCTGCTTTGTAACATTTCCAAAATTTAATAAAGGATTCCAGGATTATAATTTCTAAATGAGGTTTTATTTGTTGTTATTATTTTGTTTCATTTTGAATTTGAGGAAGGTAGTAAATTAAAATTGTAAAATCAAGAAGGAAATACCTTGATCATATTGTATTGGAAAATTAATTTTAAATTGTTTTATATTTTTAGTCTTAGAATAAATAAATTAGGGAAGGAGTTCTCACAACAACAAAAACTTAACTGTCATGTAGATAAGAAAAAGTGTTTTGATACTATGTAGGTTTTTTTCACTGAAATGATTTACTTTTATGAGTTATTAGGTAGTCATCTCATTTTACTTATAGTTCAGATTTTATTGAAATCATAAACATTTATGAAAATAAATTGCAACTGCAATTATTCTTTTTTAAAAAATGTTTATTTTATTTCATTTTATTTGTTTTTTGGTGGAGAGAATGGTATTGTGCTGAGGTTTGAACTCAGGGCCTCATCCATGCTATGCAAGTATTCTCTTGCCCCTAGACCAAAAGAGATTATTTATAATACTGAAAATTATTTTAGTATAGTTGCTTTCACTTTAAATTTAATTTTATTTCTGATAGAATGAAGCTGTATTTTATTTTACATTAAACTATGTTCCAGAACAAGAATATATATTATATTTTATATATCAAAATAACTTCACAGTAATCAAACGGTGTGAAAATCCTCAAAATTTACTTTCATTTGAAATAACTGTTGTGCTTAATTTAACATAAGTGAGCTAACTAGTATGTATTTTATAACAACATATAACCCGTTCACAGCAAAACTTGAAAAAATGAATGCACTTGGTAAAAAAATAAATAATAAATAAAAGGAACAAAGTTACTCTACAAAATAAGAAGTCAAAGATAAACTTGCTTTACAAAGTACTAGCATACAAATTTGAAAGTTGTATTTGAGAAAAAATAGAAAATCATTTCAATCACTTGTGTGTTTGTTTAAAAAAAAAAAACAAAGTTTATTTTCCCTTCATCCAGAACTCATGAAAGTGGAATTTATTGGAAAAGGATTAGGGAATATTGGATCCTCTATATCACATAAGATTAAATAACTCTGTGATAAGTAATAAGCCCTAAATAATAGTGGCTTATTTTTTAAAAGTTGACTTGGATTCTGCCTCTGTGTATCTTCTATTATTGGTCCACCTGGAGACTCTTCAGGTGCTTTAAGAAACTAACAATATTGGCTTAAACTTTTTAAATCTTCTTACTTCCAGCAACCATGTCCACTTCACCAACCCCATTGTTTTAACTCTGAATGACATATTGATAATTGCTCTTCTTCAATTTTGTGCTTAGGACTTGCAAATATAGACAGGGATGGGCTTCATTCAAAAATATCCCTCCTGTAGAAAAAAAAAGTAAAACAAACAACAACAAAAAAAATCACACTCACAAAAGTATGCCAGCGAATATAAATATTACTAGGAATCCTATCTCAAGGAACCCACCCTCATTCTTTAATTAGGTATAGTAAGGGCTCATTTAATAATTGTTAAATAAATGAGTATGCATTGAGAGCACAGGACTATGAAAAGTAACTGAGAAAAAAGAAGGTCCTGGAAGCCAAGTAAAATAGTTATTATCATTACTTGTATAAAGAATTATTTCAGTGTAGAATAATTGTCTTCAACATTGCTGAAGGAGTAGATTTTAAGTGATCTCATCACAAAACGTAAGTATGCAAGGTTATGAATATATTAATTAACTCATTCTGAGACTGGGGAAATTTTAGGAAGTCAGAGTAAATTGAGGAACAACTGATTCTTTTTCTTTTAAGAAGATCAATTTTTGACATCCTCCAATGCTACTAAGGAGGGTCTGGCAAGGTGGTTCCAGATGCAGACACTCCCTTCCGCTAAAGTCACCATATTCTTTCTATTGATGCCAGAGGCACAAATCAAAGACTGGCCCCAACCAGAATTTCCTGCCCCTAAGTCTTAGGTTTGGGGGAAAGGAGAAGATGACCAATTGAAGGGAAAACATCCTATAGAAAGGATGGACCTACTCCCTCTTTGGCTCTGTCCCCTTCTCTACTCGGGGGAAAACATTCTCTTTTCTCTATGCTTTTCTTTCTATTATTTCTTTGAAATAGAAAGCTGTCTGCTCTGCTTGCCTTGGTGTCCCTCGATTTCGTTTCTGGGGGACAGGAATTCAACTTCCACCAAACTGTCATCAGTTCCACAATGTATGGTGTCAGAGCAATGGGCTTATTCAAAAGAAATAGGAAAAGAATGTTCCCTGACTAATTGCATGCTGATACCATTCGGGTTCAGCACAGGTGAATTTGCACTTCCAGGAAATGCTGATGGGAGAAAAGTATGGGCTCTTGATCCTTGCATTCCTTCTCTGTCTTGCCACGGACCTGGTGGCTATGTTCCATTGCTACAGCTGCTGTGTGGAGGCCTCTATTATAGGCTCCAAGGTTTCTTTATTTCCTTTAATACTGTCCTTTCCCTATGTCCCTTCAGGTCAGGTGTGGCCTCAGCATCCCTCTGCTGCTAATTCCAAGAGACTGCCACTGCCTCTCTGTTCTCTTTAACTCTGTCTACACCTCTGCAAGTAGACCCTTTGTTGAATGCTTCTCAGACCCCTGGAAGATGATCTTTACAGCTTCTGAAGACAAATCTGAACTTTTTTTTCATATATGTATTTTCTTAAGTACTTATTGATGCCATATTTTCTCATGTGTGCTTCACTTCTCTATTTGTAATAACTATTCAAATAACACTTATTTTCCTTCGTGTTAGGTCAATTTCAGGCAGCCGGATGGGAATGGGCATCAGGCAGCCTCAGTGTGGGAAAGAATAACCAATCAGACACTGGCAAACAAGACCCAATGGCGTCTCATAATCCTCCAATGATGGATGGAGTCATCAGCCAATCCCTGAAGGACAAGGTCCCTAAACTTCTTCTGCCCACTCCAGAGTAGCGAGCACCACGTGCCACTTTCCCTGCCCACCCTCACTCTGTCAGTGAAGGTGAATCTGGCCTGAGAGCCATTCATCCCAATAAAAAGATTTTGCTCAGCTGCTTTTAGGCCTGAGTCCTTTTCAAACATCTGCAGCTGAATATTTGGTGCTGAACACCCATTTTTCCTGATTCTTTACACTTGTGAAATGAAATAATTGGTTTAGTAATATTTAAAAGAAGGCTGGGATTGAACCAAATAATTTATCAATTTCTCTTGGCAGTGATGGGGGAAAATCATACACTGCTATAAAAATGATTTTTGCCTTTAAAACAATTTTACATCAACAAATATATTTTGGGTTTATTTTTACCTATTGAATTCTCAATTTTTCCACATAGATTTTCCTGTTAAGTTGGTTTTATGTCAATGAAAGTTCATTTTTAGGAGTTGAAATGAGGAATTTCAGAGGCTTATTTATTTACATGTAGAACATTGAAACTTAATTAAATAATTGCTACTACATTGAATTTAAAAAATGCTACCTGTGTATGATGTATATTAAGAAGTATTTAACACTCCATACTGAGAAAAAATATATCACGATGAACTGAGTAAAGAAGAAATATATCACGATGAACTGAGTAAAGTAAAAACTCATGAAGTGAACTAGTAAGAATTTTAAGATTTTAAGAAGCTGAAAGGGGTGGTTCATATCTGTGAAGAGCTAACCCTTCAGGAATGTTGATGTCAGACAACAATTCACATTTAACAGCTTTATGAGCTTTTCTTTAATAAATCCTTTGAAATGAGATAAAGTAAAAAAGATCTTCTGGCTTAAGAAAAACAGAAATCCTTGGTTGGATTTTAGAACCATTTCTGTGAAAGGCTGTTTTCTAGCCAGTTTACACCTAGTCCCCAATGCTGCACTGGCATCCATTGCTTTCAACATACAGCTAGGAATCAAAACCTACCTTAGCACCGAATGCAGTGTGCACAGGAATCATCTGTGGATCGTGGATGCATATTCTGAATCAGTCGGTCTAAAACATAGATTCAGATTTTGACTTTCTGAAAACTCACAATGGGCGATTCCAATAAAGGCATAGAGCATCTGTCAGAAAAATCTGGAAGAGTTCATTAGAATGCTGGTTCAGAACATCTGTTACGGTTTGGAATGTGAAGTCCCCACAAGACTCATGTGCTGAAGACTTAGTGTCCCATGGGGCAATATTCAGAAGTGGGAATTTGGAAAGTGATTGAAGCATGAGGTTTCTGACCCCATAAGTAGATTAAAACATTGATTACTGAATATACTACTGCGAGGTGGTTGGAACTATCGGCAGATGGGGCACTGACAGAGAACGTAGGTCATTGGGTGTACATCTTTGGGGACTATAATCTTGTCCCTAGATTCTTCCTTTCTCTCTCTCTCTCTCTCTCTCTCTCCCTCTCCCTCTCTCTCTGAGTCACAGCTGCCATGAATTGAGCAGGTACCCTCCACTACACACTTCAACCATGATGTTGTGCCACACCTCAGGCCCACTGCAATGGAGCCAGCCAACTATGGATTCAAAACATCTGAAATTGTGAGCCAAAAATTTTTTTTTCCTCCACTATATTGTTATTTTCAGGTTCTTGTATTAGTGATGCAAAGCTAACACAATGTCTATTGATAGACTTGAAAAGTTTTATTTTGGTACCAAGGAACCCAGGGAAATTCTACCTCTGAGATACAGCCCAGCACTTTTTATTTTTTAATTTTGAGTTAAGAATTCACTAAGTAGCTTAAGACCTCTCTAAGTTCCTGAGATTGGCCTCTAACTTGTGATCCTCCTGCCTCAGCCTCCCAAATTGCTGGAATTATAGGTGCACATCAGGAAAGCTTTATTTTTAAAACAAGCACTTGGTTCTTTCTATTTCTACCCATTTTCCATCAATTTGGATAGTAAGGCCTCACATTCTCTGAGCAAAAATTAAAGGTCAGTTCCTGTTTTTTAATTAATTGATTTTCTAATTGTAGTCAAATATCTGATCATACCAATAACTCAAACAGATCAGAAAATTTAAGTGGCACCAAAAGCACAATTTATACATTTTTTTCACTTAAATATACTTTAGCTTTTAGGAGACAAGTAATAAATTTTAATTTTGGAAATCTCACAGAGTTCTATGCCATTTTAACACACATTTAGATATAGCTAACATCAAGAATACCTTCAGGAATATATAAATAAAATAAATACTGTCAAGATTTTTAGAGCTAACAAAGAGTAGTTTATATCTTTTGACATACATAAATATTGTTTTTTGAATTACTGATATAAAATAATATAAATATTAGAAACTTGTATATCATAAAATTTCCCATCTAGTTGTTATTCCCATGCCATTTGTTCTAATGATGTATAAAAATAGATGTTCATGATGAGGGGAACAGAAAAAAATATATACATCTCTAAAGAAATTAGGGAAAATTGAATGTTACTAAATTGTAATGGATAAGAAAGATACATTGTTTGACTCTGGCATAATTATTCATAACATGAGAAACAATGAATGATACTAATAATTATTTGCTATCAAACACTGTTTCGGGTACAGGTAATTCAGAGGTATACAAACAAGTCTCTGCTAATGTGGAACTACATTCTAGTGTGAGAGGCTGAAAAAGAACAAAAAGTAATTAGAATTATATTACATTTTATATTTTGAATGTTGTTATAAAAATAAAATTTGCTAAAGCAAAAAAAAGTGCAGGAGTTAGTATTGCATTGAGGTAACAATAACTAAATAGATAAAAGAATGAAATGCAGGAGAGGGATATGTAAGGATCCAGAGGAAGGTTATCCAAGGCAGACTGAACAGAAGTGGAGACTTTAGAGCAGAAATGTCCTTGGAGGACTTGAAATAAAAGAAGAAAAGCAACTGGGACTGGGGATACGGGAATCCAGGGGAATTATATAAAGTCTTCAGGCTATAATAAATATTTTGCTTTTACTCTAAGTGAAACCACTGGAGAATTTTGAACATTGTTATAGGACCATTTGCCTTTTCATGTGAAAGATAATATGGAGGGGAAGATTACATAGTAAAGGAAACAAGTTAGAAAGCCAAATGTAAAAATTAAGTGAGCGAAGCAAGAGAAGGATGTACTGTTTTGTAATAGGCTAACAATTTGAAAGGGGCTTGTTAAGAAGCATTCAGGAATAAGACATTTTGACAAACTTGCTGATTTGTATTTTCTATGAAGGGAAATAAAATCAGCAATTTTTCATATATCCATACCTGAGAAGAGTCGTTTAATAGCTATTTCTGGTGTTGGCATGGACTTTCAATAAATAAAAACACAAATTATGGTATAAGTTGTTCACCTTTGTTATTTTAAAGTATCTTTAAATATAACTTAGATATTATTTTATCTTCAGAAAACTGTAAAAGAAAAATGGACATTCTGCATTATGTTCTTATTTCATAAAGTGTCCGATACATCTATGATTTAATTTTATCTATACAACTTTTGTAGGTTGGAAAATAATTTCCTCCTAAATTCCAAGAACGTATGGAAAGGATTTTAATTGATAATTTTTATTATAATAAAATTTTTCCAATACAAAATTAGTGAGTTAAATATTCTAAGATTGATAACTATTTTCAAACTCAATTTTCTTTTATAATTATAGTTTATTAATTTAATACTCAAAATACTATACTTTATCACAAGCACTTTTATAAATGCAAATTCGTATAACTCACTTTTTAAGTACCAGGCTTAGAAAAATTTCAATTAATATTGAAAAAAAGGATGTTATCCTTTTTATTAAATGTCTTTAGAACAGAATTCAATGCCTGCGTTCATGGCCTTTATAACACCTCCCAAACAGGAAGTTTTGTAGGACCTCCCAGTCTCTAGACCTCTGAATAATGGACATAAATTGAACTTGATCGTCCTTCAGAAATAAGATTTTAATTCCACATTGGCGTGTTAAGCTTTCTTTCAAGAAAAATAACATCTACCATAAAATCTTTAATTACAATATCTCTGACTAATTCTAAATTCTGCAAATCTATTCTTGTCCTTTTTAATTCACTGGAGAAATGTATTTTCTTAGTTTATTGGGGATTTACTAGTAATCTAAATCACAACTGATTGTCTTTCCTTTTCTAAATTCTATTTGTTTTCAGTATTTATTAAGTATCCCTAACATATTTCTAGCCACAGAGTAAGACATTTTTAAAAATACTTTTGATTTTCAATGTGTTTTTCTCATTTTTATCTTCTCTATAATTCCACTGAAATAAACTAAAATGTTCCCTTTAATTTTCCAGTTCAGGACATTTTCATCTCTAATACAGACAACTGCAAACAGTTTCTAACTTTCTATTTTCAGCCGCTTCCACCTATACATAATCTCACACTGTTATCATGATTATTTTCCCAAATTCTGCTGGGTCCCATCATGTCACTCCAAGGTAGAAAAGCCAATAAATACAATCCATTACCGTTAGACTAAATTTCAGTTCCTTATAAGATTCAAAGAACTACTGATCTACGCATTTCACTGCCTTAAACATCTCAGATTGCTTTTGAATTTGGTTTAATTTCCAGCCTTCATTGGTGTGTTCATGTTTCTCATTTAGATTGCTCTTTCCCTATAGCGCTGTAGGATGCAGACCATCTCAGTAATTCTATCAACCTTGAACGAGACACACAATAATATTAACACAAGCATACATATGTACAGACTGTCTTTTTGAAAGAAATATGTAGAATAATTTCTTTTAGTAGTTTAAATTATAGACTAACTTACCTGTCTCCATTTTTTCACACACTGAAAAATTTTAATATAAGCTAATGAAAAAAGTGAAACAACAAAACAATTTAGGTGCTATAAAGGAACGAACGAAACAAAACAAAACATTGTTCCACAGTGTGCTCTTCAATCTCTCTGGTCATGCGGTATGATACTTCAAAGTTGGTCATGTGTGCTCTGTGGAAGAGTATGGACTGGCCTCATCAGCTATGCTGTGCGACTACATCATCCGGAATAAGCAAAACATAAAATCAAAATAAAAGAAAAAGTTCTACAGCAATCTTCAAAGACTGTTTTTTGGGCTGAGGGTTTTGCGATGGAAGGCAGAGCCAGAAGGACGAAGTTCAGGAAAACATCTTAACAAAATGCATGTTATGAAAACTTTAGTGGCCTTAGTCTGCATATTAATTAGCATTTTGTTGTCACAAAAAGCCCTGACATAAGCAACTTAGAGGAGGTTGGCTCCTGGTTTCACAGGTTTCAGTCTGTGATCAACTGGTTTTATTGAATTGGGCCTGAGATGATGTATAATACTGTGGCAGAAGCACATGGCAGAAGACAGCTGTTCAGTTCATGACATTGGGAAGGGGGCAGGAGAGAAAACATAAGAGGGAGCATGAAAGGAGCCAAGGGCAAGATGTAGTCTCCAACAGCACATCCCCATCTACCTACTTCCTCCAACCAGGCCCTACCTGCTTAAATCGCCCACCTTCTCCCAGTAGTCCAAATTATCAATCTATCAGTGAATTAATCTCCTGAAGCCCTCATGATTGAGTCACTTCCAAAAAGCCCCAACACCGAACATTGTTTTGTTGGAGACCAAGTCTTCAACTCATGACATTTTGGGGATTCTAGATCCAAACTATGGCTTGGCATATTATTTGGGATTCTAGATCCAAACCAGAGCAGCATGTTACTAATCCCCATACCTTTCTTAGAGCCCCTTCCCTTTTCTCGTTCTGCTTCAGTACATGGGTATCTATAAAGTTAGTACTTCTCACTTCTCACTGATTTCATTCTTCCAAATCCCTGTCAGAAGAAAGTCAAGTGAATCATCGATGCTTCAAATACTTAATCATACTTAGGGAGACATTTTATTGGACAAGAATTTTTGCCTGCTTCTTTAGGTTCAAATGATATACATAACCCAAACATATCCAAATCCTAAACATGCTCAGTCTTCAAAATCTGATCCTTGGGAGAAAAATCATATCAACAGGCTGTAGAACCAAGAATAAAAATCACTTTGCTGACACATTGCTTTACTTTTCTGTCTTTAAATAGCTTAAACAAATAAGACTGAGAAAAACATAAAAATTAATTAATTGCTGTGTTCTTGGCAAGGCATAGAATAAACCACAATATATCAGAATGTTGGAAACACATTGTCATGATGGTGGTATTTTGGGGGTCCTGAGGATTGAATCCAGATGTGCTTTACCACTGAGTGACATCCCCAGTTCCTTTTATTTTTTTATTTATTTTTTTTTTATTTAATTTTTATTTTGAGACAGGCACTCACTGAGTTGCTTAGGGCCTTGCTAAGTTCCGGAGGTTGGCCTCAAGCTTGCAGTCCTCCTACCTCAGCCTCCCAAGTTGCTAGGATTGTAGGTTTGTGCCACTGCTCATGACTCACAGTGAATTTTGAGAAAGATAAAGTAATATATCTACTCTCATAATTCCATGTCCTATGAAATGGATATTTCAAAGTAAAATTAGATCTGTACAGTTTCTATTGATCATTTGTTAATGGTTTGGATATGAGGTATCCACCAGAAGCTCCTGTGTGAGAAAAATGCAAGAAAGTTTAGAGGTGAAATGATTGGGTTATGAGAACTTTAACTTCATCAGTGATTTAATCCACTGATATGGATTAACTTGGCAGAAAATGGAGGCATGTAGGATGAAGCTGAAAAACTGGAGGCTTTGGGGTACACATTTGTCCCTGGTGAGCAGATCTCTCTGCTTCCTGATGTTGCGTCCTGAACTGCTTTTGCCCTCCACACCTTTCTGCCGTGATGTTCTGCCTTACTTCTGGCCCAGAGCTATGGAGTCAGCTACAGACTAAGACCTCTGAAACCTGAAACCAAATGCCCAATAAGTTTCCCATCCTCTGAACTTTTGTTAGGCCATTTTGTCACATTGATGTGAAAGCTAAAATATCGTTCAATGAGAAAATAAGTGACTACTTATCTCTGACAGGACAAACAAAAAGATACAGTATTTGTACGTGGATTAATATTTATTAAGTTTCTGCAATACATATTTAGCTTCTCTTCTTGAGTTCCTTCTCTTATTGAAGCAGGACTATTTATGTACCATTTGAAAAAAGATGTTATACAGTATGTAGACATGAAAACAAATATAAAGATAGATATGTGGGAAAACAGAGAGGAGAAAAGTCAGAGGGAGGGAACAAATTTCTGAGGAGAATGTTTTCTATTATTATAAAAAATAAAAAGTATAAAACATAAATATAAAATCAAAATAGTGTTTTATCTTTAGATATAGTAGTACTTTATTTAAAATTGCATTTGCAACTTCTGTGGAACTAGCCATTTGTAACTTTTCACTTCATCTACATTGTCCAATGCTACTAGTGATATGTGATTCTTTAAATTAAATTAATATTAATACAATAAAAACTTTCCTTATCATAACAACATCATTTTAAGCGCTCAATGGGTCAGTGACTCTCAGTGACTGTTGACTAAATTGTGCTGCACTTTAAAAATTATATTAAATGCCACAGAATCTTGAAAATACCTTAAATTCATAGCCAAAGTGAATTCTTACTTATTCTTGACAAGACTTGTCTTGAGAAACTATTACAATTTAATTCTAGTAGGAAAAGAACAAATTTAATTTATTCAATTTGAAAAAGGAGGTTCACTCTAACTTCTCTTTCTTCCCATATTTGCCAGTCATAGCTCACAGAAGAGTATAAGCTCAAAGAAGAAGTAATCTCTTATTTAAAATTGAACAAGTTATGAAACAGCTCAAAGATAATGAAGAATAAGGAGATTTTGACAAGCACAAATATGCTTCATTAATTAAAAATTAAAAGATTTAGAAATTCTTCTGAAAATCTGTAATTTAAAATGGAACTATTTGCATTTGATAAGACATTTATAAAACTATCTCTTTTTTGATTTTTCAAGTGCCATAGAACTGGGACACTTAGACTGATTAGGTAAATTAATAAATTATTATGATCAAACCTCCATTAACTTAACAACTGTCATGTCTCATTAATTCTAGTAATTGCACTTTACAAACAATTATGGTTTATATTTATTGTACACTTACTATGTTGATAATCTTATCTAGACCTCATTGCAAACCTGTTTATTATCTCCATTCTGTGATAGAGGACTTAAGACCCACAGAATTTGGTTAATTTGTTTAAGATCATATTTCTAGAAAAATAAGGCAATTACATTGTAAAATCTGTCAGGCTGTCTCTGAGAGCTCTAATTTCTATGGCAATGGTGATTTTTCCTTTATTTATTCAAAGAAGACTTTATAGTGTCTTACATGCGTATGTACCAACCACCATTTCTTTCTTTTCTTAACTGGGATATCACAAACAAATAAAATATATACACACAGAAGCACACCCACTTTAAAACTAAATTAAAACTTCTTATATTTTAATTTTTGAAAATGATGTAGACATGGATTCTGAAGTTTAAAGTTTTTCTAAAATATCACAGAGGCTAGAATATTTGAGTTCCAGCAATAAGGTAAATTAATTGAAAAGAAAAAATTTTACTTTCATGCAGCTTTGTTTTAAAAAATAAAATTAAATCAAGTAATAAAGAAAGATGTAAATCAAAAACAAATACCATGGTTTATCATCATAAAAATAACAAATATAACTTTGAACAAAATTATTTTCAGAGGCAAATAATTATAAAGGTCTAATTTCACAACATAATAGTTTTGCTAAAATTCTAACATTTTAAGGGAATTCTTGACTCCACTCTGAAAACCACACATTTAATACTTAGTATGCATATGACAAATTTGTAAAGACTTAACTACCTGAATAATGCATTTAATCAAGAAACTTAAAGGCAAAGTGTTTTTCAATGTGTACTGATTAGCAAAAACATGATCAACTCCCAGAAATTTAAAATTTAGTGCTAATAGTATGCACAGTGCCTGTGTGGTGTTCAGACTTAAATTCTCAGTAAAAGTTGAACATAAAAGCTCATGAGTTCACTTCATAATGCATTCCTCCATCTCCACAAGTAACACTGAACAGAGAAGAGTGAAAAAAAGGTGTTTTCAAATTAATGAAAATAATACATGAAATTTTATTATAGTTCTTAGATGCATAAACCCTTTTTAAAAAATGCTGCTTTCTTCTTTTCTTCTGAAGAGATGAAAGGGCCATAAAAATATAAAACTTTGAATATGAAAGTGTTCTATAGCTTAAATGTGATAGCACATTTCCCAGGACACCTTAAGAATGGGGATTTTTTGTTATGTGCACTCACAAAAGTGGACTGCTTCAACACCAGTTCACCCTTCTCTCAGTCCTCTAAACAGGGCCCAAAATAAGCTAAGGTACTGAAAACATTGTTGGATATAGTTCAAAATACACTGTAATGTCCAGTGTCTCACCTGCTCATGGATATAATTCCCATGACAATTGTCAGGAGACCAGATGCATAGTTCCAGGTCAAGCTGTTCCTTCATTCATCCTTCAGTAACAGTGTGCTCTTTTGGAAATCCTAGGACAAATTACACTCAATAAATAATGCCACTGGTAGTAGGCATAGGTCTTTCCTAATCTTCACTGAACAGTTGCAACTTCCACTGCCTCCCGTTGGCCACCATGGATTGAACCTAGGAACACTTAAGCACTAAACCACATCCGAAGCCAAGAGAGAGAGAGGAGGTCCTACTAAGTTGTTTATAGCCTCGCTAAGCCGAGGTGCTGAGGTTGGTTTTGAACTCGACATTCTCTTGCCTCATCATCCAGATCCACCATGATTACAGGCATAAGCCACTGCATCAGACTGAGCTGCAGGTTCCTGAGTTTGAGATAACACTACTTTTTTCTTTAAAGGGGCTTATTATGAACCTGAAACAAACAAACATAGGTCCTAGATAAAATGAGTAAATAATTAGTTATTTCAGACAAGATTTGCCATATGCCTACTCTTCCAGCATTGGACTTTGAGTAGCAGGTTAGTGAGGAGGCAAACCACAAACAAAACTGAGAGTTTCTTTGCTTAGATGCACTGAATGTACTCCTCATTTGGGACATCTCTGCAGCACTCACAAAGTTCTGGTCAATGTTCCTGATATTGGACAGGGGGCAGAGAACATGAAATTCCTCGTTACATTATTTCATTAATTTTAATATTACCATGCTTCCTGCTTTCTTGCTCTATAGTGCCATCAGCATATTTTAAAAGTCTAATTCAATATTTCAGTATTTTAATATCTGGTGAAATGGACATCGATGCAGTATAGATTCTATTGTGGCAGCAAACTGGAACAGCTTACATAGCCACCAGTTCCCTCAATTCTTGCCTTGATTTAGCAAATTCTGACCAGAAGTCCATGAATGGACCCTCTGTGTACATCACCATTGGGCAAAATGCATTTCTCTCAGAGCCCACAAGTAACTCTTAGAATCCTCTAGAAATGGTTAGTAAAATCAAATATACTATTACATATGAATTGGTATAAAACTAAATAAAATGAACACAAATTCTAATATTTTACAACAACCATAGATAGCTGTCTTATCTGTTAAATAAGTTAAAAGAGATTTTTAGAAAAACACACCTCATTAAAGTCTCAGACAATCTTAAATATAGCAGATATTTAGCAAGCCACTAGACAACACATTCCTTAAAATATTGTCAGGAGTGTTGACACATGCCTGTAGTCTCAGTGGCTCAGGAGGCAGAGACAAGAAGATTACCAGTTCAAAGCCAGCCTCATCAATTTAGTGAGACCCTCAGTAATGCAGCGGGACCCTATCTCAAGATAAAAAATAAAAAAACTGAATGGGGATGTGGCTCAGTGATTAAGCATCACTGGGTTCAATCCCTGGTATAAAAAAAAATCAAAGTCTATCGATCTAACTATGTATCTACTTATCTGACTATATCTTTCATCTATCTATCTATCTATCTATCTATCTATCATCTGACAGTCATCTATCCTGTGTTATTACAATATGCATTGGGAGAAACAGATAAAATCATTGTCTTTTATATTTTCACAGCAATGGCTCATGGGAAATTACCATCTTAGAAACAATGATATTGCAGCCTTTGAAGGTAAATGGATGGTTATGGAAGAAATTATGCTGAGTAAAATCAGCTTAACCCAGAGAAACAAGGGTCGAATGTCTCCACTCATCTGTGGAGGCTGGAACTAGACCCTGGTCATTGAGAGAGGTGGTCTAGTATCATGTGTTAAATCCAGATAAGGTGTAATGTTATACAATATAATACTTTTTAGAGATATTGTGGGAAGGGGAAGGAAGTGACAAGGGTGGGTAATTGGGGGGGAGCACTCCTGGGGGTAATTCTAATATCCAGAATCTATACATATTTTATATTATTTTGTTAAAAACTTGTATGGCTGTTCTATAATAAATCTTTCAATAAAAAAGAGAGGGAAAGTGGAGAGAGAGAGAAAGAGAATCAATTTCCTAGTTTTTAAAAAAATTTTTATTGAGGAGTTGAGTTTTACAATGATAGATGCATATATAGTTACAATATGATATGTCCCTGATCCTAATTCAGAATCACCCCCACTCCAGTCTCTTCTCTTGACTTCTCTATATTTCTCACCTATAACAGATATAAACCTATCTTTCCATATTTATATAATATACATATATGTGTGTGTGTGTGTGTGTGTGTGTGTGTGTGTATGACTGTGCATTATCCAGAATTAAATGATTGCATGAGTATAATTTTGCTTCTCAGGGGAATCAAGAGTAAGCTACATCATTGATTCCTTTTCTATCATCCTTACCAACCCTCATAAATTTTTAACTCTACCATATTTTTTTCACCTGCCTTACCTAGAATTCTTAGGGCATTTTTAAATACTCATTTTTAACTTCTGAAAGAAGTGCTAATAAATATAAAACTTGGAATATGAAAGTCTGCTATATTTTAAATTGATAACACTTTTCCCAGGATGCTATTCTTCAAAAATTAGAATTTTGTTACATGCTCTCCACAAGTTAGATTACTGAACACTTTAAGCAATCAGACCCAGCCTAGCTTACCTTAGAGTTACTGTAGCAAATATCATGAACCACAATGAGATGATTTTAGCATCCATAATGTTCCTTCACACAAACCTCATTGACATTGATCTCAGGGCCACCTTTTTCAGTAGAGTTATAAATGTCAGTACACAAAGATGAGCACATCCTCCTCATTGTAAGGACTCACTATCCATCAGGGACATACCTGTAAAAGAGCTTCTACAATAAAAGTGACTATTTGTCATTAGCATCAAAAATTGTGCATAGAATAGAACATAATTGAGTTCGATTGACTTAATCAAGTCCCTTTATAATGAAATAATGCTAGACATGTTCTCCAAATGGAGCAACTTGAAGTAAGAATATTTCAGGAACTAACAGCTCAGTAAAGATAGGATATAAAAATGTGCACTGAAGGTGGGGAAATAGCACATCAGCTCACCTTGCCTCAGGGTAATGCAGCTGACAGAAGTGATACACAATGAGATTGATGCCAAAGTTATAATTCTGAAGGCAATATTTGTAAAAATTTATGAGATTAAACACATCATAGCACATATTACATGAAAATGGAAAACTGGAAACTATATGAGAAATAGTTGCAAGATTTAGACATAAATAACAAAAATGAGATTTGACATGAAAATCAAAAGGATTAGTAACAACAGTGGGCAAAGATTTTACTAGATCCGAAGACTGATTGGTGTTGGAAAGAGAAAAAAAGACAGGGGGGAGGAGGAGGGAGAGAGACAGGAGCATGAAGGTCATGAGAATTATGGTAGTTTGAAATGGTTTGGAATTGAAAGTTTTATAAATCATGCATAACCTACATAGTCACAGATTAGGTAATATTTAATAATACTAGTTTGCTAATAAATCTTTATTTTCTTAAGTTCCCTACTTCCATTTTACAACAAAAAAAACTGTTGTCAAAAATCATAGTTTTTTCTGAATAAATAATAAATCCTTTAGGTTAATACTCTATTAAATTTGGATATAATTAAATTAGACAATGTCAAAACACCCTCTCCAATTTTGGGGTAATTTAAAAATTCCATCTTTCTGCTATACTAGTTCCATTTCTGTTTTCACGAGGTTCTTGTAGGCTGGTATTCTCATGACTTTGAGAAGTGTAGAAAGAAGGAATTAAAATACAGATTTCAGGGATGTTTAAACATACAGTATACTTATTAGCATAATGAAAAGCTTTCGAATCAGGCCCACCTGAAGGCTTTTCTCAGTGGAAACCTAGACACTGTCACTATCCTGCCTATCTGGTGCCAGACCTGCTCACTCCACCTGACCTGGGCCAATTATGTGCAACTCCACCCATTTATCTTTCAGTGACTTTATAGTGGTAGCATAAAATCAGCCATGGAGAGAGTATTCATACTGAGAAAATTCCAGCAAATGCTTCATACAAGAGTCCACTCGCCTCTAGCCCCAGAGCTAGTTGTTAAACATTTACAGTCCCATGAAACTTCTACAGAGCCATTACTCCTGTTTTCTTCTTTCAGGATCCAACAGCAAAAAGCACATATGAAGGATCTGTAATCAGAAGACTGAGAAGCGCTCAGTGGATCCCAGTTGTCTTGATTCATAAGGAAGTCATCCTGAAATGTACTCATACGTACACATTCCAGTCTTTTATCTGAAAATCACTTATGGGAGGAAAGACAAACACCTTCAAATCTTCTCTCACTGAACTGTTCTTTTCTTGAAACCTTCTTGCCAAAAGTCACACTACCAGTTCTGAACTTACCAAACCTTGTTTGACCTGATCATTTAGAATGTGGTGATTTTTTTCCCCTGAAGACTGGAAGCCTGTGATTAAAATATATATTCCATCTCCAATTTCTGCCTTATAGTAAGTTATTTTTGATCTGATGATTGGAAAAGTCATGGAAATGTAGGATTATGTACAATGAATATAACTGATGGTATTTCTCAATCTACCTTATTTATTTATTTATTTTTAAAGAGAGAGGGACAATGAGAGAGGGAATCAATTTTTATTTAGTTTTTATGTGACTTTCGTTGCTCTGACATTTAGTTGTATACATGGTGCTGGGGTTTGAACCTGCATACTCATGCATGCCAGGTAAGCAAGCGCTGCAATTGCTGAGTCACTGCTCCAGCCCTCAATCTACCTTAAATAACAGTGCTATGTCTTAAATTTTCATAAAAGCATAGTAAGAAAAACACCAAAATCTTCAACACTCTGTGTGAAGTCTGTTTAATATTATAATTTCCCAAAATCACTTAAGGTGTACATAAAGGATGTGTTAGGTGCCCTGTTGTATTACCATTTTCCTTAAGGGTCTCACAGTTTTGTGAAGAAGACAAAATTTAAGCAAAGAAATTACTCAAATTTAAGTAATGAAAGAACTTCAATGAAAGAAAAAAACTCAGTAAGAAATGCAAGAGATGAACATGCCTAATGGGAAATTATAGGGTTTCAGATGGAATATGAATTATGATTCATAAAGGCAGAATGAGGAGGGGACTTTTTAAATTAGAGTAATTAGGCAAATGTGGACACCAGATGGTTATGGTCAAGATAATGCAAAACTATAGTGAATAGGGACTAAGGGCTATTAAGAGAAGGCAGAGAAAACTTTATGCAGTGCCTTGAATTATAGAGCATTTAAAGATTACTGTAAAAGGTGAAAGTGATACAGTACAGATTAAGTGGTACTAACATGAAAGGAATTGGTCATGAGAATATATCTTCCCCATCCCTGAGATTTCTTCTTTGTAGAAGCAGCCTCCTTTCCCTCTACATTTTTCCACTGGAGTGCTATGGTTTACAGATTAGGGTATTGAAAAGGAACATTTTACACATGTTCATCTCCAGCATTTCTCTCTCAGCAGCTGGTGTGCCTTTATCCTCCCTCTGTCCTCGTTGCTCAGGGTCTGAACTAATCTAACGCATTCTCTGTGTGGACCGGTGTGTCTGTCAATCTCTTGGGTTCAGGTACCAGCACATTTGGCTCTAACATGAACTAATTCTCCAATGTTACCTGTAGTCGTGTATCAATGTTTTGTTCTCCAATTTGCTTTTGACTTATTTTCAACTTTGTTGAACATTTGGGAAGGGAAGAAGTATTTTTATTGAACCAACTAACAGACCAACATCAGTGTGTTAGAAAGAATGGTGTGACAAATTGGTAAATTACATCTCGTATGAAATGGAAGGTAAAAATGTAGCTAAGCAGTCAATTAATAAAGCATTTCAGTGTTCAGCGATATGTGAAATTGGACATGGTAATGGATTTAAGTATAAAGAAGAAAAGTATATTTAGAAATAAAGCAGAAAAAGAAATTCCAACATATAAAAGAATATGGAAGATTTTAGATAACTGAAGATAACGATTCTGTGGTCTTGAACAGTTGTAGTTCACTGAAGAAGGGGGTTTCAATGTATTAAAGACTTCTTTTCTTTCTCTTTTGTGTACATATCTTCACTTTTCAGAAAATTTGTTCCTGGTTGGGACTTACAGTTTTTAATCATGCAATAAAAAATTACCTTGTCCACTAAATTAAATGTTTTCAAAACAAGGTAATCACATTTGCATTTCTTCTATTAGCTTCCTTCTTAATTGTGGTTCTAATCAAAACGGAATGAACTTTACCAAAGGAGAAAATTTAGAGTCCTCACATATACTGTTATCCTTGAAAGATTCAGCAGAGGCTGCTAATTATGTTTTCATAATTTTGCCTGAGTTTACATTTCTATTCCAGGAGGAGATGGAAGGGTGGGAAAGGAAGCATACAAAATTGGATGAAACGGTAGTCTCTCTCATTCATTTTGTATTGGAAATATCTTGGACAAAATTGTGACCTTGAGTTCCTCTTGGAATTATATTGAAATAAGCCAACCGTATTTCACTGGGGGGTCTAGGGCTACAGTTTTAAATAAAATGTATAGTTTTCCATGTTAAGAAAGAATGCTAAAGTTTATATTGCCTTATACTGGTCATCATTTTATGAAATAATGCTTATAAAGTTAGTGATGAAAGGATGATTCACCCTAATCAAGTTGTTTCCCTCTAGAGTTACTTTCCATAATTGTTGTTTAAATAAATCAAAAGGGTTTTGCCATATTTACAGTACAACTGAGCATAAGAAATATGAGAAAAGTAAGTATATTCATGTTAATATTTAATTATAGATTACTATGTTTCAATATTTTAAGCAATGCTTCTGGTTTTTATTATTATATCCAGTGCAAATTTTTTTCAAATAGTGTACATAAATTATGTGTTTGTTTGCACGGAAGTACAAATTCAGAAAGGATTGGAAGTTATTCTCCACTACGAAAACAATAATAAAAATCATTGAATTTGAAGAAACTGCTATCAGCATAACATCTGGGTAAAAACATATTTATAGTTATATGAGGACATTTATGCATAATTGTCTTTTTCATTCTATTTTTTCTAATAAATTTAGAGGAATTTATTAAATTGTGTGTAGCCTCTCAGATTGTAATAACATATGTTTACAGTTGCTGGCTAGTCAGATGAGGCAATAAACTTGTGAAAATTACGAATAACTAAATTGAAATGAGAAAGATTGAGTTCTATATTAACAAATGGAAAGAAGATAAACAAGTTGAAAAGTAAAGTCACAGACACAACAGAGATTACTGTATGTTCCCATTTTTCTCATCCTAGTGCTCTGAGAGAAAAGTAACCTTGGCTGCAACACAAGTTTCAGAAACAGAAGAGATTTTCCCTTTAGAAGAATAATTGGATTAATATTCTGTTTTACACTAGCTTGTATGCATTAGTCAACATTGAATCACTGTCCTATAATATGTTGGCTTGCTTGTTTTCAAAACAGCAAATATTAAAATATACACTATATTAGCCCAAATGTCCTATGTACAAACTCTATAGCCAGAATACCAGAGATTAAGTCACAGCTCTGAACTACTGTACCCAATAGCCTTACCCAAGTTATTTAAACTCTGTTCTTCCACTTCCCAATCTAGAGAATTAGGATAACCACAGTAACTACTTATAGATATGCGATGGTTATGATAAAATGAATTACCAAAAATAATAGCATACTTTATGATTATGTCTAAATCTCTTAAATCCTGCTTGAAACTTGAATAAACAAATTTTTAGCTCTATCAATTTACTCTTTGCTACCTAATAACCTTACAAAATCTGACTCATAACAATCATTGGATTGTATTACAAATCATTCTCTATTTTTCAAAGAGACACAGAAATATTGCCATTGAGATTACATACTGAAAAAAGTAATATTTGTTCCTATAAGTACAGGTTATTCTTTAAAATGCTAAGAATTCAGTAAAGGCTTCTCTAGGATATTTTCTGAAAATATTGCAAAGACTCTTCAAATTGCCAGACTATTTTTATGAATTTGAAGTTGGCCTGGTTTTATGAATAGGAGAACTTTCAGGGATAAACTGACAGTTCAGTTCATATGTAAACTTAATATTGAAGTCTACAATATAAAATTGACAAAACTTAAGATTGGGTTAAAGTATTAAATTGATACAACATTAATAAAAACAGAAATGCTTTTGATATTCTCCTAAAATGATCATTTAATTTCCCAGTCACTCCACTTTCCCTATTCCTTGAGACTTCCTCTTGGACTCCAACACAGAAGAGTTTCCTTTCTTATATTTATATAATATTAAGGCAATAATGTAATTTAAAAATAAAGTAATAAAAATGTCAATTATTACTAGAATTGGGACCAATTGTTGGCATTAATAAAATAAATGATAAAAGGTTGAGTGAATGAATGAATATAAATGCCTATGTATGTATATAGAGAGGGAGTCTTCTCATTTTTTTTTCATTGTAGGAAATTGGGATATTTAGAATATAGTTGTTCAGGCAGACTTGCTGGATTTAGCATGCAGATTATGCAATCCAAAATAAAATTTAAAAATCTGGTGAAGAAATCAGAATTCTTAATTCTCTTTATTATTCAAAAATGTGATAGTGCTTGTTTTATTTCATTTTTATTTTTTCATTTTTGTTTTATATTTACATTGTTTAGAATTTTATTGAGGAGTTGAGTTGTTGTACAATCATAAAATTATATGTAGTAACAATATTATATGCCCCAACCCTGATCCAGAATGACCTCCACATCACCCACACCCAAACTCTTGACTCTTCCGTGTTTCCCCACTGTACCAAATATAAATGTCTTATATATATAATGATTATACATTTTCCAGAGTTGAATGATTGCATAAGTATTATTTGGCTTCTCTGGGGAGTAAAGAGTAAGCTAAATTATTGATTCCCCCCTAATCCCTCTCTATCATCTGTCCCTCTCCTTTCCATCCCTTGTCTTCCTCCACCCCACATATCTATGGTTTACCTAGATTATGTGTTGCTATGACTTTGGTGAGTCTAGTACATGAGCTTAATTTTGTAGTGCTGTGAATGGAATCCAGGTCCTCATACACACTAAGAAATTTTAAAATTGCATTAAAAAATTAAGAAATGAGCTAGGTGTGGTGGAGGATGCCAAGTTTGAGATCAGCCTCATCAACTTAGTAAGGCCTCATCTCAAAATAAAATAGAAGAAATGGGGGGGCATGCAGCTCAGTGGTAGAGCACTCTGGGTTCAATCCTCAGTACCACATACACAAAAGAAAAATAATATTTATTTTTGTGCCCTATAAATGCTTTAAGAGTACTTTTGTTATTTTTTAAATTTATTTTTCATTGACATCATAGGTAAATACAAAACTAGTGTTTACCATCATCATCTCCTGATATATACATTGCTATACAGAACTGACAAAAATGCTAATTTTTATATAAATGGCACTTCTAGAAGATTACCAAAGCCTATGTCCTTAAAGTTTTCCTATTAAAATGTATCAGTTATATCATGTATAAATACACACTCTAAAATTAAAACACACATCAGCTGAGTTTGTATTAGTATTTATAAAAGGACAGTGTGTCTTCATTCTCTGCACAGTGAGCTGAAGGTTCGAGAATAGAACAAATGGATATTGTTACAGTTTCTGTTTATAATCCTGACAGACTCTGAAATACCTGTGACAGATGAAATGATGCCATCTCTGATTATTCAGAGAACACCTTCTATCTCATATAAGAGAGTAAATGGGTATAATTTTTGCTAGAATTTAACAAATAAATGGTAGGAAAAATGCCTGCTCTTTTCTATTATTCTTTAACTGTATCTTCAGTTGCAGTTTGTACTATAATTTGGGAAATTTGCCTATGCTTTATTTTCTTCCATCTCTTGTTTCGGAGCACTATTTCCCTCTGATTGAGGAGTTGCTATGACGGAAGATAATGGAGCTTATGGCACTCAGTGGGGAGTCTGTCACTGCTGACTTAGGCTGCTGCCTTTGTTTTTCTTCCCTTGCACTCCTCTCATTTTCTCAGGCACAGTGAGAAACAATTATAAAAACCATGAGCCATTATAAAATATTATACTATCAAATGGTTATTTTTAAGAGCCTTTCAATCTTCTAGGTCTCTTTGTTTATGCTTAGCAGTGGTAAATTACATCATTATTTTCCATTCAATCTGCAGCATAGGGTTGTTAAGATTGTTTTCTTCCTTGGGGGAGGTAATCTTAGACTGTGTATAATTTGTACTACTTCTTGTGTTGCCCCTCATTACATCAATCAAAAACTTTATACACCTTGTACCTCCTACATAAAGTCTTCTCTTGCTGACCGTGTAAGGTTGTCTTATAAATTCCCATGTCAGGACCATGAAACTTTTTGAGAGGAGGATCTGGTAGACATAACTAGTGTTCCTGAAATTTTCAGCCCATTCACATATGAGAGTTCAGAAGTGTAGTCTGATCAATGAGATGTAGGAAACAAGGCATCCATCACCCTACAGTCAGAAACCATCACTGATGATTTTCCCATGCTTTTTTTTTAACCTTCTTCCATGTCAGCTAAGGAGCCCAGGAGTCCTGATGTTGCATTTACAGAAGTTAGATGCTTCCACCAGCCAAAGGGAAGCTGAGACACATGCCCACGTCCCAGACACACATAGAATTACTTACACATCTAGGACACATAGTGTAAAGAAGCAATGATCTTATGTTTCTTAAGTCACTGTGATTTACGCATAATCATATTTAATACAAAATAGCAGGGTATGTGGTTATGGCAGTATTAAACTGTCCCACTACTTGGTGGCATGTCCATTTATGTATAGAAATTCTTACAGATAACCAAGAGAGAAACAACAAATATAGGTCAAAGAGATTTAGACAAAGAGCTCACTCAAAATTAAGAGGCAGTTGGACAATTTTGAGAGAGAACAGGGTTGATAATCTAACTCTACTAACAATGCTACATGCCATTCAACAAGATAGTTATTATTTGACCCTTGTTTTTCTAAGCTTTAAAACAATACTGTCTACATTTCAAGATAGAAGAAGCAAGGATATAATAATAATAAAGTTGTTGAAATATAATACCTTCTTGGGAAATAGCATTCCTTGTTCTTAGAAACCTACTTGTTAAGTATGGAAAGCCAACTGGTTGACCACTACTTTTATATCTCTGTACTTCACCTGGTTTTGATCATATCTTAACTTGCAGCATCACTTTCATTTCAATCTTGAACTAGACACACCATGTAGATGGATGGAACAGACAAGGTATGGGTATGTGCATGCAAACACACATGAATCAGAAACCTTTGACTTGTCAACATATTAATTCTATACTAAAATTAATAGCAAGCTTCTTAATTTCTAGTTTGCTCCATAACCTCATTTTTGTGATCAGCAAAATGTGGAGTTTGACAACAACAAACACAATTGGCTCATTGGTTATAAAAACTAATTGAAATAATGAATGCAATGCAAAGTGTAAGGGCTTATATTAGGGACATAGAACTGTTAGCTATTATTTTTATCCTAATAGCCTCATAAATATGTTAATTATGTAGCCTAATTAATGTAAAATAATAATAAATACAAGCACTCATTCCTTCTCAATGATAGGAACTGTTCTCTTCCATTAAGTTCAGATTTCTTTGAACATGAGTTTGAGTACCATCAGTTTTGCTGTTTCTTTGAATACTTCCTTTGAGGTCAGAAAATACATAGTTGACAATATGGTGTGTTCTCATTATTTTTACCAGCCTTCTCTAAATACACTTGAGCTCTGAGAAGAAATCCAGCCAAGTCTTGGACTATTTGGAGTTTAAAATGCTTGGCTTGCTGCTGTTCTGAGCTCACCCTCCAATTTGTGCTGAATATGAAGGAAAGTGAGTAGAGGAGAAAAGTGCCAGGGTAGCAACTATAGATTCAGAAGACATGAAATCACATTATGTATTCCTTGAGGATGAAGACCATACATTATTAATCTTTGTCCCCTACTATATAACATTGCTTAAACATTGCAATAAGTAATAAAAGTATTATAAACAACTTTGCAAATGCAGCACATTATTTGTGATACATTTTCAGGATTTATTGCTTCTTTTTCAAAATTTTCCATTTTTCATCCTTTAAATAATTTTTAATTTCATAAAAATAAAATAAATTTTATTAATTTCTATTAAGTGCTTTTGAGTTTATTTTTTGCATAATTGGTGTTACATAATCCTAGCAGATAGGTGAACATGAGGCTGAAGTAAAGCATGAATATTTTGGATTTATATTTAAAAATGCAGTAAATTTTCTTATTTTTTTGTTGTCCACTAAACCATGTTTCATTGACTATTTTTTATCTTGAGAGCCTTATAAGATGTCTATTAATTACCCTACCTGGTAAAAAAAAACTAAGCACAAAAGAATCAAAAATAAATATAATAATATGTTTTATCCTTTGTTTCCAATGAACAATAATATGTTAGTTATTTGTCAAGAAACAACAAATAATTACTTTAGAAATTAAAAAGCAACACAAATAAAAGTCTAAGAATGCTTTGTATTCTTTGATGTTAATGTAGTAGCAAGTAACAACTGTAAGAATCAATCATTTAGCAAACGTATACTACATAGTCAGTGATTCAAAATTATGGCCATCTAGTATCTATTTGTATTCTTTGGAAAATGTCAGCAAAAATAATTTTACATCAGTCAAATGCACAACATCAGTCAAATGACATTTATTGGCCTTATTTTGACAGGTTTAACAAAAATTTACTGTATCAAAGTGTTCTTTTTTCCGCATAGCTCCATTTGTATTTGAGATACTAGAGTAAAACAAATCTTAAATCTAACATTTGCCTGAAAATAGTTTGACTTTTTCTCAATCCTATTAATGAAACTAACTCCATTTTTTTACAGTTATAAAAAATGTAAGAAGTAAGTTCTCATGTGATAATATATCCATAGCTTAATAAAATGCAACTGAGATTTGGCACAAATTAAAATACTACTAATTTTTAATTTTTTTCTAAAATATTTAACTTATTTCCTAAAAGTTCCCTTGGAAATCTTGTATTGACAATAATATTAATTTGATTAACAAAGATGACTTTGTCAAGCAGGTTTTTTTTAATTACTTGAAAGATAATGGATGAGTACATAGGTTGAGGTGGAAGGCTATCCCTTCCTTTTTTTTTTTTTTTAATCACTTGGGTTTTCTTAAGGGTACTCACCATAAAGTCATATAATGTGAACTTTCAAGAGCTTTATTTGAATCCATTCTCTAGTTCTCCTTAGTACAATTTGCATATATGTTGATAAACATACCTTTCTGAGATGTTTCCTCGTCACAGCTTTTCTGCTGAAGTCTATGCATCTGTGCAGGCTTGTGCTTCTTCTCTTGGCATGGTCTTCATCAGAAAGCAGCATAATGTAGTGGATAAATTATTTCACTCTAGAATTACACAGACTTAAATGTAAGGCAAGCTGCATAATTTCACATTGACTGATTTGATGCTATTTGCTTAAACTCTAAATGGCTCACTATGTTCTATAGGATAGGGTATATAAAAATCATTGATTCAAGAATCTTTCAAAAAATTAAATCTTATTATGAGTCAAAACACTTAGCTCATTTCCTAGCACTTGGTAACATGCCAAATCCTTCCTGAACATATGGTATTAAATGTTCACTGTTTCACAATCTGCATACTATTTTACAATGTATAAAGAGATGATAGCTTCTTTAAGATATATAACCTGCAAGGTGTTTTGATTTCTTATTCTAAAATCTCCATTCAGAATGTCTCAAAATTTGTAATTTTTTAATTCTGGAACTTTTTAGTCATTTTTATTTACTTAGGTAAATTTCGCATAATCTCAGCTGTTATAGTTTCCTAATAACTTTTGTCTGGATTCTCACCACTCATCTCTATTCAGATATACCATTATAAACCTGCTGTTTCAATGTAGATCTTTATGAGTTAATAATATTTTCAATTGCTTACTTTTTAAAATTAATTTGTTTTACATATATTTAAGGTAAACAACGTATTTTGGCATTCTCCAGATCCTGGATTCAAACTGTAGTATTGAAAGGAATAAAGCATGTTTTGTTATATATAATATATATATATGTATATCTGTACATATATCCATATATATGTATATATACACACATATATGCATATATATATAAATAGTAAATTGATTACTTTATTCAAATAATTTAATATGCATCACTTTTCACAGTTATCCTTTGTGTGGTAAGAGCATCTAAAATCTACTCTCAGCAAATTTTAGTGTACAGTATATTACTAGTGAGAATTCTGATGTATATAATATTTCTAGATTCTTTTATTCCATCAAACTATAAATTTATACATTTCCAGATAAAAAAACAGAAAACTCATTGCCAGAAGATTCATCTTACAAGAAAAAATAAAAGTTCTTCAAGATAAACAAATGACATTAGACAGTAATTCAAATACACAAGAAGAAACAAAAAGCCAGTAAAAGTAGGGATAGAGATAATTGTGGAAATGGTAGACACAAATCCGGCCATATAAATAAAATTAAATGTTGATATGTTCTTTAATTTGATTTAGTTGTCTAATACATTCACATTTAATGTTATTATTGATATGGTTAGAATTATGTCTGCAATTTATTTGGTAATTTTAGACTGTGATGCTGGTTATAGAAATCTGAATATAACATAAATCACAGAGTTGAACATTAAATGGGTGAATGAATAGTAGATGGGAAATCTAGCTTCATAAAAAATATTAAAAAGAAAATATTAATGAATCAAAAGAAAAATTACCATTTTAAGGCAATGATATCTGATAAAATATTGTTATGTAAGTATAATATGTTTGACAATAATAGAATCCCAAAATATTGAGAAGGAATAAGAGATCATATAGAACAAAATCTATGCTTTATTAATAAGAATATTCATTATTGCATTATTACATTATTTATATTTTTTGAAATTAAGTCTGAGCTAAAATCATGTCATTGTTATAGATGAAATTCGTATATTTTAAATATATAAAGATAGGTCTCTATGTTGTACTATAAATTAAAATTCCCAGAGAGGAATATTATTGTGCCTAAATATGATCAACAATGATATCCTTATCATCTACTACACAGACATTAAGTAGTGTATATGGAGTACTATGCTGTTTTTTTTCCTCTCTATAACTCATTTGAAGTCTGGAGCATCCCTGTTTGGAAGATACTTTAATTTTCCTTTTCTTTTTGGGTTTTTTGGAGAAGAGAAATTATAGATCCTGTCCAAGAAAGCACAGATGTAAAGTGATGAGTTGATTTTCAAATTTAAATATGTCTGATCTTTCTGATCATAAACTGTTTGCTACCATACTAATTATAACAGGGCAAGAAAAATTGCAATCTAATACATTATTATAATTTTATGTAACTTTAATTTTTTTTTCTTGAACTATTGGCTAAGAAAAACACTGGCTCAAGCCCTTATCTGGAAGCCTGAAATGCTCCTGCTCCTCAAACATTCATGGAGATAGTTGATATATAATGTACTGGAGAAATTTATAAATGTAGATGTATACTTCCATTTGACACCTAAACCTGAAATGTAAATTCTTGTCCACATTGAATTAATTTCAAATATCAAATTTGAATGAGAGTCTTACACTAGCTGTGCTGAGGAGTCCAGAATGAGATTTGCTGTGTAAACATGAATAAGTGATTGAATAAATGATATAAGTAAGGTCAAAATAATTATTACAGAATTATACTTATGTGGGTAGAATTTGTAAAAAGGCACTTAGATTAATTTTAATATATTTCCATACATCATAGCCTTAAATTTACGGTGAAGAAATATGCTGAATTTGTTGCTGCATTAAACCATGACAGGTCATTCTTCTATAATGTAGTCATTATAAATATTTTAACTTCAGATAAATCTTTGAAGGAAAAACAACATTTTCATATTTGGAGAGACTAAAAAGGAATGTTCTGTCAAATTGTATTCATAGGAATAAAAAATTCTTTAATTTTATTCTCTAATCCTTTAACTTCCTTTGTCTGAAGGACAATCACTCTTAACTTCAAATTAATTTATTTTAATTTCAATTTCCATTTTAATAAGTACCCTAATGTTCTAAATTGTGACTTTTTAAAATATGTTATTAAAGTGTTTATCCATGTTTAAAGTAACTACTGAAATCAGCCCCTTTAGAATACAAAAAGATACTGCACCATTATTAAAGACACTTCTAAATTACATCTATAGTCATATAAACATATGTTCTCCATAATGATAGTCATCAAGCTAATGTAGATATATAATTCATTTTGGAAATAAGCCACAGTCCTGTCAGCTCCGAATACAGAAACCCAGGCATAAGAATATATTGTTCTATGTAGAGTGATAATGAGTAGCCCTTTATGCTAAATCGTACATAAAAAAAAGCAAACAAAGTGTAGCAGTTTTACATGAATCTATCCCTGAAACAGGTTCTGTGTCTATTTCCCATTGTTGATTTTTATTTTGTTTTATTCACAGGATTTTACTTATTTTTTTATTTCAGTTCCATGAAAAATAAAAGTGATATCCAATTACATTTCCTGAAGCAAACCTCATGCAAATCTTTTTCAAGATTATTATCATTTTGTTGTTTTAAGAATATTTGTTAACATAACATCTACCCTCTTAACAAATTTTACGTTTACACTATCATATTGATATTGTAGGCATAATACTGTACAGATTTCTAGGGGTTATTTCTTTTATATTATTGAAACTTTATACTGGTTAGTTAACAATCCAGAATCTTTCAAATAATTTCTAAAAATATCCCACAATCATATTCTAGAATGTTTTACAGAAAGAAACTGACATAATCAATGCTTGAAGGATTTTCCTCAAACAATTATATATCCATGTTCAAAAACCAGTTTAAACAATTCCCTTTTGCATATTAGAAACTATGAACATCTTGTGGGAAGAGGACTTAGAACAAATATGAAATAAAATACAATATTCTATCAAAATAACTCTGATTACCTTGGCTATTCTCTTATGACTTGGTCTGATTTATTTCTAGTCCTTATTTTCATTCAATTTCTATGGATTGGACAAGGTTTATAGCTTTTGGCAGAAGAAAATCAGTGACAATGACTTAGGAGAACCTTAATCTTATGAAAGAAAGAAATGCTTGTCAATCAAGAAGTTTTAACCTTTATCATGTTTTGACCTTTACATTTTCAAGGTGAGCCTATTATTTGGAAAAGAGTAACAGAACTCCACAGGATGCTCTATGATCAATACAATCAACAGACCTTCACACTGTATGTTTAAAGGTATTAAGAAGATAAACAAACACATCAGAATTTTATCAGTCAGAACCATTTTTACTGGATGCTTGTCTCGTTTGGGAATTTACAATTGATTTTTATCTTGAACTCAGCAGTATTATTCTAAATGACTACAAAAGGAAAAGAGAGGTATTAATTAAATGATATCAAATGTTTTGAGTTTAGATTTGACAACAACTTGGACATTTACCATAAAAATCACAAGTGACATACAAGGAAAACAAAATAATGTTTTTTTCCAAAATTAAATTTATATATGCTTTTCCTGTTATTCATTTATTAAAATATTTTGAGTACCTGCTATGAGTAAGTAACTATTCTCTTCTCTGATGAAAATAATGAATAAAACATACATGCCATCTTTTCTTTTATCTTATATCCTATTGCAGAGATCAGTGTTGAATTTTTTAGGACATTAAAATGCATAATCAAAATTGTGATAATAATTTGAGGAAGAAGGATGTAACACGGTCTTATAATAAGGTATCCTTACCTTTTCTGGATAGACAGGAGAAAACATATTCATGGACGTAGTTTTTGAGCTTTCCTAAAAGATGAAAAGAAAAGAACTACGAAGCATCTGACTTGGATGATCGGGTGATTTTAGTAGTAAGAAGAGCCGAGAGGAGTAGTCTCAGAAAATGAGACACGAAGTTCAATATCCCTGACATAGGAAGGGACAGGTCACAACAGAAACAAATTTCCATTTTCTCTCATAATTTTTATACTTTTTCAAATGTATTTCCATTTTGTATGTTTTATGCACTAAATACATTTTCATTTTTATTTGGAACAATCTATTTTAAGGGCATTAAAAATCAAGAAAATACTTAATGTATACCAACATGTTTATTGATCTTCGTACCCACTTTCCATTACTTCTCTGAAATCTTATCTTTCTTCTAGTAGCATTTATCTTGAATTTTACAAACTTCTTTTAGCATTTCTTTTTTTTTTTTTTAAAGAGAGAGGGACAGTGAGAGAGACAGAGAAAGAGAGAAACAACTTTATTTAGTTTTTCACATGGCCCTAGTTGCTCCAACACTCAGTTGCGTTCGTGGTGCTGGGGTTTGAACCCAGGTCCTCGTGCTTGTCAGGCAAGCGCCGAAACTGCTGAGCCACCGCTCCAGCCCCCTTCTTTTAGCATTTCTTATTGAGTATGTTACCTGAAAATAAATTTCTCATCTTGTTTTAATTAAATATTTTTATGGTTTAGTTTTTCTAAGATAATTTGATAAGTATAGAATTATGTGTAGATGTTTTTTCCTTTCCGCTATTTGAAGATATTATTCAACACTCTTTGGACTTGCTTTTTTATGTTAGTATTTTTCCTTTTATTTTAGGTTGACATTATATATTGCATAAGTAGTGTTTAAGTTTAAATTACTCTCACTCTCTGATCAATTGAACTTTGCTTTGTACTTTTTTAGGTTGGATATAGTGTACAACAGTGCTAGTTTATACTTTTTTGTTTGTTTTAGGTATTAGGAATTGAACCCAGAGGCACATAATCACTGAGCCACATCCCCAGTTCTTTTTATTTTATTTTGAGACAGGATCTTGTTAATTTGCTTAGGCCCTCACTAAGTTATTAAGACTGGCTTTAAATCTGTGATCCGGCCTCAGCATTCCCTACTACAGGTGTTCTCCCCCAGCACAGCTATATTTAATTTAAAATTTGCTCTTTCTGGGGTCCCTAATGATCACTTAATAGTTATCAAAGTCTAAGACCAGCAACTTGGCTCAGTGGTGTAACCTTGCAAACCATGTGCAGGTCCCTGAGTTCAATCTCTAACATCAGGGGGAAAAAATGGAATTTAAATATGTGTAAACCCTGTATAATCCATAGCTTCTTGGCAATTTGTTCATTATTAATATAATTTCACCTAACACGTGCATATTTATGTGTAGAAAATACTCAAGGGACATGCCTGTTATTCCTTTGTCCCAGTGATCTGCGTCATACATTTCACCCATGTGTCCCTCAGTTTCTTAACACAGTGACCTTCGTTCTTTCTGGGTTCCCACCTTCTTTCCATAGTCCTCAAATTTTCTCTTGAACAAAATCCATAAAGATTACTAGCATCATCTAATTTAGTGTCCTTCTCAATGACCACAGTTCTGCACTGGTTATTGTTCCAGTGCCTGAAAAATGCTGGTATTTATACATTGTCCAGTGTTATAAATGTCAGGGCAGCATATCAAGTTGTACCACTAGCCCCTCTACAAAAGTCTTAAAACGTGTTTATACATTGTTTACTGGTAGTGCTGCTGTATTAATGACTTAAATCCTAACAGAAAGCAGAAGTTTATTCGTTTTGCTTCAGTTTAATATTTTTTATGTCTTTAAAAATGTCTCTAATAAATAGCACATGACATGAATAAAAAGACTCAAAGCTATATTTTGATCAAAATCACCAAAGCTGACAATTTCAGTTGGCTAATATACAAATTGAATAAAGAGGCTGATTGATAGCTACTGATACATTCTTATTTATTAATTATAACTATATAATTTAAGTGCTTTTTTCCCTTAGAAATAGAAATGGAAACAGGACCATAACCAGATTTTACTACTTAAGATTCTTAAATTTCCACTTTGAGAAATGCAGACTAGATGAACTTCAAGCATACATGTATATATGCACATAAAAAATAAATAGCATCTGATGTAAATTGTTTAAGTGTATAAATAACCATTAAAGACATGTACAGATGTTGCTTATATAAGTTTTCTTCCTTGCTTCTACAACTGTTGCCTCAGATTTTCTATGTATACAATTTACTTAAAATGATTACTTAATAATGAAGAAAGACAGGATGTTGCAATTTTCAAAAAAAAGTATCATTACACAATTTCACCATTACTTTCAATAAGTTTGCATCTATAAACTCATCCAAACTAGAAATTCCATATCTTCTCCCATGAGAAACACCATGATGTGAAAGTAAAAGTACTGTTAAGATAATGAGATAATAACCTCAGGAAGAGGAAACAGAAAAAATATTACACAGGTTCTTCACTTACAACTAATTTCTCATACAAAGTGGCTATCTCTATGGCTGAGATTGTGCTGAAATTATTCACACTATTTATATAACTGTCATAACAATTTGTCCAAATCAGTGTTACTTCACATTAGGATTTATAAATGTAACCATATTAAAATCTTCTGGATACACTTTTAATGTGAAATAAATATTAATGGTGAATTCCAAGGCAAAGTTCTAAGGGGAAATGAAAGTCTACCCATACTTCTCTAAATAACAATTTGCCAATGTTTAATTTCAATTTATCCAAATATACAAAAATGGCAAAATTATGACCTTTCACAGCTCTTTCTTGCGTACTTCCTCTCCTTTCCAACAGTTGTTTTCCAACAATTTCTAGCTGTGCTGGTATGATCTCAACAAATATATGCACTTAACACCTACAATACAGCACATCTGTACATGCTGTATAGAAGTACAGCAATGAATAATGCTTAGGTTTTTCCACTTTCAGGGTGATCATATTGTTGTCGTGTTCAGTGACAACAAAAAGGCCTGTCCTTCCAAATCCACACTGTGTGCTTCTCGAATGTTTTTCCTTGCTTTCATTCAGTCAAGATGCTCATTCTGTCAGCTTTATCTCCCAGGGTAAGTCTCTACCAGCAATTAGAAGAACAATGATTTTATTCATCAGTGTAACACTAAGGTATAAAAAACTAGTGTCCTGAACTTAAAGTATTAATACCTCAAAGAATATTTGAATTTTTTAAATAAAAAAATGTATGTGTAAAAGAACATCATTCGAACTGCAAAGTGGATTGTTAAATTGAGAGCAGGCATTATTCCACCCAAGGGATTGAAAAAAAAATTGTCATAAGAACAAGAAACATGTCCACTTATTTTTAAAATACTGTTGTTCTATTTGGTACCCACTGCATGAAAAATAACTGCAAAGTCAATTTTATAGATGTGATACTTACAGTGTCCAAAAATGTGAAGTTTGTAATCAGACATATGTGGGAACTTGGAGATGAGAGACAGCAGGGATTAAGCATCTTTTCTCAAAATTCCCCAAACAGGAGACTTAATAATAATAAAAAGCAAGAATTAGTAGAAATTAAATCTAATGTAGAAGCATGTAATGACAAATGGGCACTGGAGTACTCAAACAATGGTGTTAATAAACTGGATTAGCTTCCTTTTTGAAATGAATTTAGAAAATGTACACTATTTATGCATAAGAAAGTAATTTCCCAGATAATGGAGCACAAACATTTCATTAATCAATTCTACTGTTGTTTTCTCTTTTCCTTTGTTTGTTTTTGTTGTTTTTTATTATAACAGCAATAGGTGTTCATGTGAATTTCAAGAAATGTTATCACTTCTTTCTACTACTCAATTTTCCATATGTATTTGTGTGTTAATAATACAATCAATGTAAACACATTTTAAAGTCTTTTTTCACCTTATATATAACTACTTTAGAGCACAGTTGTCTAACATGTGCTACATGTTCTTGATACTTCAAGTCAGAAAAACCATTTAAACTGTTTCTAAATTGCAATGCTTATTTCTTGAGCACTCATGCCACAGCTTACCAGTTCTTATTTTCTTATACTCATTTTACTAGAATGCATCTGTTAATTAGCTTTTTGTTGCTATTACCCAAGGACCGAACAAGAACAATTTTTGGAGGAAAAGTTTATTTGGTGGTTCATGGTTGCATAGGTCTTAGTCCACTGAAGGCTGGCTCCATTCCTTGGGGCTTGAGGTGAGACAGGACATCATGTTGAAGAGTATGGTGGAGGGCAGAAGCTCACCTGATGATTGGAAGCAGAGCAGAGTTCCACTCATCAGATATAAGTTATGCACTGTAAAAGCACATGCCCCATGTCCCACTCTTCCATCCACATCCTACCATCCTACAGTTTACCACCCAATTAATCCCCATCAGCAGGTTAATTCACTAACTGGATTAAGGCTTTTATGACCCAACCATTTGACCTGTCAGCATTTTTGAATTGTCCTACATATTGAGCTTTTGGGGGACAAATTTTATTTAAAACATAATAGTACCTTTATTTATCATTTCAGGAAGGTGACCTAAATAGTTTTATGAGCCTCTAAAGTCATAAATATATTTCTGTGACTTGCCAAAATAAATGACAATATGGCTTACAATACATTCATTAACCCTCCAACAACCTTTCAAAAATAGGATGAAGAACACTCAATTGTAACCTAGCATTTAGAATTACAAAGATGGAGCAAAATAAACCATGTACGGCAAGTATTCTTCATCCTGAATATTTCTATTTTCTGGGAAAGTCTATTTTTTATCCTGATCATTTTTATTGGCCTATTTTCTTTCTAGCTGGATATTCTGTCACCTCAAGTCTTGGTGAAGCAGGAAGATCCAATTCTAGGATGGATCACTCATGTAACTGGGAAGTTCATGCTGCTTAGCACATGAGTCTTCAGTTCCTTGACATGTGGATTCTTCCACGGAACTCCTGGAGGGTTCAAATTATGGCCTTGGTGTTCCAAAGTGTTAGTGAGCCAATCAGAACAAGGTGGAAGTAACCATATCTTTGATGATCTGAACTTAAAAGTCACAAAGTATAATTTCTATAATACCCTATAGGATACATAGGTACTGTACTGAGTAGAACAGGGGACTGACTATATAAAGACAAGACCATGGGGTTAAGGGTGTCATGGGTGTCCATCTTCAGGGCTGGAATTACAAGCAGCTTTTTTTCTGACGGCCAGCACAGTGGAAGTGTTGTTCTCTATTTTCTGATTTAGGTCAGGACTTGCATTCCCAAACCTCAGTGCACAAAGTGGCTACAGATTAGCTTCTGACTCATTTTTTCAGCTATTTAATTTTGCATTTTTTTCTATGTCAGTGTTTGTTACTTTACTGTTATTGACTTTATTGAATTGTGGACCTGGTTTCTCAAGTGGTCTGTTTAGTGAATATTTGGTCCTGTTTCTTATAATGCAAATTCTAGATGTCAGTGTTCTGAGTTTTCAAATTTTTATCATGACATGTATATTTTAAGAGAAATTGCTTCAGTGATTATTAGTCATATGTTCTTTGTTTTCCAAATAAGAGTAAGTCTATTGCTGATAATTTGTTTTATTAATTTCCATTTAGTAAAATCAATCATTGTTAAGAATCTTAATGTTACTCAGACTGAAGGAAGTGTTAATAAACTTCACTCATACAGGGAAAATGATGGACAATTTACTACCAATATAGTTTTTTATTTTTTCATACTTATATATTTTTTCACTTTAACTAAATGAGAAAAAGTAGAAACCAAGAACCTCATCATAAAAGAATATTAACTTCAATTGAAGGGATAAATATAAATAGTAAAACAAGAATTAAAAGCATGTACTAGTTGTGAAAGTATAGAAAATTAACGAGATTAGGATGGTAAAACTTTTAGATTAAGCTATTAAAGAAAAATAGCATGAAAAACTTTTGGTAATTTACCATTAAATTGAATACTTTTTTAGAACTCTGTAATAAGAAAAAGAAAATAAAGTGGACTACATTTCTTATTTATGAGTGTTTTGGGTCAAGTGCAAGGGTTTTACTTACATGTCTACTTACATCTTTAGATGATAATTACTTTAGATTTCATTACTCCAGGAATTACTGAATTATTTCGTATCCAGGATCAAGATTCTGCTTTTTCATCCCTGGTACAGGGATGAAAACTTAGTCTTGTCACTGATGCAATGTTTCATCTGCAAGGACCTACACTAGAATAATCAAAAAGCAGTTGCTGACAAAAAACAGGTAAGAAAAAATATTTTATGCTGTTTTATGTGTGCCTTTATTTATATATAATTTTGTCTAAATCCATGTAATTTTCTGGAGAAATCTGAAAAAAACTACTAATTTGGTTCTGTTAGTTGTTCTGATAAATCTATTTCTTAAATTGTATCCACAAAAGAAACATTAACTACACTCTCTATAATCTTAAGTAAATGAAATGAGTAGCTTTAAGAATCAAGAGGAAACATGGCTACTGAAGAGGTAGCTCAGCAGTAGAGCACTTGCCTGGCATTCCCAAGAACCCAGGTTCGAATTCCAGTACCACATACACAATTAAGTAACGGAAAAATAAAATTGACTCTCACTTTCCATCTCTAAAAATAGAAAGAATAGAAAAAATTGAATAATTTAAAATTATTAAAAAAGCAAATTCACTAGCACTAACATTAACAGATTAGAGATAATTTTCTTTATTGGATACAATTAAATTATGGAATATTCCTACATTTTTCTTCTAAGTCTAGCTACATTCCTCAAAAATCTTTGAACCAATTTATCTTTTTCATATAAACTTTCACACAAACTGATCTGAAGTGTCTTCTCATTCTTTTCTTCTACACCACAAAGTTTAAGTCTCATAACTTCTAAACAACTGCTGAATAATCATTTGGTAGCATAAGATCATTTCTGTTTAAGTAACAAGTACAGTGAAATGTATTAACCCAATCATTTTGGAAATATCAGGGCACTTCCAACAGGTCAATTATTTAAAGAAATTTCAATGATTCTCATGTGTTTCGGTCAATAATTCTCCTCTAAATATTAAGGTATATGCTATTACTTAGGAGAGATTGCCAACCATGCTAGCCGCTGAATAATTTATAACACAATGAATCCCCTCTAGACAGTAATTCTTTCTACTTACAATCCCAAGTTATTCAAATATATATTATCCTAAATTTCTCTGCATATGGTAGATGAGTTATTATTTATTAATAATACAACTATGTGCCAAATTCTTGTAAAAATATATATAGTTTTAGTTGCCATCAGCTGAATACTGGTGCATCTATGGAATTCTCATAGCATCACTATAAAGTCTATTTTTCTGGTTTAGGAATCTCAGTCTTCTGATCATAATTTCTGTTGATTCTGTATCACTTTTGTTTAAATAACAAATATAGAGAAATGTATTAACCCAATCAATTTGGAAATATCATGGCACTTCCAACAGGTGGAAGTGCTTGGAAGTGCTTGGATTTTGGAGTGTCATACAGGATATATAGAGTAGGACTAATTTAAGGGATTTTTATGTGATATTTTCATTGTTAATAAAATGATCTTTTCTGTAACATTTATTTCCTGAGGTAGGTAGGTATGTAGGAAGTAGGGTACATAGGTAACATCTGGAAGCAACTCCTGGTGATAAGTGAAGCTGAAGAATTGCTCAAAAACATCTTTAAACATGGATTTTCAGTGATTACTTTCCACTTTGCATTTCAGTTGGAATGCAGAGGGAAAAAAAAAACGCCATAAATTAACAAGGTTTCAGATAATTCTAGAGGCAGTTTGGTAAGCAGTTTTGCCATGCGTTAGCGGGGAGAAAAAGCATGAATTTCCTTCTGGGTCAAATGGATATTGTAGAAAGAACTCAAACTTAAGTTGTTTTTGACAGTATGCATTGAAGAGGTCTGCCGGCAGGCACAAGGACCGCCTGGAAAAAAATAGCTGAAGGTGTACTACCTGGGACTGATTGATAAGAAGCGCACCAGTGTGAGCTCAGTTTGAAATGGACTGAGCTTTCAAATAACATAGTTCTTACAATTGAAAGTTCCCTAAAGCATTGATTTTTTTTTTCTAAAATTCCACCAAGCAATAAGGAACTCGATGCAGGAATGAGTTTGAAGACAGTCATGAGACAAAAAAATAAAAAACAAAAGAAAATATAAACAAATTTTCCTGTTTACATTTCTATGACTATAAGGACCAACTTTTTCAGAGTATTCACAATTTGCAATATTAACACTAGTAAGTACGTAATGAAAGGAATATTATGCTTTAAAACTAACATGGAAGGGGCTGGTGCTGTGGCTGGGTGGTTGCAGTGCCCTCCTGGCATGCATGAGGATTCAGGTTCCAGCCCCAGCACCACGTACATGGCTGGGTGTCCAAACAACGAGGGCCATGTGGGTAACTGGATGAAACACATTATCTCTTTCCCTCTCTTACTGTCCCTCTCTTTCTTTTCTTTTTTAAATCTAACAAGGAATATTCTACTAAGTAGACAAATCATATTTGTTGTTGTTGTTTGTGTGTGTGTGTATGTGTGTGTGTTTAAGGCATTAGTTCTGCCTGGCATCCTATTAGTCTATGAAATTGACTGCCATTCCATGGTATCCCCCTTTTGATCCTCCCCATCCCATGTTTACCCCTAGCTTACCCCCTGTTAGTTGGGCTTCTCATGGATGATGAAGTTTCCCCACTGGATTGATAACCCCCATATTCCCTCCCTCCAGCAGGCTTGATATCCCTCCTATTCCCTCCCCTGCTCCCTGCCACTGTCCCTTCATCCCCCAGCATTCTAGGCAAGGTTCTCCCTGCTTGTGTAAAAAGTTCATACATGTTGGGGTTATTATTAGCTTAGCCAAATATCAGTCTGTTTCAATTGTATTCTAACTTCCACAAATGAGAGAATACATTCATCCCTTCAGGCTCTGAGCTTGAGATATTTCACTCAGCATAATTTTTTTTCCATTTTCATCAATTTTCCTGCAAATGCCATGATATTGTTCTCTCTAATAGTAAAGCAGAATTCCATTGTATATATATATATATATATATATATATATCTCACAGTTTTTGAATCCACTTGTCCAGTGAGGGGCATCTGGATTGGTTCAATAGTCTAGTTATACTATATTGAGCTGCTAAACACATTGATGAAGCTGTATCTCTGCAACATGCCAAATCTAATTCTGTTGAGAAAATACCCAGCAGTGGGATACCTGGGTCATAAGGTGGATCCAGTCCCAGTTTCTGAGGAGTCTCCACACTGCTTTCCAGAGTGGCTGTACCAGTCTGCAGTGTTCCTCTCTTCCCACAACCGCTCTATCATCTGTCATTTTTGTATTCTTCATTTTTGCCACTCTGACAGAAGTGAGGTGAAATCTCAGTGAAGTTTTGATTTGCATTTCTCTGATTGCTAATGGTGTAGAGTATTTTCTCATACATTTGTGGACTTTTTGGACTTCCTCCACTGAGAAGTGTCTTTTTAGTTCCATAGCCCATTTATTGATTGGATTACTTTTGGTTTTGGTGTTTAGTTTTTTTGAGTTCTTTGTATATTCTGGATATTAGCCCTCTGTCCGTGGTATAGCAGGCAAAGATTTTCTCCCATCCTGTAGGTTCTCTCTTGAAACTCTTCACTAATTTTTTAGCTGTGGAAAACCTTTTTAGTTTAATTGCATTCCATTCATTTATTTTTCACTTTAATGCTTGTACCATGAGAGTTTTGTTAAGGAAGGTGATGTCGATCCCTATGTTATGTAGTGTTGTTGATCCCACTTCTTTTTCAAGCAATTGTAAAGTTGCTGGTTTAATATCCAGATCTTTGAACCATTTTGATTTAATTTTTGTGCAGAGTGAAAGGTAAGTATCCAATTTCTGTTGTTTACATATGGCTGCCCTTTTTGTTCAACACCATTTGTAGAACAGACTATTCTTCCACAGTACGCTTTTGCCCCATTTATCAAATATCAGATAGTTAAAGGTATGGGGGTTCATCTCAGAATCCTCTATTCTATTCCACTGGTCTTCAGTTCTGTTTTGAGAACAATTGCACACTATTTCTGTTAATGCAGCCCTACAGTATAATTTCAGGTCAGGGATAGAGATACCACCTGCTTCCTCCTTTTTTGCTGAGTAATGTTTTGGCTATTCTGAGTCTTCTGTTATTCCATATGAATTTGAGAATGGCTTTTTCTATATCCATAAAGAATGACATTGGTATCTTCATAGGGATTGCATTAAATATATATAGGGGTTTCGGTACAATGGTCATTTCAATTATATTAATTCTGCCTAACCATGAACACAGAATGTTTTTCCATCTACACAGATCCTCTGCAATTTCTTTTTTTAAAGTTCAATAGTTTTCATTTTAGAAGTCCTTAATATCTTTTGTAAGATTTATGCCCAAGTATTTTATTTTTTTGGAGGAGATGGTGAATGGGATGGATTTCCTGATTTCTTCTTCAGTGGATTTGTTGCTGGAGTATAGGAAAGCTAATGACTTATGAGTGTCAATCTTATAAGCAGCCACTTTGCTGAAATTGTACATAATCTCAAGAAGCCTTCTGGTTGAGCTTATTGGGTCTTCCAGGTATAGAATAGTGACATCAGCAAATAGAGACAACTTGACTTCCTCTTTTCCTATTTGAATCCTTTGATTTCCTTCTTTTGTCTGACAGCTTTGTCTAAGCTTTCAAGGATGATATTGAATAAGAGTAGTGTAAGTGGACAACCTTGTCTTGTTCCTGAATCCAGTGGAAATGCTTTCAGTCTTTCTCCGTTGAGCATAATGTTTCCTATGGGTCTGTCATAAATGGATCTTACATAATTAAAGTGTCTTCCCTTGATCCCTAACATCTCCAGAATTTTGAGCATAAAAGGGTGTTGAATTTTATCAAAGGCTTTTTCTATGTCCATTGAGATGATTATATGATTTTCATTTTTAATCCTGTTTAAGTCATGAATTACATATTTAGGTTTACGTATGTTGAAACAGCCCTATTTTCCTGGAATGAAGCCCACTTGATCATGATATATTATCTTTTTAATGTTCTTTTGGAACCAATTAGCTAGAATTTTATTAAGGATTTTTGCATCTATGTTCATCAGAGAAATTGGTCTGTAGTTTTCTTTTCTTTTCTTTTCTTTTCTTTTCTTTTCTAAAGAGAGACAGACAATGAGAGAGCGAGAGAGAGAGAGAATCAATTTTATTTAGTTTTTCATGTGGCTTTCACTGCTCCAAGACTTTGTTGGGTACATGGTGCTGGGCTTTGAAACTTGCGTACTTGCCACATGCCAGGCAAGCACCAAAACTGCTGAGCTACCACTCCAGCCTTGTAGTTTTCTTTTCTTGATGTGTCTTTGTCAGATTTTGGTATGAGTGTTATATTTGCTTCATAAAAAGTGTTTGGGAGTGCTCCAACCCTTTCAATTTCATGGAAAAGCTTATAGAAGATTGATGTTAATCCTTCTGTAAAAATTTGATATTATTCTGCCGTATATCCATCAGGTCCTGGGCTTTTCTTTTTTGGAAGGCCTTTGATTGCTGCTTTGATTTCACTACCAGAGATTGGTTGGTTTAAATTTTCAATGTCCTCCAGTGCTAATATGGGGATGTCATATTTGGCCAAATATCTGTCCATATCTTCCAGATTATCAAACTTGGCAGAGCAGAAGTTTTCAAAGTAAGTTCTGATAATCTTCTGGATTTGGTTGAGTCTGTGGTGATATCTCTGTTTTAGTGTTTGATTTTTTTATTTGCTTCACTTCATTCTTCCTTTTGGTGAAGCTGCCAAGGGTGTAGGTTCTGTTTATTTTTCAAAGAACCAACTCTTTGTTTTGTTGATAGTTTGTGTTATTTTCCTGCTCTCAATATCATTGATTTCAGCTCTTATTTTTGTTATTTACTGTCTTCTATAGCTTTGGGATTGGATTATTCCTCTTTTTGCAATGGCTTGAGTTGTAGCATAAGAGTATTTGGGCTCTTTCCTGATTTATGAAGTATGCACTCAGTGCCATAAATTTACCTCTGAAATGCTTGCAAAGCTATCTCAGAGATTTCAATATGTTATTTCTTCATTCTCATTCATTTCCAAGAATTTCTTGATTTTTTATCTCATTAACTCTTATTCATTCTTCGTTTAAGAGGGTATTATTCAATTTCCATGTATTTGAGTAGTTTCTGTTGTTTTTCTTTTGCTGATTGCTAAGCTCATAGCATTGTGGTCTGATAGGATATATAGGACTATATCTACTTTTTATATTTGTTAAGGTTAGTTTTGTGGACTAGGATGTGTTCTGTTTTAGAGAAGATCCATGAGCTGCTGAGAAGAAGGTAAATTCAGCTAATTTAGGATGGAATATTCTGTAGATGTCTGTTAAGCCCAATTGATTAATAGAGTTGTTCATATTGGAGATATCTTTATTGATTTTTTGTTTTGATGATCTGTCTAACATTGATAATGGTATACTGAAGTTCCTCAGTTTTATTGTGATGAGATCAATTAGGGGTTTAATGTTCTTGATTATTTTTTTCATATATTTGGGGGGTTTGTAATTGGAGGCATAAATGTTAATTATCATTATGTCTTCTTGATGAATTGTCCCTTTTAGTATGATGTAGTGTCCATCTTTGTCATTTTTGACTAGTTTTTGTTTGAAATTAACTTCATGAGATAATAGGATTTTCATACCAGCTTGCTTTTTGGACCTCAGGCCTGGTAGACATTTTGCCAATCTTTCACCTTCATTTTGTGTTTATTTTTGAGTGTGAGGTGTGTCTCCTATAGACAACATAGTATGGGATTTTGTTTTTTGATCCAGTCAGCCAAACTGTGTCTTTTAATTGGAGCATTGAAACCATACGCATTCAGAGTTAGAATGGATGTGGAAATTTGGGTCTCAAACTTTGTGACTATTGCTGTGTTTTGTGCCATCTTGGGTATCTTTTGGTGTGTAATGTGGTTATAGACATCTCTTGTTTAAGGGTTTAGGGAATTATTAGCATGTTCTTCTGAGTGAAGAATGTCCTTGAGAATATTCTGTAATTCAGGGTTTGTGTTTACATATCTTTCTAGCTTGAGTTTATCATTGAAGTGTTTAATTTCTCTGTCACATTAAAGCTGAGTTTTGCAGGGTATATTTATTATCTTTGGCTGAAAATTGTTTTCTTTGAAGGTAGAAAAATATTGTTTCAAGCTCTTCTGGCCTTCATTGTCTGATCTGAAATATCCATAGTGATCCTAATTGGTCTGCCTATGAATGTGATTTGGGGCTTTTCCCTAGCTGCTCATAGAATTCTCTGTTTAATTTCTCTGTTTTTCATTTTATATATGATACGTATTGTTGAATTTCTCTTTTGGTTAGGTCTGATTCGTGTTCTATAGCTCTATTGGATTTGGTATTCTGGGTGAATTCTGATTTGAGGAAAATTCTCCTTGATGATTTCACTTAGAAGTTTCTTGATGCCCCTTGTTTGTTATTCGATATTTTCTTCAAGCCCAATTACTCTCAGGTCATTTCATCTCATCTCACCTAATATCACTTAGAACTTCTGGTTATGTACAATAAGTTTCTTTTCTTGTTTGTGCTCCTTGAACTCAACATTGCTCAGACGGTCTTAGTTATCTGATGTACGTTCTTCAAGAGCTTAGGTTCTATTTTCTGTTGAGTTTACTCTGGTATTAGTATCTTCCATTGAATATTTGATTTAGTTGACAGTATTTTTTCAATTCTGAGAGCTCTGCTACATCTCTTTTAAGGGTGTCTAACGCTTTATAAATATGGTCTTTCATCTCATGGAATTGTTCCCATATTTCCTTATATAAGTTGACTCTCATCACTTGAAACTGATCTCTGATCTCTTTCCTTAATTCTTCTATCAATTATTTGATTGAATTACTAATCATAATGTTGATATATTTTCTAGGTTTTCACTTAGGACCTCAACCATGGAGTCCTTGAATGGAGAGCTGTGAGATTGAGGAGGGGAGTTATTCCCCCTTTTCCTCATTTTCAGATACAGAGGGTATGGCTTGAAGACCTACAGTTAGTGTTACTCTTGGTGGGGTTATTGGAGCTACTTATGACTTTGCTTCCTTGGGATGGGGTGCTATTTGGGAAGCACAGGTCAATAGTTGCCAGTTCAATCAGCGAAGAATTGTGAGCCTTTGGGTACATATACCAGACAGTTTCAACTAAAGAAGTTATAATGGTGATTAGCATCTATAGGAGCAGTTTTCTTCCATTAGAGCTCTCATAATATATTAAGATAGCAAGTAAATACCCGTTTTCAAGAACAACCTTCATTTAGCAGGGTCTCTGTAGGTGGTGAGAAGTAATATCTAGAAAGCCAAGGAAGTGAGATAGGGAGGAAGTGTGGAACTTGTGACTTAGAATAAAGAGCTACAAGTTATTAGCATAGTATAGGCTATTCAATTAAGGAAAAGATAGAAATGGGATGCAAGTGAGGTAAAGACTTTGGGTGAGGATAAGAGAGAACAGCACATAGTTTATGAATTGCCAGAGTACAGGGAAGAAGAGGTTAGTATGGAGCATGGTTCTCTTGGACCCAAGGAGACTGAGGGCTAGTTTGTTATCATGAAGAGTTTCCCTTGTTGGAATCCAATACTATGGAAACAGCAGTCGAATTTGAGAAGACACTGTGACAGTAGAAACCAGCCACTTATACATATAAACAAATATATATATATATATATATATATATATATATATCTCCAAGAGCACCAATTTCAGTAATAACAATAGAGATAAAAAGCATAAAAACCATTAAAAATTTGAAAAGTTAAATATATGAAACAACAACAACAACCACAAAAAAGTGGGGTGGGAGTTGTGAAGGTTCTGAGTTTTTGCCACCTAGGTCAGTGTGTACGTGGGGGAGTGTGTTCATATCTGACATCTAGCTGGAGACTCTTCCCAGTTGAGCTTGTTGGAAGGGATGAAATTTAGTAATCTCCAATGGCCGTGGGTTTTCCTAAAAGTTCCCACATAATTTTTATGCTATAGAGGAGTAGAAGACACTGCCCTTTTCGATTTCATGTGAGTATAGAGTTCGTGCCACCTGAGATGCACTCTTGGGCAGATTATCTTCAGCCTGACCAAACTCCTAACCCTCTTAAGCTGGGGACCCAGGAGGTGTTGGGAGTCTAGTAGATAGTGGTGTAGGTGTATGAGACTCTGACTGTTCCAAGGAGAGTGTCCAGCTTGAAGTTATCTTCCCCCGGATAGCTTTTGCCCCACTCTTGAATGACTTGTGATCTTCAGTGGGCCCAAGAGATGCTGTGTGGGGTTGTCACAGTCCAAGCAAGGGAAGACAGACGTGAAGGAGGCACCAGCCTGACTAGACTAGTGTTTGTGTCTGTCTCAAATGCAACCACTAGGGGGCGTGGAAGCCCAGTCCCACCTGGAAAGCTCAGGACCTATGTAGTCTTGGCTATGCACAAAAATCTGGACTGAAAGTGAACCCAGGCTGCCCCTTTTGTTCTAAGGTTCCTGAGGCTGATGCTATTCCCTGCCTTGTTTTAGAGTTTCAGGCAGTTTTTGAAGTAACTGCAGCCAGTGGCCACCTTGGGTAAATATGCCCTATTGAGCTGAGTTCTGATCACAGACTCCTCCCGTTGGAGCATGTAAGAAGGTGGGCAGCAAGCCACCAATTGCATGTCCCATGAGCAGGAGAGAGGTTTCCTAGTTCCACTCAGCCTCCTGGACAGACAGCCAGGACAGAAAGCGATGAGAGCCACTTCTCTGTTCCTCCTGACTGAGGTCTCTAATCTGTGCATATTAAATGGGTGTGATTTCACTTTTGACAAAGGAGTGTCCAGTCCGGCCCTCAGGGAAGTCTCAAGATGGCAGTGCCTGACACCTTATTCGCACACAAAAACAGATGTAGGGTTGCTTCGAGCTAAATTAAATCTTCTGATAGGATTCTCCAAGATGGCGATCTGAAGACAAAAGGCTTCCATTGCACCCCCGTGACTGATCAGGATATCTCCGGCTTCTCACCAGTTTTTTAAGGTGCGTTTTGGGAAATGGCATTGTGAATCACCAGTTCTGATCTCAGCATTGGTTTTGGGGAATAGAGACCTACGAGCGAGCGAACAGGGATTCTTTGTCCCGCGCACCTGCAGCGGCGCCTGCCGGCTGGTTCGCCAGCAGGCATTTGCACTCTCCAGCCTACATTCCCGCCCGCCAGAGTCCCTTCTGCAGGGGGGGAAAGATCCCGCACAGCTTTAAAGACAGCGTACTGGCGAGGACACCTCCCGGACCTGTGCACTGTCTGGCGGCAGGATCAGTGACTGGAAAGAGCTTCCTAATAAGCACAGAGCAGCGGTTTGCGCAGGGGAGGCGATGCGGGAACTGCAAGGAAGTGAGAGGGGAGCAAGCCTCCGTACTACATCTGCGAACTAGTTACCGCACGTCCAGCCC
>PVKS010000184.1:0-43298 GCA_004027875.1 Aplodontia rufa
GAGCTCGGGGACCTCCCCAGAAGAGTTTATTATGGTCTTCTGTTTAGCTCCTCCGCGGTATAGCAGGGGTAATACAGTCGTGTCTCAGCTCCGTATGGTCTCGGAGGCTGACAAGCAGAACAACCTCGGGTTTGTTTGTGTTTTACTTATGGTATTATGTGAGCCACGTGGGGCTGCGGGGCTAGGTTCCTCCTGCACGACTGATCAGAGAAGGAGCCGTCTCCAGGTCGCCTCTCCCTACGCACTTCCACTAACACACACACACACACACACACACACACACACACACTCCAGAACTCTGGAAACGGTGGAAATAAGAAGGTAGTGGCCAGTCCCAGAGAACACTAGGGACACACAGGGAAAGAAGTGTCACAGGGAGGAAAGTGAAGTAATACTTACTAGTTGTAAACATCTTACTATAGGCACTTAAGTGATACCAGACGACACTTTGGAACATATACTGTTGCCTCATTTTCTCTCAGATAGAACTGAGGTCAGTGTAGTAATCAGCTCAGTCTGTTTCCTAAGTAGCAGATTTCGAGTTAAACCCTGTCTGTTTGGTCCCCAAACTCATTGGCAGCCTATTATGTTTCTGTCTACAATGGGATAGGAGGAATATTCTCAATAGCTCTTCTCAAAAAAGAGCGTAGATGCTGTAGGCAATGGTGGAGGACAAATCACTACCCTTCCAAACCCGAAACAGAACACAGCTAGGTCAGGTTGAAGGGGCTGAGCTTCTTCAGCCTCACCCCAAGCAGGGGCGCACGGGTCTCACTGGAGCCCATGAGATACTGCACCTTGAAAACAGTGAGAATTCAACACAGCGCACGCACTGCCTGATGTCAATCACTGTTGCAGTTACAATAATGAGGTTTTCTCTGAAAATGCAGAGAAGACAACTTGGGAGAAGGAGTTGGGATATACTAGAGATGTAATAATGAAGAAGAAGCCTCAAATTATCCTTAGCACTTGAAGTGCTTAAAAAAAAAAGTGGGGCAGAAGCATGTAGTGGACAGATCCACTGACCATGTAGTGTAGGTTTTTCTGGACAATTCCATTCCCAAATATTTTCTTTAACAAAAGAGAACCTAGAAGTTCCCAAATTTTGGTATAAACCATATGAAATAAAAACAGTGACCCATATGTGTTTGCTGAATGGATCATCATCCCTGTTTCCCGGAGGCGGAAACCAGCCCACGGGAGGTTTTACAACATGCCCTATAGCACACGCTGGGGAGGGGTGGAGCAGGAAGGCGAGGCAGGCAATTTCTCTGCCTCTTGATTCTTGACCACTCCCCACATGGATGGCATTGTCACCACCTCATTCCAGTCCCCCATATGGCTCCTAACTGACTTTCCCACCCTAAACCTCCATCAGAGCCCACATCCAATGTCTCATTTGAAATATTTGGCCATGCTATATGCAAAAACTGTCAGAGGGACCCTGTGTGGCTCCAGCTGCAGGGTGTGTGTGGGGACATGCAAGAGCTGAAGAAACATTAAAGGGGTGAGACCTGGTTTCTAGGGAGAAGTAAGTGGGTTCACTGAGAATGCTAGAAAGAACTCAACATGGGCACCACCACTGGGGGAACCCCACGGGTGGCTCCTGTCCAGTCTGAGCCTTGAGAAGAGATTGGCAGGGAGTATCTCTATGAACAGAGGAAGGACACCAGCCCAACTCAAGAAATGTCATGGTTCCAGGCATGAGCAATGGCCATCTGCCCCTTCTGTCTTCGGGGCTCAGCCCTGAATTACATGGACCATCCTAGACTCAAATTTGTGTCCAAGAGCAATTATCGGTTTTAGCCATAGTCACTGTCACAGTGGTGGTGCTGCTAACAGCTTGCACAGAGTGGCTCCTATGTTCTTGTGACTTGATCTACATTGATTCATTTATTCTTCTCACTCAATTAATTGTATGAAGCCCATTTTGCAAATGAGGAAAGACGTATTAGAGGTTAAAAATCAAGGTTACATGAATAATCAACATTCACATAGGAAAAAAAATACAGGTTATGGGTAGCCTTGAAGCAGAAGTAGAAAAAAAGTTTGTTTATTATTTTATCTTTTTTTTTTTTAAACCATACTTAGGAGTTTCACCATGGGAGAAGGTAAGGAGGGAGGTCCTGTTCTTTCTCTTGGTAACAGCAGCGGGATACACGGTGGGTGCTATGTATGTGAGCATCTGTATTTTTCAGTTACAAGCTAATTGGGCCACCTGATTCTCCTTCACCATCTGTCTCCCAGACTCACTGTCATCCTCCCCACCCACCCAGTCACTATAGCAGCCTGGAGATCAGAATAGTCCCTAAATTTGCCAAAGTCTAAAGAGATGGCCTTGCACTCTTTGCAGCCACCTTGTGCAGGATCTTAAACAGAGAGTACCTAGTACCTAATCATCCCACAAATACTTATTAAACACCTGTTGTGCAGCAGGCCCTTCTCTAGACATCAGAGCAGACCACCCCTACAAAAAATTCCTGCCTTCATAGAGATTTTGTTCACACAAAGAGGCTTCTTAGGGCTCAGAATCATTCATCCATTCACCTTCCTGAAAGAAAAGGGAATCTGCCCAGGAGCCCAGAGATAAGGAGGGGAATCCTACACTGAGCTTCAGGGTCCTAAGCCCCTCAGATGGGACTTCTGGTCACACATCAGCAACTACCTTTCCTGCAGCAGTCTTTGGTTCCAACAGTGAGAGACAACAGGGGTAGCTACTCCTGCAGGTCAAGCCTACCCCACCAGCCCCTCTGATGAGCCCCCTCTCCAGACCTTGCACCCAGAGCCCTTGCTTCTTCATCGGTTTGCATCATAAATGTGTAATGCCAGTCTAAGAAAAGCACCCAGCCCAACCTGCTCTGCCTTGCATCCATAACAACCTTATCAAAGGGATTTTTTTTGAGCACGGAGAACAGAGAGCCCTCCAGGTTTTGATTCATAGCAGGTGAAGGCTGGATGTGCTGAAAGCTGATTGAAATCAGCGAGGTCAACAAAATACAGCTGAGAGTGCACAATAATTGGGCGAGAAGCATCGCTTCCTTGTGTTTTTGTGATCCCCTGCACTTTCTAGCTCTCACTTCTAAAGGGAAGTCTTTGTCTTACACACTTTTATTGCATTGGCGTGTGCTTTATTTTTATAAACTTGGGATTTTGCTGACCCACAGTTTCCTTTCCCTTTGTCCTATAAGTGTCTCAATATTTTGGTGGGGGGCAGGGGGATGGAGATCAACAAGAAGGGGTTTTTAGGAGTCTGTGGCTTTTCATGTCTGGAGGGATCTTCCCACCCACCCACCACACTTTCACACGAACATACATGCATGTGCCCTTCCATTTTATTTCTTGAGAGGAAAGTCTGCCCTCTAGCCTCACAGCTCTTTGATGCTAATAGGAGAACTATTTTATTAAAGAATTCTAACTAATTCAAGGGCAAGTGACTGCGTTGTAACCAAAGTCTGAATCTTCACATACACATGATCTTTCATTCTCTGACCCCCCCCTACTGCGTGCGCGTGCGTGTGTGTGTGCGCATGCACGTGTCCCTCTTTTTCTCCCTTAAATCCTCACAACTTCACAAGGTAGGGGCTTTGGCTTGTTCAGTGCATCCAGAGGACACATGGCTGGAATCAATAAATATCTGTTGAATGAGGGAATGCAGAGGATGAGTGATGCTGTGTTCTGCGCATCTTCTATGCAGGGAGAGAGGAACCTTTCCTGAGAAAACAGAGGCCAGTCACAAAGGAGAGACAGGGCCTAACCCAGAGCCTTGAGGAACCCTGGTGAGAAGGTCAGGACCTCCTGGAAAGCGGCATTCTACAAACTCTCACAGCAGGGAGGTCTCTGTTGGCTGAGCTTGGAAGGTGGCTGGCCAGGATATCTTCTTCCTGGGATTTGATCCTATCAGAAGAAATTTGCATCCTCCCCTCTGTTCAAGATCATCATGCCATCTCATTCTCTGCTCAGAGAAGTTTAGACCAGGCATAAATCCTTAATCCCTGCCACACAGCAAAGCTAGGAAGTCCTCACAACTGCCATCTAAGCCTCGAGAATATTGCCAGTAATCAACGGAAATGCCCTTCTTCTTGTATTGAAGGAAGTTCTTTTCTGCTGGCTTCAAAGGGTCCCCGAAGGCACCTGCTGCCACTCTTGGAGGCTTTGTCACAGTAGAATGCTCATGTGCAGACCCAGAAGTTCACACACATTCGCCAGGTTGCAGCCCCTCCTGCTCTCATTGGCTCATGGCAATAGCCTCCTCATAGTCCACCCCATACCTGTTTACCCTGCGGTCTGCTTCCCCAGCAGTGCTCCTGAAAGATGGCTGATAATAGCAAGAGGCCACCAGGATGTGCAGAAATTGGACTTATATGTTGATGGTAGGAGTAGAAACTGGTGTAGCTGTTTTGGAGAAGTTTCTCAAAAGATTAAGCAGTGCTACCATATGATCTCACAATTCATTCCTAGGTATATACTCAAAAGAAATGAAAGCATTATGTCCACACTAGAGCTTGGATGCAAATGTCAAAAAGCAATTTTATTCGCAATAGCCAAAAGGCAGAGACAAACCAAATGTTCATCAGCTGGTGAGTGAACACCATGTGATCTGTCCATGTAATGGAATATTATTCAGCAATAAAAAAGAGTGGCACATTGATCCACACTATGAAAAAGGAAGACACTGAGTGTAGTTTAAGTGAAAGAAGCCCATGAAAGTCCACATGCTATATGATTCTCTGTGTCCAGAATAGGCAAAGCTACAGAGACAGAAAGCAGATTAGTGGTTAGCTAGTGCTGGGGAGAGGGGTACTTTCACTACTAAAGGCTATGAGGGTTCTTTTTTTTATTATTCAGAAATTTGCCCACCCTTATCCCTCTCCCACCTCCTTCCCAATACATCTCTACAAATGCTTTAGGTTGTACAACATTACACCTTATCTGGATGAGGGTTCTTTAGGGGATGATGAAAATGTCCTAAAAATTGATTGTGATGGTGGTTGAGGAATTTAGAGAGTACAATGAAAACTGTTATTTATTTATATGTATATTTATGATATTTAATAAGGGTGAATTTTGAATATGTGAATTATACCTCAATGAAACTGGTACCTGTTTTAGTCAGCTTTTCATTGCTGTGACGAACGGACCTGACAACAATTTCAGGAGGAAAAGCTTATTTTGAGGGCTCCTGGTTCCAGAGGAGGCCAGAGCCTTTCTTCAGGCTCAAGGTGAGGCTAAACAGTAGGGAGCTCTAGGTGTCATATCGGGAAGCAGAGCAGAGAGCAGAGAGAGTGACGCTCCATGCCAGAACAGAATAAATACCCCAAAGGCACACCCCCAATGACCGACCTCCTCCAGCCACACCCCACCACCCACCGTTGCCCCATGAGGGGATTAACTCAATGATCAGATCCAAGCTCCTACACCCAAGCAATTTGCCTCAGCCTTCACATTGTCACACATAAGCTTTTGGGGGACACCTCACATTCACCAAAAGAAACAAAATTAAATCTGCTCATTCTCCTACCAAATGACTTCTGCTTGTTTCCCATCAACCCAAAACCAAGCCCAAGCTCCTTGGCCTGCCACACAAAGGTCCCTTAACAAATGAGCCTACCCTATTTTTCATCTTCATCTTCCACTCCTAAATGCTGTGCTTCAGAGCCCTTCTCATTCTGGAACACATGTGCTCCTGCAAGGTCTTCACACCTGTGACTGGCACCTGGAGCAACTTCTCCCGGATCGCTGCCTGATGACCAGTGTCTGCCTCAGGACCCAGGACGAATATCACCTCTTCTGTGACGCCTTTCCCAGCTTCCCAGGGATAGTTTCTGTCATTCTGACTTCCTGTTGATAGTCTATTCTGGTGCTTATCACATTTAATTTTAATTACCTGTCAGCATACCACCTTCTCCACTAGCCTGAACCTTCAACGCTTCAGGGACAGAATCTGTCCTTATTTATCTTTGTGTCCTTTCTTTTCCTCCCATGACCATCGCGTGTTACTAAACACAGAATAAAAACGGGTCAGGGAGGGGGACGGTGATACAGGCAAAGCTAAGTGTCCCTAAGAAGCAGTTAGCCCCTGTGAAGGAGAGTTGAGGCGGAAGCGCAGGCTCTGACCTGGGAAAGCTGGTTTTGATGTCCACCCACTGCACAGAGGCTGAGCAACCTTGGTTACAGCTTATTCTGGGTTTCCTCCCTCTACATGATAATGTATAGCTGGGTGGTCTGATAGTCATTTGTGCTGATTGGTTTTGATTATCTCATTAACCCCTACAACAACCCTGGGAAAGCCATGTTGTTATGCAATTTCACAGGAGCTCAAGGCCATACTCCTAGCATTCTAAATGATAGTATTAAGAGGTTGGCCTCTGTGACCCCAAAGTCCAGCTTTCAACCTCCTGACAACTTGCTTGTCACAAAGGGGTAGTCCACCTATTATTTAACTTTCACAGGACCCTGGAGGCAAAGAGCGCTAGGTGGTATTCTGAGAACATTTTCGCCCACTTAGACCATATTCAGTTCAAAGTGCTCTGCCTCTCAGATCCAGTTTGCTAACCCTGGATTTCCAGATTCTATCCTGAAGCAAATGCACACGTTAATTTCCATCTCTCGCCCTCCCCTCAGTCAGGTCACACTCATTCTTTAGGACCCAACTCAAATTACTCAAATCCAATCTCCGTTAAGACACCTTCTGAAACAACTCTTTTCTATTTTTCAAGACCTTTCATTCTGAACCATTTATTTTAACCACACACCTACAAATTTCACCTTACCTTCACAGACAAAATAGTCGGTTTCTACCCCTGCTCTCTCTCCTTATTGCTCACCAATTTGGTGACATCCTGCAGCACACACTGTCCTCACCACTTCGTTAGAATTGCACTCTCTGATGCCTGCAACCCTTCCCAGTGCAGGTCAAGTACATTCTCAGAGTCATGTGACAGCAGTCTCTCCTCCCTCCTGGGCTGTCCTCCCCACCCTCGCCTGGGCCTTCCTGTGGCTCAGGTGTGACCCTAGCCTCTCTCTTTGCATCTTCTCCCTTGAAGTGTGATGTCACTCGTATGCCAAGTTCCAGTTCTGACTTCCCTTAGGGGCTCCAGTTGGCTGTCCCCAACTGCCGTTTGATGCCTCCCTGACATTAGCATTCAGTGTGTTTAGACCCTAGGGTGCTACTTCGGTACAAAATGAGCTACAGATACGATTGCCTTGATAGAATATAAAATACCTCTCCCATTGTTCTGCACCTCCACCCCACCTGACCTCTATCAGAATGTCACATGGATTTGTTTATTCTACCAAAAAAACCAGTCATCTAGAGTCCTAAGGTGGGAATGTACAGGTTTCCAATGAAATATGTAGAGATTTATATAAGATTACATTATGTACCATTCCAAAAGCACCGTTGCATAAAACCAGACTCATCATCACCCTCAGCTGACTATCTTTGTAGCCATCTATGTTTATTATGGTGAGGTTTTGGGGTTCTTTGGGTTTTGGTTTTTGTTGTTTGCTTGTCCCTGTTATTTCTTCATCCTCTTCGCCCTTGCCTCTGAACCTGATCAATCTCCAAATCCTGTAGGTTCTGCTTCCTTAGCCTCCCTTACACCCATTCTGTCTGACTCTTACTTCAGCATGTAAATTTAGGCCCTCAGTATTTTAGGAATAGGTCTCTGTAAGGAAGGACACATCTCTTCCCTGTTCCAGCGGACCTCTCAGACTTCCCAGGCTAGTCCTAATATCACAGTTCAAAATCGGCATTACCTACATCAGCTTTCGTAATATGGTATCTTGCGGACGCTGTGGTGCACCCCAATAATCCAGCAACTCAGAAGGCTGAGGAGGGAGGATTGCAAGTTCAAGGCCAGCCTCAGAGACTTAGTGAGGCCCTGTCTCAAAATAAAAATTAAAAAGGGCTAGGGATGTAGCTCAGTGGTTAAGTGCTCCTGGGTTCAGTCTCCAGTACCATAACTTAATAAATAGACAAAATAAAACATTAGGAATCTTAAAGTCAGGAAAAACAATATGGATCTTTGAGTCAAAAGTACTCCCCATTCCCATTCCTCGCTCTACTGCACTCTCGTTTCTCAAGTTCATGAAGAAATGAGAAACTCACTCCGTCCTAGTAGCCCATCCCTTTGTTGCCCTGTTAGAAAATCCTCTCAGGTTCACAACTGTCTTCTAGTCATTTCCACTCACTGGCTCAAATCATCTATTTTTACTACCTGCTACAATTGCTTTCATCATCTCATTCTATTCCCTAGGAATCCAGACACTCAGGGCTGGAGAGGTGCCTCCAGCAGTATCACACTTGCCTGGGATGCACGAGGACCTGGGTTCAAACCCCAGCACTACATACACAACTAAGTGTCAGAGCAATGAAAATCAGATGAAAAACTAAATAAAGTTGATCTTCTCTCTCTCTCTCATTCTCCCTCTCTCTCTCTTCAAAAGAAGAATCCAGACTCTCTTGGCTGTCAAACTGAACTCACCTCGCCTCCCTGCTCCAGATGATCCCCACCTACTGGCCAAAGAGAAGGAAAGAGCAGAAGGCTGATTGTAGAAAGGACCAGTTCTCTTTATTGTCCAAAAGGAAAATGTACTTGCTTGTGCGCTTTCTCTCTCTCTCTCTCTCTCTCTCAATGTATGAGGTGTATGTGTTTTGTGTGTTCTATGGAGCTCAGTTTAGCTGGGTTCCATTGTCTCTGTCTCACTATTGTTTCTTGGGGACAAAAATGTGCATAAACAAATGCAAAATTTGCATCATGCTCCAACTGTTCACCAAAGTATCAAACAGCTTGTAACAAATCTTAGTTTAATCAGGGGAAGTTCTTACAGTCATTTACTATTGGGCTCACAAATGCACACATACACACCCACACCTGCACACACACACACCCACACATAGAATGTTAAAAGCAAAGCTTAAATATAGACCCACAGATTAACACTCAAATACACACTCAGTAATTCACTGGGGGCATTTTCCCCCAGTCCTAGGAGATATTTGGCAACATCCCTAAAATTTTTGGTTGTCACAAATGTAGAATCCAGTGGCTAGGCATCTTGCTAAACATCTTAGAGTGCTCAGAACACTTTCAGAACAAAGAATTATCCAGCGAAAAATTGGAATAGGTAAGAAACCCACTCCTCTTTATTTTCTCCTCCCGACCTGCGTAGATTTGAAGTCCTGGATAAGCAGGGGCCAGTAAGAATTAAGGGAGGCTGCCAGAGGGACCCTATACTCCCATGGGATCTGGAGGTTGTGATGTGACCTCCCTTCCATGCCCTGACCTCTGTACCCCGGGCAAGCCCACTGAGAGAATGAGGTCCAAATCACAGGCACTTTGCTGACTACCAGCTGCTGTCTCTGGGCTGAGTGTGGGAGGAGAGAGAAAAAAGAAAAACAAAGACAGGAAGATAAGCATTGGAGCTGGGATCTGGGAGCTGGGGTGCAGGGAGAGGGCCCAGGCGAGTGAGGGCAGAGGCTGCATCAGCATGGCAAGTAGGGGCTGCTTACCCCGCTTGCAGTTCTTACCCTCCATCAGCTAACAGTTCTCCTTACAGCTTGGTAAAACCTTATTGCTTAAAAAGTGTTCTGCATTTGTTATCTCATTTAATCCTCACAACCACCCAGTGACACAGAGAGGGCAATTCTGATGGGCTCGTTAATAGAAAGGGAAATTGAGTCTCAGAGACTCAAGATCACATGACTAAACTCAACACATGGTGGATTAAAAGCTGAAGAAGGGAAGAAGACAGAGAGTCTAAGAGGGAGGAGAAAAAAGGAAACAAATGAGGTAGGGTCTGCGTAGCCAGAACAAATAGGAAGGCTTTAAACAGATGCTCCACGAGTGTGGGTTTATCCAGTCCTTATTTGTCTTTAGGAAGATGAGATCTATGCTAAGAAAATGAGAGTATCACCTTGACACGGGGCAACGGAAAGACCTCTAGGGGCTGCAGTCTTGGGGTATACTCCACGTTCCCCACCACCTGGGCCACCTCACCTTGCTGGACTGGGCTCCTCTAAAATTGGGGAGATTGGGCTTCTTCCAGTTCATGAATCTCCAGGCCCCTCCTCCTTTATCTACTTCCCAGACTGTTCAGCCCCCCTAACCTGCAGCTGCTAGGCAAGGGCTAGAGGGTCACAATTTATATAGGAATTTGTAAACATCACTGGGGACTTCAGAAAACATCACTGCAATCTCTGCCTTTTCATCTTCAGCACAGCTGACGGAGGAAGGCAGGACAGGGAGACCAGATCCCCCCTTCTCTGGGGACACATGTGGTAACCACAAGAACACTGGACTGGGAATCAGGAGATAGGAAATCTCTTACAAGACAGCTTTCTCCCTAGCCCTGGGCTCCTCTCCACTCAGAACACCCGAGGGGCTGCAATATGCAGTTAGAATAGTGTCCAGTCTCAGACCAGAGCCTTCCCATCTTTCTGACATTTTCCTCCGCCACCCCCTTCCCTGCCCCTCCAGAGGCACGTGCTAGCTTTTTGTTCTTTGAATACAACCAGGCCTTTTCCCTCTTTAGAGGCTTCACTCTCTCTGTTCCCCAACCCCAGTCCCTTCATAAGATCTCTTTCCCTCTTTATCTGTGGATTCTCCATCTGTGGATTGAAGCAACCACACACTGAAAATGTTTTTAAAAATTGCTTCTGTACTGAACATATACATATTTTTTTTTGGTCATTGTTCCCTAAACAATGTAGTATAGAAATATAGTGTAATAACCATTTACATAGACATGAAATTGTATTATGTGTCATAGGTAAATCTAGAGGTAATTTAAAGTACATGAGGAGATTGCATAAGTTCTATTTTATATGTGATCATATGTGGATTTGGGTATCCTCATGTGTGCTGGGACCAATTCCTAGGGGACACCAGAGGACAACTATGTTCACATATTAGCTCTGTCCCTTCATTGGGGCCACGGATCAAGTGTCACCTCTTCAGAGAGTCTTTCCCAACAACTCTGGCAGAAGTACTCCCCATGCGCCCCTACCCCTCCCTCTAATCTGCCGTTCTATGTTGTATGCCCCATAGAGGTAGGAGGGGGCACACTCAGGTTTCCTTCCAGCTGAAGCGCTGGTCTCTCGCCATCCTCATCTGGGTCCTCCACAGGGCAGGAGAGTCTTCTCTGATTGGAAATTTTAGAGAAGTTGCTGTGATGCCAGTGCTTGGCATCTTCCTCTCTTTTGGGGATCTGCTTCAGGCAGAGAACATGTGAGTTGGTCTGCTGTGGACCAAGAAGGAGACTTAGCAGTAAAGGTTCTGTCCTTGTGTAGGAAGCTGTGGTTGGCCATCATCGCCTGAGGCTAGATATGCAAATCTGTCTAATCAGGGTTCAGCACCGCGAAACCCACTATTGCTGTTCTCCTGAGTCACATCCTCCAGCCTGGCTTGGATTAGCTCTGGAGCTGGCATTTGGAGCTCCACTGCCTGACTCATATGTCTGTCTTTCCAATGGTTCAGAATACAGGATGGGAACAATTATGTCCTTTATTGGACTCCACAGACCTATCGCTTTTACCTCCTCCGAAATCATCATCCTATACTTACTGATTTATTCATTTGTCTACACATCCATTGCCTGCTTCTACAAAAACACACCTCCCCCTACTTACCATTACCCAGAGACCCTACTTCTTGTTTATATATTCTGCATCTAGAACAGTGTTTAGGTAAAGAAGGTGTCAAAAAATATCCATTGAATGAATAAAACTTATAACAAATGCCTTGGCACTGTGTAAGACCCCAGGACCTTTGCATAGCCCTAGGATAAGGAGTCCCATTAGTGACTAAGAAGAACGGTAACTCAAAACTGGGTTTGAGTCAATTTAGAGATGTTTTAGATAATTTCCCGTGTACCCAAATTGTAGGTGAGATTGGCATCAACGAAATGCTTTCCCCTCTAATAAGAAAACTGAGACAGGTTAAAGTTAAATTATTTTCTGAGGATTCTAAAACTGGGCTGGGATTGGGCAGGGGCAGAACTCTGGATTGCTGCTGCTTTGTTCCATGTTCCTCTTCTCCCTTGCAGAGTGGAGAAGAATTGTCCTTCTGCCAGTCCTTCGTGGTGAGAGCCACTGAAGGCAATCCTTCTCTCTCGCTGGCTCTATTAGTCACTCCAGTTTTTAGTCCCATTCAGATTAGGCCCTAGGGACCTTTCATCTGCATGTTCACTCTCTTAGCCTCTGCGTGGAAGGGACCTGTCGTGGGGCATGTGAAAAGTCCACCCAGACCAAAGGCATGGACTGAAGATGCGGTGCCTTGGCATCTGCTGGGATTAGGTCCCCATGTGCTCCCCAGACTTCCTTCGTTCATTCCACTCATGATGGTCCAGGCGCATGATGGGCTGGAGAATGGCCCTGACCCTGACCTTTGCCCTCTGCCCTCTTGGCCGAGCTTCCATCATCTTAACATAGATCTTGCTGGCTTTCTCAGCCTCTCCCCTACATGTTGTACCCATTTCTGGATCTGAGCTACCATAGGAGGTTGCAAGCTCTGCCTCCTGAGGTCAAGGGTCTCCAGTCTGCAAGGTCTAGCTGAGGTTGTCAGGCCCAGCCTGAGGCCAGTCTGACTTCACCGTTTGGGAAATGAGTTTAGGATTACTCTCCCCACCATTTCTCCAGAGGAAATCCTCTAGGCCCACCCAGTCTACCTACAGGCCTCACCTGAACTTCACCTGCCCACTAGCCCCTCACCACAGTCTCAGCGTGGCTCCCCCACAGATCCATGATCAGTTTGCTCAATCTGTGCCTGAGCCCTCAGAGGAGCAGCTCTCCTCTGGGGTGGCCTCCTCCACAGGCTTTGGCTGGCCCTCCTCCAAGAAGGCCCCCTCTTTCTGAGCATTCCAATCATCTGCCTCAACTTCTCCGTCCTCCCCCAGGCCCTTCCTGTAAATTTCACATTTGAAACAAATATTGATTTCCTTACTAATGCCCCTTGTCAGAGTTATAAGACACACACACACACACACACACAGAGCCGTAGCCATAGGGGAAGAAAAAAAAAGCACGCACCTGCTACCACTCCTAGAAATGAATGAAGTGAAAATAGGGAAAGTGCAAAGAAAAAAACTGGTTTTTGGGCAAACGGCGGCAGCAGTTGCTGTTACTTCAGTCTCTCCCTGACCCTGGCTCTGAGTTAAGAGCTCAGGTAGTGCAGTGAGTGAGACACCCACGAGGGCTGTTTTCCCCATTAAAAAAGAAAAGTGTTTTAACTTTTCCATGTTGTGACCCCAAAGGAGAAGAAAGAGCAGCATCTGCTCAGAATCTGTGGCTGCAGGACTCCCAGCCCAGCCCCCTCCCCCATCCCTCTCCCCAGCTCCCTTCTCCCCTGGCTAATAAGTAATCCTGAGAAGGTTTGTGCACTGTGTTTATTGTATTTGGCTCAGAAACACATTGTCTTTATCACCCTCAACCTCAGGCAAATGCTTCCTGATATCCATTTGTATGCCTGAGCACATGGAGCGATGGGGCTTTAATGTCATTTGCTGGGGAGCTGCAGGAAGGTCCCTGGGCATAGTGAGACTTGGCTCCTTTGGGAGCCAAGCTTACCAGCCTAAGGCCTGGTAACTCCAGACTCAGATCTAACAGCCTTGCCCTTACGACAGTGACAGGCATATGGGACACCTAAGCAGTTCCACAGCTCCTTTATGCTCCCCTCCTGGGGCCATTCCCTGAATCCACTGAAGACTATGCTCCATTCCGGAGAATTTGCATATAGCAGGGTAATTTATTGAGACTTTAATGGAGCAGAATAGACAACTCAGAAATTACCTATGTCTTGTTTTTCTCTGCGGAAGGCTTGACACAAAGGCGAGAAGGTATTTCCTTCCCTTCAGAGTCCTTCAATCCCTTCCCTAGGTTTTTGCGTCTGTTAATAACATTTACGTCTGTTTGCACCAAGTAGAAGTTGCCAGCAACCAATTAAATAGGATGTGTCACGTAGGAGAGGAGTTTGTTGGCTTTCTAGTACAGAGTTTGAAAAGAAAAGGGTTGGCCAAGAAGGAGACCTGCCTCTGATGCTGGAGAGAACGGCTGGCTCTTCTGGAAGGCAGAGGAGAAGCAGAGGCCTGCAGTTTACAGGGTAGCAGACACCTGAGCCAGAGAAGGGAGGACTCTGGCACTCTGGGACCTGTGGGGCTCGAATACTCAGGACTATGGACACGGAGCTTCCTAAGCTGAGCTTGCATGGATGGCACCAGCTCTCCATTTGGGCCTTGGTAAGGAGAGTGGTCAGGTGACCATCACAAACTCACCTCCACCTTCCGAGACCTGAGAAACCCAAGTGACCTTTGACGAAACAACAAGATGCCCTGAAAACATCTAGATATTGGCAACCTTGGAAATTCAAACCGCTTTCAATTTGATTTAGGAAAAAAAATGTTCTTGGTAACTTTTTGTTGTTGTTGTTTGGTTTGGTTTCAGTTGGGGGATTGAACCCTAGAGTGATCAACCACTAAACTACATCTTTTGCTCTTTTTAATTTTTATTTTGAAACAGGGTCTTGCTAAGTTGCTCAGGATCTTGCCAAGTTGCTGAGGCTGGCCTCAAACTTGCAATCCTCCTGCCTCAGCCTCCTGAGTCACTGGGATTACAGGTGTGCACCATCTCAATGGCCTGGGCACATTTTTATTATGTGTTCAACACCCCATGGTGCAATGCAGTGGGGAGGGAGGGCAAGAGGGCACTGCTTGCCTTCAGAGCACTGGCAGCTGGGAAGTCCCTGGAGGCAGAAGTGAATGAACTTTCAGCAGCTCCTACAGGCTCACAGGGACTGTGAAGGACGTTTGCAGCAGGAGCCACCAGAATAGGAACCGAATTCCTCAGTCAATGGGTCTCACCCAATTATTGGCCCCTCCAAACATATTCCCTGACTCAGTTCTGTTGCTTTCTCTGCTTCGCTATCCCTCCATCTTTGATTTGTGTCAATGATTCTGTTACCTCCCAATTAGCTCTTGGGTGTTCTTCATCTTAGTCCTTGGCTTTGCCCTGCTTGCCTACAGGAACCAGTGTATGCTTTGGGTCCTTCATTCTTCAATTTTAGCTATTCTTGTTGTCAGCCCTTTGGAGCCAAAATTTGTACTGGAACAAATAGTTCTGTTCAACTGCTCCTCCTTTTTTGAGATCCAGCATTCAACCATGCTGCACTCTTCCTAGTCCCATCACTGCGACTTACGGGCCTCAGTCACCCTCACAGATGCCTATAGACCTTCAGCCCCAGGCTCATAAGCCTTTTTTCCAGTTGAACCTCTGTCATCATCCTAAATGGCTTTGGTCTTCAAGTGGAGACTCTTCCAGTAACTGAAACTCCTAGGTTCTTCATTCCCTTTCCTCCAACAAATTTAGCTTCCATTCCACATTTGTGACCTACTTTCATGGCACCACCCTAGATCCCTGAAAACTGTTCCACTGCCCATCCCTTCAGATCAAAAAGCCTACTCTCTTGCCAGGCAGAGTGGTACATGCCTGCAATTCTAGTGACTCAGGAAGCTGAAGCAGAAGGATCACAAGTTCAAGGTCAGCCTGGGCAACTTAGTAAGAATTTGTGTCAAAATTAAAAAAAAAATAAAAAAGGACAGGGTAGCTCAGTGCTAGAGCTCCTCTGGATTAAATCCCCAGTACTGCACACACACACACATGCTCACACAAAAATACAGAGGAAATGTCCCTAAAAATATGAATATATAAAACTACTTTTTAACAACTCTTTTCTTACTAGCTGAGCACAGTGGTACATGCCTGTAATCCCCAGTGACTCAGAAAGCTGAGGCATTGCAGATTCAAAGGCAGCCTCAGCAATTTAGCAAGGTCCTTAGTGATTTACTGAGACCCTGACTCAAAATTTAAAAACAAAAAGGGCTGGGGATGTAGTTAAAAGGTAAAGTACTGCTAGGTCCCACCTTCCCCCAAAATATATATGCATTTATACATATATAATGTCATTACTTATAAGCCATAATTGGGACAGTCATCATTCTAAACAGAGTTAAAATTTTAAATTATTAGTAAGAATTTTACTGTTCTTCTATATGTGGTGCAGGGCCAGTTTAAAATGCAAATATAAACATGCACACATACACAATCACACAGTTGCTGGTATTTCACAGCTTGTACGTACATTTGTATTTGTTCTCCTCAGAACAGTGGAATGCTACACAAGCTCACTGTTTTTATTTCCTTTTTGGCACACACACATTCTGCCAACACTCCTTACCTCCAGCTCGGTGGCGAGTAAGGAAGGACTGAAAGGGAAAGGCACTCGGAGCCTACTTTTCCCATCCTCATAAGTCACCATTTCAGCAGAAGTGGCTGGCTAATGTGGGAAAATAACAGGAGCCACAAAGGATGTATAGGTGTTTTAGTCCGCTTTTTCGCTGCTGTGACCAAAAGAAATGACAAGAACAGTGTTAGGAGGAAAAGTTTATTTGGGGCTCACAGTTTCTGAGGTCTCAGTCCATGGACATCTGGCTCCATTCCTCAGGGCTCAAGGTGAGGCCGAACATCACGGCAGAAGTGTGTGGTGGAGAGAAGCAGCTCAAGACATCACACCAGGAAGCAGAGAGAGAACTTGGCTCAGTTCACAAAGTATATACCCCAAAGGCATCCCCCCTGTGACCACTTCTTCAGGACACACCCTACCAGCCTTCCACCACCGTTCATCTAATCCCTATCAGGGGATTAACTCGCTGATTGGGTTGAAGCTCTCATAACCCAAGCATTTCACCTCCAAACCTTCTTGCATTGTCTCACACATGAGCTTTTGGGGGACACCTAATATCTGAACCATAACAATAGGATTCCCTGGTTGTTTCTTAGAATTCCATTGTCTTCTTTCTGCAATCAAAGTAAGTTCTGGCTAAGGGAAAGTGCAAGCAGGTTGAGTTGTCAAAGCATCCCATTTGCTCAGTTGTATACACATGGATATGAAATGTGACCTCAGAACTCAGGGATACATGATGCATGAGAGCTCAGCAGGACTCAGAGTAAGTTAAATTAAGCATGGAAGGAAGCAGCATGGCAGCCCTGAATGCCACATCCACGCACGGCAGCAAGGAAGGAGGGACTTGCACCTGTTCCTATTTTCTCTGCTCACACACATCGACATAGCAAAGCACAAGTTCAAAGACAAAATTACCAAGAATATAAAGACAATGCCAGGGGCTGGAGCAGTGGCTCAGCAGTTATAGTGCTTGCCTGGCATGCACGAGGACATGGGTTCAAACCCAGCACCACGTACACAACGTAATATGGGAGCAACGAAAGCCACATGAAAAAAAATAAACAAAATCAATTCTCTCTCTCTCTCTCTCTCTCTCTGTCCCTCTCTCCTTCTTTACAAAAAAAAAAAAAAAAAAAAAGACAATTCCAGGAGAACTTTAAAACAAGCACAGGACCCTTCTGGGAGCAAGATGTGGACAACCCCAGGAAGGGCTAAGACTGCCCCGGGAAGGGCTAGGTCCTTGCTATAGCCAACTCTTCAGCTTAGGTCATCCTCAAAGGAGGAAATGCCCAATACCTGGGACAATAAATCCTGCAGTCATGAGGGACAGAGGGGGACAGCTCAGCCCAGCATCCAGAATGCCTTCTCTCCTGTTCTACAGAAAGGGAGGATCCTCCCCTTCTCTAGGACAAACCTCTCTCCACCAGTCCTGGACCAATCCTTCACAGATGATCTTTATTCCTTCTTCTGCCTCCCTCAAATCTTATACAAATAGTTTTCTCCACATGTCCTCACCTCTTCAATTTCTTCTTTGATAGTAGCTTACTTCAATTCAACCTAATAACATACTCCTATTAAAAATATTCCATTAGTCAGTTCTTCCTTCCCTACGAGCTCCATTCTTTTGTCTTCCTACCTACAAAGATCCCTCAAAAAGTAGTCTCCACCTTCCATCTCCAGCTCCTCACTGTACACTCTCCATCCAGCCCAGAGTCATCTAGCTCCTGCTCTCAGTCTCCTGAAACTCCACCCACTAAGGGCCGTTGGACCTGCTCATTTTTATGGCTTATGACCATTCTTCAGTCTTCAACCAACTGGATCTCTTCCTTATCCCCAAGAGATCACGTCTTTAAAAAATCCTCTCCTTTGCTCTCTATCACAGGACATTCCTTGCCATTGTCCTATCATCACCTCTCTCACCACACATGCCCTTCACTGATTTCTGTTCAGATAACTCCACAAAGCTTGCTGTTCTTGGGACTCCATTGCTTCCTATCTCTACCTGCTCTCCCTAGTTGGTTTCATCCACTCTCCCATAAGCCAATGACTCCCAGTCCTTCATGCCCATACTATCTCCTAAGCTTCAAATCCTTTCATATTGTAAAAGGAATCTTGATCACCCACACTTCAGATATTTAACTTTTTTTTAAATTACACAATCAACACACGGTTTCTGTAGAAAATTGGGAAGTGTGGATAACCAAAAACATCCAAAAAGCAAAAAACCTGAAACTCCAACTTCCAGAGAGATAATGAATAGTAATAGTTTGATGGATACTAAATTTTAGAATTTTTCTGTGCAAATATATTGAATATTTTTGTACAAAATGTCCTCTTATCACTAAAATTTTGGTCATATTTTACATATTTCTTGGTAATTCTTTTTTGGTATAACATTTCCAAACCATGAAATATAATTCTGCAACACCATTTTAATGCCTGTGCAACATTTTATGGTTCCTTTTCTAATTTTTTTATATTAGCCTTGTTTCAACATTTTCTTCTATGGAAACAACATGGTAATGAATATCCATGGTTAAATTTCTGGGTTCAAGCGCACAAACATTTTTACAGTTGCTCATAAATATTGTCAAATTATCCTAAAAAGAGATTGTACCAATCTGTATCCCAATCTGTATACCAGTAATGGATGAGTACCAGTTTTCCCAAACTCCTTATAAGAACAGATAACAGCATTGTTGATCATTTCGTCTATTTTCTCTCGTGATTTCAATAGCTTTTCATGATTTTTTTTGCGTTGTCACTTGTTTACTGTCCCTTGTATTTATTCTTTTGAAAACTGCATTTTTTGGTTTTGTCTATTTTGTCCTCTAAAGATGGAGGTTTTCTTTGTTTACTGATTTGTAAGAAATACCTATCATTCCTAATTACCTGTAACTAGATTTCCGCAAAGCACTTTAAGATCAAAATTTTCAAAACTAAACACTATCTCCCTCATAAAACCCATTATACCCGTAGTCCCATAGTTAATAGTATCACCAAGTTAGCCGAGACAAAAACGAGAAATAAGCACATATTCTCCCCCTCCTTCTCTTCTAATCCAGTTATCAAGTCTTGTCCATTTACTCTCAAATAGCCCTCCAGTCTCTCATCTGCCATCCTCCCTGCTGCTGCCTTAGCTTGGGGGTAGTTACAACCTCCTGTCTTGATCTCATTGTCTTTTATTTGAACCGCTGCAAAAGCTTCATAATGATAGCTAGCCTCCTCCTGCTCTGTTTTATCCTCCATACCAACAACACAAGAATAACTCCTAGAAGGAATAAAAAGCTGGTAATGCCAACCCATTCCTTCAAAATCCTCCAGTTGATCTCAATCACCCTCAGCGCGATGGGATCATTCCTTAGCATGGCATAAAGGGCCCTGTTCGATCCAGTTCCAATGAACTGTCCACATTCATTAATGCTATTCACATAGTTCACAATATTATCGACAGCCAGTCCTACTGAATACAGTTTCCCCACAATGTCATGCTCGTTTACAACCAGATGCTTAAATTTACTCTCTCCTAATATCTCTCTCTTGTTTTTGTTTTGGTTTTCCTGGAATTGCCTGGTCACCACTCAAGCCACATAGCCCATCTTGCCCTTGGAAATGCTTAAGAAGTAAGTCAAACATGCAAGCTTTGAATCTTAAGCTAGCTGAAAATGAGGATGATAAGTTGATCCTTTACAACTAGAAAACCTTCCTCAAAAGACAGTTGAATGAGTATAACCTCAGTATAACCTAGTCCTACGACATAGACTGCCTGGGTTTCAATCCGAGCTTTGAATTTACAGATTCTGTGATTCAGGACAAGTTACTCAACCCTTCTATGTCTCAGTTTCCTTATCTTTAAAATGGTAATCATAATTAAGACTCCTTATAGGTTCTCATGAATTAATATATGTAAAGCACTTAGAAGAATGCCTGCCATGAATAAGAGTTATTTAAATAGATGCTGTATTTGGGGTAGTTAATGTGGGCGCCGTCTGGCTGTATATATGAGTGGTTAAGTGGATGAAATGGTGTAATGTGTGTGCAAGCTCCTCGGCAAATTTAAGCTCCATGGCATTACTATCACTGCTTTTATTTTAAACAAGCTAGGTCTCAACTCTTCCAAGAAAGTATATATCATTCTCTAACTCACAAGATTGCTATCAGGATTAAAGGAGACTTTTAAAATAATCATATATGCCCTATCTCATTCCAAAGTGGTGTTGAGTAAATCCAACCCCAAAGCTTATACAGAAGAAAGATGATATAGTAGTAAGAGCATGTAAAATTATACATACTTTGGTGTAAATCTAGGTTCTCTTACTTACTAATGCAATGACTTTTCCACAGTCCAAAGATATTTGTGAAGTACTGGGAATTCAGAAATGATAATGTTGTCATTTGGTTGAAAGAAGGCCACCTTCAGGCATTCTTGGCAGGAGGAATAAGGCAGACATTCCACAGAAGCATTAAAGGAGCTGCTTGGAGTTAACTGGAGGACACTGGGCATCTGACTCAGGTACCAGTGCTCAACCTAGACTAAGCAGCAGATTGAATCTCAAGGCAGAAGACATTTCAAATACTGCTATTTAGTCCTTCTTCCATCCAGTCTTCTACCATAGTTAATTATTTCTGCCTGTCTCCTGAATTAAAAGGTATCTTCCTTGAAGTCAGTAACCTCATCTCCGTAAATTCAGTGCCTGCACAGTACTTGGCATTCAGAATCAGGCATGAGTGCTTATGAATAAGTGCAAGAACAAATACCATCCACCCAGTGAACTCACACACACGCGAAGGGCCTGTTCAATTAGCATCTTCTCTCTCTAATGAGTTTGGTTGAGAAAAGGACACAGATTTCTTTAAGAGAGAAGTAATGAGAGATCTACATGTGGAATCCCAGTTCTCGAGAAACTTTTCCAGAATAATGGGGATGAGAAAATTGTGGAGATGGACTTTACTTCTACAACCAAATTATGGGCCTATGTGCTGGATTATTCACACAGATCCTCATGCTTACGGTAAAAGGGGCCTGGGTATGCAGGGAAGCTATTGGAAGAACTTCTTATGGGTTGAGCATGGCTGTAACAGTCAGCTGGTGTCCCAAGAGTCCAGATAATGGCAGATAGTCCAGGGTGCTGCTTCTATAGCCTGGGGGAGTTTGGGGCCTCCCTCACTCTGGGACAGGGTGGGTACTGAAAACGGACTCTGTTGTACCCCACTCCCTCCCCCAGCTCATTGTATTAGTTGTGCCATAAATTCATCATGATGAGAAACAGTCTCAAATCCCCCGGATGAGTTTCTGATTCTAGGGTTGTCAAGGGATGATGGGCTCCTGTGTCTGTGTTCTTTTGTCAGCGGGGTCTCTGCCCTTTATTTCCTACCAAGCCCATTCAGCCTATTAGCTAACCTTGCAAACCTAGTCAATGTTCAAAGGCAATATTGCCTTAAAAATAAAATTTAAAATAAAATACAGTAGCTAAAGGTTTCAGAAGATTTAGGCATCCAGGGACAACAAGGGGTTCCTTTCTCCTCCTGAGCACGCCTGCCCTGCCAGTGGGACTCCTGACCCAGGGCAGCAGCACCAAGTTTATCTGAACTTGTGTGGGAGTAACCCTAATCTCACGGATGATCTAGAATGCCAGGATCCTCCTGGGGTTTTCCAGTGATTTCTAGAGGTTGCATCTGCCCAAGAAGCTGTGAATGTGAGGCCAGGTATAGGTAAGGATGTGCCCGAAGCCATGAACCATCAAAGCTGGACTGGTCTAAGCAAAATGAGGTTCAAATGCACACATCCACGTCTGGGGTCATCCTCTCCCTGCCTTCTTTGTTCCTCTTCTTCCTGTGAATGTTGCTTTCCTGGACCTCAGGAGTCAGAGACCCAGCAGACTGTTATTTCCTTCAGTATTGTAGCAACTCGTGCTCAGATTAGCCCTGCTGGTTTTAATCAGAGCCATTTGCAATTCCCGGAGCATTCAGGTCCTTGGAATGCCAACCCCAGATCACATCTCCGAAGTCTGCTGGTCTCTGCTTGGACTGTGTCAGGGCTGGATGGGAGTAGGGAGCAGCGCCAGAGGGTAAGCCGGAGGAGGGAGCCACACACAGAGGACTTTTGTCCTGAACCATGTGTTAAAGCAGGTACAATGTGAAATCGAAGAGGAGATAGAAGGGGGAAGCTGTAGTGTGTCCCAGTGTGAAGAAAACAGCCTGCTCTGAAGTTATCTCGTCTTCACAAACAATGTAATTTCTTCTCAGGCAGTGCTCTGATAGCCTGGCCAGCAGGAAGGGTCTGGAAGCCGTGCACACCCAGCAGAGGGAGAACACGCAATGGGCCTCATTCTACTTTCCAGGCTCGGACCCAAGTTTCCCAGCCCTCATTTGGGTCACAGACCACTCTAGGGTCTCCAGGCTGGGTTCAGCCCAACCTCCAGCCAAACCTTTTCCAAGTCTGATTATGTATTCTTCCCCTTCCCCCTGTTCTGCAATCCCACCTTTTGCCTCCTTTGTCAGGACTCTAAAGAATCCTCTAGAAACACAGGCAACCTGGGCTTCTGATGTAATTCTTAGAAAGCTTTCCACAATACCCAGGGTGCTGCAAGCACAGGAAATATCCTGGCAATTCTGTTCTGGGTCAGCCTTCTCTCATACCCTCCAGAGTCCTCAGAGAAGGACTCAGACGCATCCTTTGTCGCCCCATCTCATGCCAGCAATCTCCATACCAGTCTTCCAATGTTGTCCTTAGTTCTTTTCCTGGGTGTCAGAAGCCACAGGCTACCTCTGCTGGGGAAGATACTACCTATCCAGACACAAAATCTTCCCACCACCTTGCCCAGGTGGAAATCTGAGGACTTTGGGAGAAACTGGCCACAAGCGAATGGAGCCTGCAATGAGTGTCATTTTGAGAACTCAGGCTAGTCTCAGCCAGGTAGTCCAGGTGTAGGCAAAACTCATTTTGGCTATCTAGGTCATTGTGTTCAGGCAGGCCTGGCGAGGAGAAGTGGCCTTTTCTTCCCTGCCAAGGCACAAGGGACAAACACTCTGTTGGCATTGTCTTCAAGCGGACAAAAGGAAAGCACTTCATTGTTACTCATCCGGGCCCGAGACTTAGAAGAGGTGTTCAGCTTAGGCCTATGACTCCCCTGTATTTAGGTGGAAAGAACGGTGTAGAACCTGCATTTAGGGATGAAGAAAGGGGGCGCTGCCCATTGTTCCTTGTCTTCAGGCCCCCGAAAGTACTCAGTGGGGGAAATGGCTGCAGCGTGGGGTGAAGGACTGTGGGGCTGAACTGACAAGGAACTACGGATTGCCTGTGGGCAGCTCACAATTTTTCTTAATTAACCATGGCATCTTGCCCATCATCGAAATAAATAACAGGTGTCCCCTAAGGACACCACATGAGAGGTGCCATTTATCGTCGTTCTGAGAGGAAACTGACAACATGACGGGTGACATAGCAGAAATAATGAAGAAAAATGGCAGTGGGCAAGGAGAGGCCCCATTGAGGAAGCCTTACAATCAGTCCCTAAAGGGAAGCCCCTGCCCAGCACCTGCCTCAGGAGAGCCGCACTTCCCAGGTGGCCCTGTTCTCCAGGCACGATTTCCATCTTCCATTAACACTAGGCAGGTACCATGTGGTAGCATTTCAGGGTCACTGGCAATCCCTCCTGTCCCAGTATGGGTCACTGTGAATGTGCGTCAGAGCCCCTGAAATGCCACTTTGAGAGCTTCGTTATTTCAGATATTTCAAGTTCAGGCAACTCTAATTCGTTTGTGTGGATTATTTCTGCCAAATGTTAGATTGTAGGCCACTGATCTGCCACCCAACATCCTTCTGGTCATTCTCCTTGCTAGTTGCTACATTCTGTCTAAAGGTAGAGGGCTCCCTCTCCTATCCAAGGCATATCTTTCTTGCTGCCTGTGCTCAGCATCCAGGGCCCTGCTACCTCACCAGGAAGTCTTCCCCATCAGAAATTCCCTGTCTAACCTATATACATGATCCCCCTTCTACTTCCCCCGAGGACACATAGATACTCAAGTCTCTTCAATTAAAAACAAAAAAATCAAACAAGACAGTGATGGTTAACTCTGTCTTGAGACTAGGTCAAGGGATGACTGGATGGTTTGTAAAATACCATTTTAGGGTGTGTCTAGGAGGCTAGAGATGAGCATTTGAATCATTTTAACAGGTAGAATAAGTAAAGAAAATGTGGCCTCAGCAAAGTGACTGCATATCATCCCACCCATTGCAAGTCTGAATAGCATAAAAAGACAGAGAAAGAGCAAATAAATTAATTCTCTCTTCTTGAGCTAGAACACCCTTCCCTTGAGCGTGAACCTTGGAGCTCCTAGTTCTCTGGTCTTCAGGTTCTGGGACTTACACCAACAGCTCTCCTGGTTCTCTAGCCTTCAGACTCAAACCGAAGTACATCTCCATCTTTCTTGGCTCTCCAGCTTACAGACCACAGATCATGGGACTCCTTTTCCTCTGTAATTCATTATATTATTAGTTCTGTTTCTCTGAAGAACCCTGACTAATACACCAGGCTTTCCGTTAGTCCCTCTTCTCTTCACAGTCAGTTTTTCCAAAGGATTCTCACCTTTTTACCTCCCAGTGATGCTACAGCCAACATCAGTTTGACATTTACCCCAAGACCACGGGAATAGCTCTTCCCCAAATCACCAGTGACATTTATGAGTAAGGCCAATGGATGCTTTCAGCTCTTGGCTTGATCATTCTTCTTTCTTGGAATTCTCTTCTCCCTTGGATGGGAGTGATCACTCTTTTCAGATTCTCTTCCTACATCTCCAGACATTTCTTCTCAGACATATGGCAGCTTCTTTTCCACTGCCTATAGCACAAACTTTGGGGGTCTTCCAGGCTCAAGATGCATCTCCCACTCTCCCACTTCTCTTTCTGCATGATCTACCTGGATAGATTCAACTACCCTCCATGTCTTAATGATTCCCAAGTCTGTGTCTGTCACCCAGATGTCTCCGCTGAATTTTGTCATTGCATATCTAATCATCTTCTGGAAACCTCTCCAGGTAAATTTTGTAAGCTTCTTACTTAGAACACATCCAAAACTGAATTCCCATTTGTCTGTCTTTCATACTTACATTTATGCACACACATACATACTTGGCCACACCTTCTGCTCAGAAGTGGCAACATAACCCACCCATATAACGAACAGTGGAGACAGCGACACAACTTTTACAATGCTTTATCTAGTCCCCAGTGCTCTGGGAGCAACTGACCAAATCTTGGTGACTGGGACTTTGGGGGCCCAAAGACTAAAATGTATATATATATATATATATATATATATATATATATATATATATATATATATACCTGCACAAACTTAAGCAAAGGCAATCATGGATCGGAGGGTTTTTAAAGATCAAAGGTTAGGGCAGGGGAAAAGGGAGTGATCAAGCATTGATGGTTTTAATCATATACATCATAATTCTTGAAGTGGGCAGAAGGTTAGAGAGATGGGATCAACCCTAGGGAAAAAGACCAATAAGAAGCAGACAGACTCTCGGAGACCCCATTATTAATGAGTTCCAAGATAGTGGTTCCAGCTGCAAAGGATTTGTAAACCAAACCTGGAGCCCCCAACATTAGAGAGTGGGAGAACATTACAGAGTAATGCATCAAATCAGATTCTTAGGGGGACTGGAGCAGAGGCTCAGCAGTTACGGTGCTTTCCTGGAATGCGCAAGTACATGGGTTCAAACTCCAGCACCACATACACAACTAAGTGTCAGAGCAACGAAAGACATGTGAAAAACCAAATAAAAAGCATTTCTCTCTCTCTCTCTCTCTCTCTCTCTCTCTCTCATTGTCCTTCTCTCTTAAAAACAAACAAAAAAATCAGATTCTTAGCTATGGATTGAATAATAGAAATGCAGGAATTGGTTTTCTGACTAGAAGGCTTCTCAAATACCCTGGGCTCATCCAAGTTCACCAAATACTGGATTCCAAAGAACACATTAGTTCCAATCCAATCCTCATCAGAAAGATGGACGTAAGTCCTACCTCACTCAAGATGGCCTGAGAAAGAAGAATGGGCCTAAACATCAGTTCAGGCTCATGTGAAGATCCCTTCCGAAGAAGAGGGAAGGGAAAAAAATAGGATGAGTTAGGAGGACTGTTGGTCTGTATCCTCCACAATGGTTTATTTGTATGCATTTTGTTCTGTGGCATCTGGGGGTCAGTTCTTGGTGGTGAGCTGGCCTTTTCTCTCCCTGGACCAAGATTAGTCTGGTGTTACACAATTGGGGAATGGGCAGACCAGGGTGGCTGAGGGAACTTTCTATGACGCATCAACAGTAGGGTGTTGTACTACCAGAAGTTTCGGCCTTGGACTCATTGATGGGTCAAAGGGGATTTCTAGTGTTTCAATTGAGTCCATTGAAGACAACCACAGGAAAAAATAGCCTTGGTGATGTAATAAATATGAGCCAAATGCCTGCTAATTTTAGCTACAGTGTGGATCTTTATCTGTTGACAGAGATTGTGTTTTGTACTCCCAAATCTTCCTTCTGCAGATAACATGAAGGAAAAGCTGGAGAGGCTAGCATGGGACAGAAGAGAAGTAAGGAAGAGAAGGGAGAAGTAATGCTGAATGCTTACTAAGCTGCTTCTGGATGTCAGCTACAGGGCAGGTGCTAGAGGAAAAAAAAATCTCTGCTCAGAGTTCACAGATTTGGGGGAAATATAATGAACTATTCTAAAATTATAGTGCTGTGCAGCAGGAGTCATGATGATATCCGACAAGAGCTGAGCACTGACTCTGCACCAGGGACCATGTGAAATGTTGTACATGTGTTACACCTTTTGAACCAACGGACATGTGAGCAAGACACCATTATTTCCATATTATAGATAAGGAAGCTGAGGCTTCCAGAGGTCAGGTTGTTCAGCTACAACTTGAAGAGCCAAAGAGTCAAACCTGTGAAACAGAGAGCCCACACAGTTCGTCACTCCACTTGCTGTCTCCCTAGTTAAAGGAAAGGCAGAGGGAAGCAGAAGAGAGACTGATCAATGCTCCCCAAGAGTTCAGGGATGATTCAAAGAGGAGACGCTATGAGTTGAGTCTTAGTAAATTAATAGGTATTTACAGAATAGGAGAGAGAAGAAAGATTTTCCAGGCAGAGAGAGAAGATGAGCAAAGGCAAGTCCATGTGGAGAACACTCTCACACAGCCACACACATCCACACACACACTCGCCTGTGCATATACACACATGCACGCATGCTTACGCATTCTTAAACACACATGCACTCACTCTCACATACATGTGGAGAACTCTAAGTACAGACACAAACTCTCACACAGCCACACACACACACACGCACTTGCACATATACACATATACACACATACTTACACATTCTTACACACACATGCACTCACTCACATACATGTGGAGAACTCTAAGTACAGACACTCTCACAGTCCCCCACACTTGTGCATATACACACATGCACACATGCTTACACATTCTTACTCACACATGCACTCGCTCTCACATACATGTAGGGAACTCTAAATACAGACACGCACTCTCACTCAGACACACACACACACACACACACTATTGCACATATACACACATGCATGCATATTATGTTTTCTTACACACACATGCACTCACTCTCACATACATGTGGAGAACTCTAGGTACAGACACTCTCACAGCTCCCCTACACACTTGTGCATATACACACATGCACATATGCTTACACATTCTTACATATGTGCTCACTCTCACATAAGTATGTATGTACACAACTGGACCCAAGCATACATACACACCTGCACAACATAAGCATGCGCATACACACCTGCACACACACACTTTACCTGACCTGTGGGACCTGTCTGCCTCAGGGGTACATTCATTCCAACTAACCCCATCTCCTTTCTCTTTGCTCCAATTATGAGCAATTGGTAATAACAGTTACCTTTTTCTGAGTGCAGGAACTGTACTATGTGCTTGCCATCCACCATCCATAATGCTCACAAGAATCCAACAAGGCGGGTATTATGGTTCCATTTCAAAGATGTGCTTACAGGGCCTCAGAGAAGCTCAGGATCTCTCCAGGATCACCTCGTTCAATAGTGTCTTCAAACCCATGACCTTCTGCTTCTAGAGCTTGAGCTCTAATATAAAAGTCCCTAGAGCAAATTTTGCACCAAAAGGGAGTAGTTGAGCCCATGGAGGCTGGAAAGCAACAGGCTAGAGCTGGGACCCACTGTCATGGGCCCACTGAGGCAGCCCCTTTTCTATGCAAGTCATGGAGCCTGCAAATTGTTGCTGAGATGTGGAGGAGTTATATGGAGAAACATGAACGCTACACAGTTGTTAATGGCAACAACTGGCATCTTCACTGTGATGACATCAGCTATCTTCACAGAAGCTCAGAGTTCAAATTTAAAGGAAGAGAAAACTGTTGGGAACAGTGGCACATGCCTATAATCCCAGCTACTTGGAAGACTGAGGCACGAGGATCATAACAAGTTCAAGGCCAGCTTCAGCAATTTAGTGAAGGCCTGTCTCAAAATAAAAATTAAAAAGGGTTAGGGATGTAGCTTCATGGTAAAGTACCCCTGGGTTCAATCCCCAGTAACAAAAAGAAATGAAAAAGAATGAGGAAACTGAGATGCAGGTCCAGAGTTAACGGACTGCTACCCAGAGACTTGGAATCAGTACCCCTTCCTGTTTTTCCACTGACCACACTGCCTCCCAGCTCCTACAGTGCTGCTTATAAATCTTCACCATGAGTATTTTATATTAATGAATTTGCATGAGCAAATATGTAGGGCTTGAATTGTTGGCATGTACGAATTGGTTTTGTTTCTCTGCACATGCTCTACTTTCCGAGAATACACAAAGCTAAGTGAGGACATGGTGGGATCCCACCTTAACAGATGGCCGAGTTCAAGCCCAGAGAGATTAGCTGGAACAAGAAGCTTAGAATAACATCTTGAAGACCAGATTCAAGATCTCCTTTGTCCCAGATCTAGCCCTGCCAGGTGGGTATAACTTTGCTTTTCTGTGTTATTTTCTCAAAAAAATTGCTCTTCCTTCCTCCTCCATTTTCGGGGTTTCAAACTCAGATCTGTGTTCTTCCTGAGTGGCCATTTTCCTCCTTACTGTATCCCTTTCTTGGTTTTCCCACTCTGCACTGAGCTGATTTATAGGCCGGAGTTGTCCCCAGGGCTGGGCAGAAAAATAGCAAGGAGACAGATTAATGATCCCCTCAGCATTGCTCAGGAAAATGCCAGCACAGAGCTGAGATGGAGGCCCAGCAGAAGCTGGAAAATCCCACATCCACCGCAGACATGTGGCCATGTGGAGCACTCGCCTATGCTTTCCTAGTATTTGGGGCAGGGAGGAAAGATTTGGGGTGGCTCCAACCATCTACTCCAACTACGACTATCCTTTTCTTAAAGGAGGACCTGAAGGAGCTGCACAGTGTGGGCAGAAAGAAGGGCTAGTACATAGGGATTCCCTAGAGAATTTACACCCCAAAATTGACCCAGATTAAAGTTTCCAGATGAAAAACTTCTTCTCCATTGTTCCATGACTGGAAGTACAACACACCATAAATTCATACCCACTGTCCTACCCCTCTTTACACACACACACACACACACACACACATACACACATGCTCTCTTATTTTGCTATGCATGTAGATACATGCAAAATCGTGGTTCCAGGCCTTGGCCACTCCCTGACTGTGGTGGGAAGAAAAGAAAGATGTTGAAACCATTGCAGCTCAGGGTTCCCAGCACGCAGTCCCAACTCCCTCTAAAGCCCTGGTGGGCTAGGATGGCTCCCCTCCTTCCTCCTTTTCTAATTATGACAGGCCCCAGGGGGCCGAAGCAAAGAGAGGGGAGCACTGAGTGAAGACTGCATGGGAAAGGAGGGCAGAGAAGGGAGGGAGGGAGAGGGAGGCGGCTGAAACAGGCATTTTGTTCTGGGGAGAAACGAGTGTCTGGCCAGACACATGGCAGACCACATAAAGAGTGTTCACATCTCAGAGAGGCGGACCCAGGAGAATCCCATGGCTGTGCCCACTCAGGACCTGTGCGCTGGAAAGGGAAGGACCCTTGAGGTCTGAGTATCAATAGTAGGCTGAGTTTTCTGCACACTGTAACCGGGTTTAATGTCATTGTCATTTATTCTCTGTGAAGCCTGGAGATATTAAAGGTCTTTGCTATTACTTTACGTGAAGGGGAGCCTGAATATTTAGAATCACTTGAATCAAGGCAAGGCATACAGGTCTCCTTGGCCCCAGCCCAATGCAAACAGTACAGCTTTGCCACCTTAGAGGAGGATGGACTTTCTTGTCCATCATGAGAGAAGGGCACATTAATAAAAACCTTTACAAGTGGGAAAATAGAGATGTACAAAATAAGCATTGGATTTAATTCAGACCATTTTTATTGCAGATCCCAGTACACGTCAGGTACATGTCCAGTATGGGAGGGAGGAAAAGGGATGGATAAATCCGATCCGGGTCTGTTGGAGCCCAGGATCAAGTAGAGGAGGCTAAACAGAGGGTGAGAAGGCCTTGTTGTTTCATGCATGATTCTAAGAACCCTGTTAGGGAATAGACCATGGGAAGAAAGAAACTTTCTGCTTACTTGTCAGCTAAAAAGAGAAGGATAATCCCGGGCCGAGGAATTCTCCAAGACATCCACTTCCATCTTTCTCAGCAGCTCTTGGTAATCCAGTTCCCAGGCCTCTTCTCCTCCCCAGAACTTAGAATTAAGTTAAAATGTCAGGTCCTCTCCAGACAGTGGAATTGCTTCTGTTCCCAGATTTGTTGTGGTCAGAAGACTGCCTGAACAAAGATTTGGAAATAGCACTATTCCAATTATGTGATTAAAAGAAGTGTCATGGCCCTTCACATGCCCCTTTCACTTAATTCTTGCCTTGAAACCCTTGCTTGGGCTGACAAGCATAATAGATCTACTTGATACATCTTGTGCTAAAATAAAATGTCTAGTCAAAAGTGCTTCGAATCCCTCTAGGCTGGCGTTGGCTAATGATGTCATTACTCCACAGGGCCTAGCGTTATTTTTAGGATGGCCATTTCCTCCCACATTAAGGCTCATTAGGAATTTTTTCTGTGTAGTACTCTACCTGCACAATAGAGGTCATACACAGAGAGGAGGCCCGGTCTGGGCCTGGGCATCTCCTCACCATTCTGAAGAGCTGAGTTCTAACTAAGGCCACTTGAACATAAAGGAGGCTTTTCTTGAAAGGTAAGAGATCAGAACAAGGTCAAAGGCTGTCTAGGCCAGGCCTCTGTCCATACAGCCTGTTTGCCACTATAGCAATGACCAGCCTTATGTCATCCACACCCCATTTACCTCTTGTCCCTATTAACCATTGGCAAGCATAGGACACTTCCAGACTGGCTCAAATCACAGGCCTAAAATAGCCATCACACATAGACAGATTCTTTGGACTCCAGGGTTAGGCAACCTCTACCACGCATAAACAAACGTGAATCTGCTTTTACCCCAAGCATAGGTTTGACAATCAAATAGATCAATATTCAAATCCTAGGGTTGCCATTACTGCCTGTGTGACCTTGGTAAGTTTCTGAGCCTTATGTCCTTATCTTTAAAAGGAAAACAATAATACCAACCACATAGCACTGTTGGAGAATAAATATGAAAATATATGTAAAACATTTAATGACCCTGGCAACAAGGAAAATGATTATTAAATGCAACTGTTATTATTTATCATAATCTCTATTATTATTATAAATCAATGAGGTGCAATTTTGAAAGCCAAAATCTCTGAATACTGAGAGTTTTTATAATTCATTTGGCAGCAAAACCTGACCTGACCTGAATTTCTTTGTAGACTTAATTTATCCCACTTAAGATGAATATTTGCTGCAGAAATCGGAATGTCTTTTGCTTACTAGTTGAAGATGCAGACTCTGTTGGGGGTATTATATAATATACAATAACTGCACCTTATTACTTCTCTAAAATTTGAAAACTTCTGAATTCTGAAACATATCTGGCCTACAGGGGGTTTAATAGGGTATTATGGTCAGCTTTGCTCTTCAAACCAGACAAATCTCGCCATGCTGATCCTATGCCACCACCCTTCCCTCTTACCTAGGCAAATACAAAACGTGTTAGTTTCATAGTGGCTGTGAGGCAGCTAGCCAGCTCCCTGACAAATCACATGGAGCATTTAGGCAGCAAAACCAGACCATTGCTACACAGAGACCAAATCTGTTCCTGAAACTAGATTGTTGGCTATGGCAAATCTGATTTTATTTTCCGTACTATGGTTTGAACCCAGAGGCACTTTACCACTAAGCTACATCCCCAGTCCCTTCTATTTTATTTTGAGACAGGATCTCATTAAATCACCCAGGTTGGCCTCAAATTTACAATCCTCCTGCCTCAGTCTCTCAAATCACTGGGATTATAGGCCTGTGCCACTGAACCTGGCAGGGTTGAATTCTTCTGAAGATTATTATGCTTCCAAATAAGTAATCCATTCATTTAGTAAGCACCTACTATGGGCCGCCATGCTCTTTACATACACCCTAAGCCTCACCACAATCATGAAGAATATATTATTATCCCCACTTTACACATACGTAAATGAGGGGAACTGAGATAAATTCCAATGTGATTTCAAAACCACTGCTTTCCCCTCTACAGCTTTGCTTGCTGCTTCTCATAAACCACACAAGAGGAACAAAAGGAGAAAGCTTATTCTAAATTTGTTTAAGTCCCATTCAGTGTGTGGTGCTGTTTCTTTTAAGACCCAAGCCATACCCAGGGACCTGTTTGCAAGTCTGGAAACAGCCACAGTCAGGTGCCCCGATCCTCTCTAAGTACTGGTGTTCTCAAAAACTAACACTGAACTGGACCACCCAGCCCCCTCTTCCTTTATTCTCTCTTTAAACACTTACATCTCAATTTGCAAGAGGAGCTTTAGGTCTGTGGCAGTGGAGGTGGAAGTGGTGTCTTGGTGGTTGTATTTTGTAGCTGTGCACCTGGTTTGATCTAATGAGATCATCTAAGCGCAAAGGCCAAGAAAGGAGATCTGGTCGCCTTGGCCCTGAACCCACTGGTGAGTGTTCAAAGTTAAGCCCCTCCAGCACAGTGTGCTAAGCCAGGCATGAGGCTCTGTCCATGACAAGCCACCTTCCCTGGAGCCAAAAGTAAAAATCAAAGGCAGCAAAAAAGATTAAAAAGCAAGTGTCCAAAACCAGAGAGCACAACTCACTCTCCCTTGCGACACCCAAGGGGACAAAAACCATGAAGTAAAGGTGTTGTGCAGCCCGCAGATTAATCTACACTATGCAGAAGTGGTCAGAGTCCTCCTTTCCCCCATAATAGGATGCCCAGGAAGCCTCACAATGAATGCTTCCGTCAACAAGATAGCAAGAACTCTGCCTGCCTGGCTGTGCATTGTTTATCGGCTACCTAGGGCTTTGGATTATGAAAAGACGTCTGAAAGAGACTTTGTTATCTCATTGTACTTCTGCAAGTCACCACTCAGTTCTGTGAGCAGCACCGCTCCTCTTAGAATTCCTGACTTTTGATTTGAGGATGTGATTGTTCCTTAGACACAACAGCAGTCTTGAAACCCAAGGGTAGCCGCTGGGCCTGCAAAATGGAGGTGCAGCTGGGACTTCTGACAGCCCTGGTGAATTCCAGGCAGCCTGTCAGGTGGCATGGCTGTCAGTGATCCATGAGGTCACCAAGGTATGAATCAACGTTGGTGGCATCCACGGGTGCATCCATAATATAGATGGCCCATGTAGCATGTCACAGGCCAATGAGAAAGTGACTTGTCTTGGAGGGATGTTTTTTGTTTCCTCTCTCTGTCTCTCTTTTATCCCAATAGCAGAGAAAGCAATCATCCAAAATATGGAGAGTGTGAAACAGAGAGCCCTATCCAGGTAGGATACTCCTACAGCTCAGGAATGTGACCATGGAAGTGCCTTAAATTATTACCTCTGTGATCCAGATTATATATACATAAATACAAAAAATTATCATCTCCTTCTTGGCCATAAATATCTAAGGTATTTCTGCTGCTTTATTTCTCAATCATTGCTAATAGGCAAGGTCAGAACTAGAGGAGACCTTAAAGATTATTCTCTTTAATACACATATTTTACAGATGGGGAAACTGAGGAGCAGAGAGAGGAAGTGAATATCAAAAGTCACAGAGCACATGGTGAGAAAACAAGATAGATGTCATCTCTTCTGATTCTCCAGCTAGTGTTTGCTTACCACCCTTTGCTCAGAAGTAAAGGCCTCCTGATTCTTTTTTTTTTTTTTTTTTTTTTTAAAGAGAGAAACAACTTTATTTAGTTTTTCACTTGGCCTCAGTTGCTCCAACACTCAGTTGTGTACGTGGTGCTGGGGTTTGAACCCGGGTCCTCATGCTTGCCAGGCAAGCGCCGAAACCGCTGAGCCACCGCTCCAGCCCGAGGCCTCCTGATTCTAATCCTGCAAAAGGGATACATGTGAAAACAGTTGTAACTTCAAGTGAAAATGTGCTCTAGAATATTCTAGACAACAGCTGGTGGCTGCCAACTTGAATATACAGAAAGCTCAACACCAACAAAACCAGGTACTATGGTATGAATGAGTATGATGGTAACAGACAGGTCCACACAATATATTCTTCATGAGTAAGTGAGAGGATATGGAATATGTATGTAAGAGCAAGTTTATTTATTCTCCAGCAATCTGATTCTCTTAGCATTATAGTTTCTTTATGACTGAAATGATTCTCTGAAGCTTGAAGTTGACTCCAAATTTTTCATAAATGAAATTGAGTGTATGCCCCACTTCCTGTCCCCTTGCCACAGACATCCATTGAAGGATGACTTCAAAAGATAAGTATGTGTATTCAAAGCCCTGGTAAACCAAGAAGAATCTGCTCCATTGTGTACCACCACCTGACTCCAAGCTGGCTGCCATTTTGCTCTGGTATCCTTCCCAGAGGACTTCCTCTTCTTTCCTGTCAGAACTGTATTTTTTTTTTTCTTAAAGAGAGAGAGGGACAGTGAGAGAGACAGAGAAAGAGAGAAACAACTTTATTTAGTTTTTCACATGGCCTTAGTTGCTGCAACACTTAGTTGTGTATGTGGTGCTGGGGTTTGAACCCAGGTCCTCATGCTGAGCCACCGCTCCAGCCCCATGAACTATATTGACACATTCAAGTAACTCAGTGTTTTCAGAGCCCTGTATAGAGCATGGCCCAGTCAGTGCTGAACACCAGAGAAGAATTCCTTGAGGGTCACACATACTCCTCAACTCAGGTGGAGGCCAGCCTCCACCCTTCTATGGAGGTCTTTTGCAGTGGTGGCAGCAGCTCCCTCCTAGGACATTCCTCTTCACGTCTGGCACTGAAGAAAGCAGAGTTAGACTGACAACAACACTAACAAAGATTAATTCCTGTGTCTGATGAGAGTTAATTTCTCTGATTAGAGGACTTGCAAAGATGTGCAGTGACTAAATCTTGACTGGAAATATTCAAATGCTGTGCTGGCCAGGCAAAGAGCCCCTGTCACACACAGGCTTGCTGAGGACTTATGTGATACCACAAACAGTATGTGTCAAATAAATGTGTGCCGTGAATACACTGGGGCAGGCTGCCTGGGCATGTATGTATTTATCTATTTCATTCCATTTATTTATTTTTTTAGTATTTATTTCCCTTTATAGAGCTTCTTGGAAAGTCTTGTTTGAAAGTGCATCCATTCAGGAACATGCAATGAAAGGCGAGGAGAGCCCTTTCACCTGGAGAAACGTCTGAGTCTGATCTGAGGGATACTGATGGCTAACGGGGCTACTGTGCTGGTCCCTCCACTAATCCCCCAGAAATTTCCTTCTGATCATGAAAGAGCAAGAAATTGTTGGGAAATTGGGACAATCTGCCTTGAGATTGCTACCCAACAAAGGGCATGTGCACACAGGTAGGGCAGGTGGAAGATCCCATCTGTCTAGAAACCAATGACATCCAGAATGACAGCCTCGCTGGGTTCTGTGGTCAGAAGGAAAACAGGAGGTCACTGGGGAAGGCACATGAGCTTGGAAAGCAGACTGACTTGGCTTTGAATTCTGGCTCTATCATTTACATCTATCTAAATCCGGACAAGACACATAACCTCTGAGAGGCTCAGTTGACTCACCCAGAAAATGAAGATCATTCCCATCCACACTGATTTCTCAGCACATACAACTTATAAAGTAGCTGGAAGCAAAGGTCCCTCCCTCCTCCATGCCACTCCCCACCTTCAGGAGCTAATAAAGGGAATTCCTCCAGCTTCTCCCTGGGGAGACATGGAAGGCTGTGGATTCTCCTACTTGAAAAGCACAGCAAGTGGTGATGGAGAGAGGAATTACCTTTCTTTTTCTCTCCCCCCAATCCTCCCCTTCCCTTGGCACCCCCCACCCCGACTTTGCCCTACCTGTCATTCATCCATCTCATATGCAAATGGTCTGCATGCTCACCCAGGACTGATAGCCCTCCATACTGTAGTGCTCCAGCTCCTTTTAGGCGATGCCCCCTTCCAAACACATTTATCAACTCCACAAACATTTGTTGAGAGTCTATTTTGTGCCAACTACCACACTAGGCCCCCAAGGATGGGGAGATGCAGTCCCTCTCTTGAGGAGTTCACGGTCTATCATTGGAAATGAAGACAGCTTGGTCAGAGGCAATTTGTTCCTTTGGGCCTGGGATGTGGGTGCCCTGTGCTCCCCTCCCCTGAACTGGGCTAGCACAGATGTAAAGCTGCAGTCAGCACACTGCTAATGGGGCTTTGAAAGTCTCTGCTTTATTAGGGCAGCTGGGAAAGCCGATTTCAGCTGCAAATGCCTTCATTGCCTCCCCAGCAGAAATGGCTAATACCTGCTTTCTGGGACGTGCTCATCAAGAGGAGACTCTCAAAGCCCCATTAGCAGTGTGCTGACTCTGGCTGTACATCCTGAAAGGGCAAAGTCCAGCCTAGTGAAAGGAATCCAGCCTATTTGTCAACACTAGAATGAGTCAGAGCTCCCCCTCCTTCCAGCCCTCTGCCTCCTCTTCCTTCCTCCCTCCATCTTGCCCATGGGGGGGCCTGAGGAATTACAATTTCTCACCAGGGGCTCTGCAGTGGTAGGTCACACACTGGCCCCTCCTTCCTCAAATCACCTTCCTTCTCCCTGGCATCCTCCACTTATTCTCCAATCCTGTGGCGACCTCAACAGCCCCTCCCCTCCCCAGAATTAAATGCCAAGGACTTCCTCACTCTTCACTCACCTGGACCCCACCTGGAGAAGCTTGGGCTCTGCAGTCAGTTGTCTGCAGTGGCTGCCTAGGCTCCCGCAAAGTTTTTTTTTTTTTTTTTTTTTTTTTTTTGAGAGAAGGACAGTGAGAGAGAGAGGGAGAGAGAGAGAGAGAGAGAGAGAAAGAGAGAGAGAATCAATTTTTATTGAGTTTTTCACATGGTTTTCATTGCTCTGACACTTAGTTGTGTATGTGGGTGCTGGGGTTTGAACCCATGCATTCCAGGCAAGTGCTGTAACCTCTGAGCCACCACTCCAGCCCAGGCTCCTGCAATCTTGGAGCTGGAAGGGCACTTAAAGTTCTTCAGGCTCAACATGCTGCCCAGTAGAGGAACTGGTCCCACTGCACTTAAAAGTGTATGATAGGTCTCCTGGGAGTGAAGATGACTATCACCAGAGAGCCCTTGGTGGTGGATAGCTATGCAACTCTGCTTTTGCACTTTGGGCTAAAAGAAAGAGCTACCTTCTCTGCCTGGTGATGCTGTAAATAAACACTGAGATGATTATTCCTCCTGAGATTTTTACCAGCCAGCTATCCCCATCCCAGGCTTCAAATGACTTCATCTCACCTTCTGCAATGACTTAGGCTCATCATAAAAGGATGCTCTATATCAAGAAATACTGGCCTTGCATCTCCTTTGGGTCCCCCAAGAAGAAAGGATAGGACAGGAAATGAGATTCTTTCAACTTTGTTTATTGTCTCATTGTTCAATACTGGGGCAGAGTGAAGTGGACCAAGGATCGGGTATCAGTAGAGTCTAGCAACCAAAATAATATTTGAGCAACAGTGAGAAGGTACTGATAGGCTGCAGGCATGTGCTAGCCCCTGGGCATATAAGGCTGAATAATAAATTTGGCCTCTTTACATTGAAGGCTCATGGCTTAGTGGGTGAAGGGAGAAATAAATTGGAATTGCATGTAGCCTGAAACATGCTTTCTTCACCATCAGAACAAATGGTTTTGTTTTATTCCTGTTCTTATTTCATGTTGCTATGGAATTTCCCATTGTAAATCACTGCCCCTTTCTTGAAATTCTCTACCTATATGGCTTCTGGTTTCATTTTCTCCTGAGTCATCTTTACTTCAAAGACTACTCCTTAGCCTCCTTCATTGCATCTACTTCCTCTGCCTACTTCTTAAATAATGATATTTCCTAAAGAATTCATTTCTTCTCTCTTTGACACTCAATTACATTCTCCCTGGAAAACGTCTTTTGCTCCTAGGCCCTAAACTCATCTAAATACTAATGGCTCCCAAGTTCCTACACAGTTTTCTTAACACTTCTAAGAACTTGTATTTGTTGAACAAACATTTCTTCAAAATACTATGTGCCAATAGTATTCTAAGTGCTCTACAAATATTAACTCATTTAATTCTTCTAACAACATAAGAGCCTTATGAAATAGGTATTATTATTCTTCTCATCTGAAAAATGAGGAAACCAAGACATAGAGAGGTTAAGTATCTTGTCCAAGATCACATAGTTTGTGAACATTAGGCTGAGCTCCAAACACACTGTCTCTCAAGGGTACCATGCCAGGCAATCTGTGCCACTCTACATATTACAGGCACATGGTATGGTAAATATGAACTCAGTTATATTTTCAAGTCTACTTTTCCATTTGTATAATTCAACCTTCCACCTTTGTTAATGCGATCATCATCTACTCAGTCCCCGCAAAAAGCAACTTATTGCCAGGTACATCAAAAATATTCAGTGAAGGCTTCCGGATTGAATTGAATTGAATTGAATTGAACTGAAATGTTCTAAACTGAATTGAATTGATGCATGAAAGGAACTCAGGATGAGAACTTGCACCGGAGAACTGGGGAAGATTTTTGAGAAGAGATGACATTGGAGAGGAGCAAGATATAGCCCATTATATAGAGTACTGAAGTTTCATACTTTCATTTTTACAAATGGTAAGTCTGAGGAAGCAAAAGAGAAACTATGATGCGAATAAGTCTACAGCCTAGTGGAAGAGGAGCTCTGACTCCTCACTACTCAAAGTATGCTCCAGACTGGCAGAATCAGTAGTATTGGCCTCACCTGAAGGCTTGTTCTCAGGCCCTTCCACAAATCTGCTGAATCAGAATCTACCTAAGATTTCCAGATGATTTTTCTGCACATTAATGTTTGATAAGCATTGGTCTGGGACTGTTTCTACACTGGCCAAAGGGATCATGTTATTTAGCCAGACCTCAGAGACTCCTAATGATTTCATTCCCTCTGAAATCCCTCTAAGTTTGCGGAAACACATCTTTTTTCTGATCTGCATCACGCTCTAACAACCCCATGGAGATTAGGATCAATAAGTCTGATTGCATCACACGTATCTCTACTACGTAAGGGAGGCCTCATCCTCAGAAGCCAAAGGAGGCATATCTACAAACAATGCCGGTAGAGGTCAGCAGTTGGTTTTGATGGAAAGAGGAGCAGAAGAAAAGAGAATGGCTTGTCCATGGTGCCAGTCGAACCCAAGCTCTGTAGTTAATGACTGTTGAACATTGGCCATAGGTACTAAAGAGACAGAGGAAGGGAGTGCTAAACCACATGTGCTTGATTCACGTGGTCCAGGTAGGTGCTAGTTAAAGTCCTGGAACCAAGAATATTAAGATGATCTAAGCCTCAGAGCATAACAGGACCTGGATGGAGTCCAATTTGGCCAGAGTGCAAGTGCCAAAGAAGCTGAGGTCGTGAGGCCCGGCTCAGCAATGAAGGTGAATGCTGATGGTGTGGGAGGGATGATGGGCTCGGTAGAACCAAACATGGAGGTGGCAAACAAAATCAGCAATCAATGGAAAGTATAAAAGCACAGGCTACAACATATAAATAGGAAAAAAATAATCAATTAAAACAAACTTTCAATACTCTTCAAGTATTAATCTGATGGTTGGACACAGGATGTAAGCATAGAAGAAAGAGATGCTAACGGAAAGGGAAAGTCTTCCAGGTAGATCTTCACCCCAAAGTTACTCTTTTCCCATCTATACCCACAGGAGATGATAAAATCTCTTCTTCGACAGCTGGGGAAGACATACACAGACATTTTGTAGAAGCATTTTATTGCAGAAGGCATTCATAGAAGAGGTTTACATTGGAATAGAATTGTACCTCCTGAAATTCCTGTATTTGCATGAATATATAAGGTAGCAATAGAAGCAGAAATAGCTAAAGTATAAGAAACATGGAGAGACATCTGTATACTCTATGGTGAACAGTTGGAACCAGACTACATACAGTTCTGCTATGAAGAAGTGATGGGTCCAAATTACATTGGAAGACGCTATAGGGCACTGTGGTCAGTGCTGTTCCAGCAGGATATGAGAAGAGAGTCCAGTGGATACCAGAACCAACTGTCTGTCTAGAAGCATCTCACACAGGACAGAATCAAAGCTGTACCAGTATGCTAGGTACAGCAGTTAGCTGTATTCTTCATTTGCAAAGCTAAGTCAGTCTTGAACTGATCCTCCTTGTTGGAGTCCCTGTAGAATTTAGAGTTCAAGAACTCCTTCAAGTATTAATTAATAGATGGCTATGATTTTAGAGAGACCAAGCAGGCAACATCACAAAGATAGTGGCTACACACCTTGTCCCTTTCCTTTCTCTCCTCTCCTGCACACAAGTCCAATCTCCTCATGAGCCCCACTATCTTTTCTCCTTTTCTTAGCCTTCCTCTGACTCTCCTGGCTATAAAATGAACCTGACATTTATATTTATTATTTATTACAGAGAAGTTTATGTTTCCTGGTCTTGGTTTAGAAAATGCACAAGTAAAATAGCTTTATTTATTTATACATTTAAATAGACTAAATTAACTTGATTTTTATGTTTTATGTGCTTACTCACACAGCCTTTGCCCTCGGAGATGGTACTTTCAATGCCAAAATGGCATCTACCCAGATCTGTTACTAACACAGCATTTATAAAGACCATTTACAGAGAAACAATTCCATAGATGCCTTCTGAGCTTGCCTGGGAACCCCAGTCCTTCAGAGGGTGACATGAAGCCTCTTACCTAACACAGTGGACTGGGGATAGAGCCAGGACATAAAGACAGTCAAGTCACAGACAAGTCATGTAGCAATTCATCTGTATCCATGAATCCTGTGACTATCTCTTTTGAAGGTCACAGAATTCCTACCTGCTCACCTCTTAAATCAGCTGCATCTGTCGCAGGTAGTGAAAGAGACTAAGGAAAAAAAATTGAAATAGTCATCTTTCAAGGTTAACAAGGAGCTACTTAGAAGCCCCAGCATGACTGTCAATAGCCAATCAAAGGGAGCTGTCAGTGCTCCCCTGAGGAAGGGCTTCAGTTAATGAAGGGAGTAGGGCTGGGGTGGCTGCATATGGAGAAGAACCAGCTGTTTGGCTTCCTACATGGAACCCAACGCTGAAAGCGAAGGAGGTGGAGTGTTGCCATTCCTCCAAGCAGAACAGACCAGAATGGTCCCAGTGGGACATCTGCAACCAGGGAAAACTTACAACAATCTGGGGCTCATTCAGCGAAATCCATTGTCCTCTCCCTATGAGAGGGGTTCTCAATTAAATTTCTCCTGAGGTCCTTTTTCTACCCTAGTGATCGTTTTCATGCAGAATTTTTTTCCCCTCAGATACTGTAAGGTTGACTTAAATGAATACTATTATTCTTTTGGGGATTGGATTTATACAATGCCTTTTATTGAACATAAGCCTCAGTTTCCTTACTTGTAAAATGAAGGAACAGACAAATACAAAAAGGTAACATAATACTCAACCCCACAAGAATATTGCCAAGGTCTTTTTTTTTTTCTTTTTAAGAGATCTAGAGAGACTAATGAAAATTAAAAGGGTTTTTCTTCACATTCCCCAATAATATTCTTTCCTCAAGTGCAATGTAAGAAGAAGGAAAGCAGAGGTGATTATTTGGAGCAGATGATGTCATGGTAATGGACATCAGAGAGAGCGGAAACAGCAACACCTTTTACTTTTACCTTGCCTGCCAAGAAGCCCAATTTTCCATCTGGGAAGGGTAGAATAGAAGGTAGGAATAGACGGAAGCCCATGGTGGGTGGAGATAGTGAGAATATCTATAAATGAGCTCAAGTCTTCAAGCCTCAGCCAATTACCTCCCAGACAGGTAGGACTGGGGAACTAGAATCTCTAATCTTGCAGAAATAGTGAAAAAGAAGAGGCGCTAAGAGACTGGAGATAAGCATGTTTGTCCCAATTTTAGAGAAGAGGTGAAAACTACATTATGGAAACCATAAAGTCTCATATCAACCCCCACAAAATTCTAGATCAAGCTATTAGAGAGACACTTAGGACTATTCAGTAAAGAAAATAGGCATTACAGGAAACTGGCCCAGATTCATTAACACAGGTTCATTCCAGGGATAGAGAGTTCTGAGCTATCAAGTTGGGAGAGAAAAGCAGGATTTTTAAAGGCTCTTACAATAAAGATTTTATTTGTTAGTTTGTCTCTACCAGAATGTAAGCTCCATGAGGGCAGGGGTTTTTTTTTAAGTTGGGGAGAGGGTCTCTTATTTATTACTGTGCCTAGAACACTATGTTTGAAATGCAGAAGACACTTAATAAGTACTTTTTAATAAATCAACACATGTCTAATATAAAAGATTGGAAAGAGATATAATAAAAGATGTTGGGTGGTTTTAATTTTCTTTTTAATCTAGAGAGTTTTTATATATTTCCCACATTTTATATAATGAG
>PVKS010000184.1:43398-117438 GCA_004027875.1 Aplodontia rufa
TTTTTTTTTTTTTTTTTTTTTTTTTTTTTTTTTTTTTTTTTTTTTTTTTTTTTTTTGTAGATTGAGACTGGAAGGTCAAGGGAATATGGATTTCCATGAAGGGTTTCCCAAAACCTTTCATATTATCCTTGGACCCGAATGAAGGGTTGTGGGCCCAGCAATGGTTCAACTCAGTGGATATGCTGAATCTAAATAGTACTGGTCAAAGGATCAGTGCCATTCCAAGGGAAGTCTCTAGTTCTGTGACACAGGGATCCAGCACTCAACTTGCTTTTCAGAGACTTGCACTAAGACAAAGAAGGACAACAGAGAGGAGAAACCTGGCTGCTAGGTTGGCAGGCCTGATTCAGATCAAAAAGATCTCAATAGTCTTTAACTACAGTCCAAAAATCAATAAAGTTAAACTTGATAGGTCCTATGTTCAGGTTCCAAAAATGTCAACAGCTCAAGTTCCAAAAGGGAAAGAAAGACCTGTTTATGGTTGGCTGGTTAAAAAAAAGACGCAAGCAATTTAGGTGGCTGAGTATTCCCAGCGAGTCCCTGGATTGAGGGACTGCTCAAATAGCTAATCCACCTTGGGTCACATTAACAGAGTTCTCATACCTAGAATTAAGGTTGATTTCAGATCAGCATTGTATGATATGTGGCAATATTTCTCAAAGAATCTTTTGGAATACTTTCTGTTAAATGGGAGTTTGGTGGTTAAATATATTTGGGCATTGCATTACATTGGATTCCTCTTATGGAGCTGAATGGTACATATTAGCATATTAAAGAGTCTGAGAAGTCCTTCAATAAAGAAACCTGTTTATTTTAACTCAAGTCTTCCTAAATTCTTTGACCAGGGAATGCTTTTTGTTTTTTTTGTTTTGTTTTGTTTTGTTTTGCTTTTGCTTTGCATAACATCTGTTAACAGAGTACACTTGGGGAAATTCTGATCTAAATAAGCTACTCTAGTCATGAAGAATATCACATACATCATATCTTTGTACTCTTTGGCAAATGCCCTGGGCAGGGCACAGAACACATTCTCAAGGCATGCCTGTTGAATGAATGAGTCTGAATGTACTGAAATACTACAGTATTATAAACTTTTGAAATCACAGTCCTGTAAAAGGGACACAAGCAAGAGGCACATGCCCAAAGGACAGCTAACAATGGTGATTTTGGAATCTTGGCTATCTAAAGGAAACTGCCTGGAAGAAAAGAAAAGTTGGTCAGAACAAAGTCCTGGTTAGGAAGGAGAGAGGTCACACCAACCCTTGCTGGAATCTGGAAAACAAGACAGACCAGGAAAGTGTAGGGCATCACAGGTGATTAGCAAAGTCCCAAAGCCATGCCCAGATAGAGAATGATTTAGAATCTCAGGGTCTTAGGGCACCCACTTGGGTAAGATTCCCAAGAGGTCATCTGTTCAGTGATTCCCAAACCTGGTTGCACATATTAATCCCTTTCATTGATTTTAAAAGTTCCAATATCTGGGCCTCTTCCTGAACCAAATAAATCAAAATCTCTGGTGAGGGGCTGGAGTAGTGGCTTGGCAGTTACCGTGCTTGCCCAGAATGCATGAGTATGCGAGTTTACAAGTTCAAACCCAAGCACCACGTACACAACTAAGTGTCTGACCAACAAGAGCCATGTGAAAAACTAGATAAAAATTGACTCTCTCTCTCTCTCTCTCTCTTTCTCTCTCTAGCTCTCTCACTGTCCCTCTGTCTTTAAAAATATATATGTATATACATATCTCGTGGTGTGGCCTTGGTACTGGTGGGGCTAGGACTAATGCAAACCAAGCCAGAGTCCTAGGGTACAAACTGTAAGGAGACAATCACTCTCTAGGTCCTTCTTTGTCAGCTTGGTTCCCAGAGGAATGTGGCCCATGTTAATCAGCTTTTCATCTCTGTGACCAAAACACCTGACAGAGTAAACTTAAAGGAGAATAAGGTTATTTTAGTTCACAGTTTCAGAGGTTCAGTCCATGGTCACCTGATTTCGTTGCTCTGGGCCTAAGATGAGGTGGAAGGAACACTATGGCATAAGGGTGTAGCAGAGGGAAGCTATCAGCATGTGGCAGTCAAGAAGTGGGTGGGGCACAGGGCAAATGAATACCATGGCATACCCCCAGTGACCTACCTCCTCCAGCCATGCCCCACCTGCCTACAGTTACCACCCAGTTAGGTTCATTCAAACTACAATGGACCAATTAAGTTACAGCTTTCATAATCTAATCATTTCTTGCTTTCTTTTCAAAGAGAGAAGGACAGCGAGAGAGAAGGAGAAAGAGAGAGAGAGAGAGAGAGAATCAATTTTTATTGAGTTTTTCACATGGCTTTCATTGCTCCAACACTTAGTTGTGTACGTGGGTGCTGGGGTTTGAACCTGTGGACTCGTGCATACCAGGCAAGTGCCATAACTGCTGAGCCACCACTTCAGCCCCATAATCTAACCATTTCACCTCAGCATATTCCTGCATCAACACAAGAACGTTGGGAGGACACCTCAAATTCAAACCATAACATTTTACATTCCTCATCCTAGCCCTAGCCTTATGTAAAGCTTTGACCACGTGATTCTAAGATAAATCTGGTTTTTATAACCACCAATACACTCAAATTCATTCAATTTGCAGGCTAGGAAATAGGGAATCTGAGGTCATGCAGGCAGTTAATGTCCAAGGCAGGGTCAGACAGGGTCAGTGGAGTCTGACAGCAGGCATGAGGCCAAGGAGAAGGCAGGCAGAAGTACTTGGCATAAATACTGGGGACTCATCCATAGGGACAGAGCTTGGCTCCACTCTGAAGGAGGCCTTGTGAGGTAACATGGGTCTCAATTCAGGGTATTGGATTCCAAAAGGGGGTTACAAAAGAAGCCTAAGCATTTGGGGGATAATATGGTCCCAGTAACAGGAAATGGACAACAGTCTGACTCACTCATCATGGACAGAAGTGACAGTTCGTGAGGGGAGTGCTGTGGCAGTGGCAAGGCTGCAGGCTATTCAGGGGCTCTCCACATTCCCTCTCAGAGTTCCAGAGTCTGAACAGAGCTGAGCTGGCTGGTCCGTTGCAAAGCAGGAAGCACAAACAGTTCTCAATCATGAGAGGCCCAGTGGGATCTCCAAACTTTTGAGAGAAAATCATATGGAAAAAGAAACATATTTATGCAAAGAGGTTTTGAAAGGTAAGACTCAAATCAACAAGAGAAATTGCAACTTTGCCCCAGTAGTAGGCATTTCTACCTTGGCAGTTTCCAACAATGGACCAAGGCAGTGTCCATGATCTACGTGGAAGAATAAGGAATGATGAAGAGGGTATCTCCATGAGAGGAGGGGTAAAGGACCACTGCTACCCATCAACTCCAGGAATCTAAATCCCTTCTCTTTTTCCCTCTTACCTTGAGGAGCTTCAATGGAGTTCTCCAAAATGCTCCATCCAGGCATAGGAGATGGTAGGGAAGACCACAGGGACATTTGCATATAATTAGATTATGAAAGACTGAGGTTTGAATAAACTGTGCAGTCTATTTACAGATGATTTTCAGGTTAAAATTACATCACCGCTCCCCTTATAGTCATCATCCTTTGATTTCTGTCTTCTGTTTCTCCTCCTGCACCTATTTACATTGACCCAGATCAAATCTAATCAAATCTGCTAGCGTTTGTGGAGTGCTTACTATGAGCCAGGCATTGCGCTAGACACAGATCCACACCTCTGAAGCCTGTGGCAGAGAGAAGGCTGGGTCCACAGAATCAGGGTTAAGCAGGAGAGGAACGTCAGGGCCTTGGATGACTTTCCCCAGGTCACAAACACTCCCCATCCACTTATGATCAGTGTGGAGAATAAAGATGAGGTGCCCTCCTAAGGTACCATCCTTACAACACCAAGAACAAAATTCAAGACAGAGGAAGGATCCTGGAATTGCAGGATGTTTCCATACGGTTTCCATAACATGGCACAAAAAGGAAGATTCTCAGGCCAAGGGAGTCTACAGGTGGTTGTTGGGTCGACTGCATGGGCTGCTATGGCCCAGAGGAAAGATGTAGACAAGCACATGCCTGTGTCAGAATCTCTGCCCATGCTGTTCCACACACCAGAAACACCCTTCCTGTACTCCCTGTCTCTCCATACCACCCCCAGACTCCTGTCACCTTGCTTCCAAAGGACAGCTAAAAAGTCTCTTCTTCCAGAAAGCAATTCCAGATCTACTAGAGGAAGTTGATCACTTTCCGTAGCATCTTCAAGTTTCCCTGTGTAACATTTATCCCAAGTGTATCCAACAACTGTCTGCACCATTGTCTTCTCTCTAGACTATAAGCAACTTTGGAGTAGGGAGTGTGAGTAAATGAATGAATGCCATATCAGGAAAAAAAAGAAGAAGAAGATAGCTGGAAGCAGGGAAGCAGGTAAACAGAGGCACCAAAACTGGAGGCTTGGCTGCACAAACAGGAAACCAGAAGGGAAAAACGTAGGGTCAGACCAGGTAAAGAACAAGCAAGAGATACAGGTCAGCAGTATTAGGATGCGGCTGCAAATGCTGGACATGAGCAGGATCCCTTTGTGATAAGGATTGACACTCTCCTCCTCCTGGGCATGGTGCTCCCTCCCCTTTAGAGAAGAGGGTTTCCACTGGGCTCCTTGCTTCCAGCACAAGCAAGATAACCTTCTCGTGGCAGAACTAACCATCCAATATAAATTAGGCTGCACAGGGGTTTATGGGACATCTGTCCTCAGACCATAGGGATTTGAGATCCCTACTTAGCAAGGCTGCCATGTCTCACTTACAGCTGCCCTGGCCTTCTGTTGGTGAATTTTGTTGTTTGGATTTTTTTCTCAAGGATAGCTAAGGGGATTCCATCAGCTCCTCTCTGTACTCTGGCTTTCTGATGCCCTGAGTCTTCTCACTAATACCTCTGGGGGAACTGAAAAGACAGAAGAAAGATGGTATGTCCCAAGGGAAGGCACAGTCCTATCTTAGAACACAGCTGGGCATGGACTGATTGACTACATTAGAACAGGAAAGGCAGCAGGCATTCTGAGATCTGGAATTAGACTCAACTACTCAGGCATGGCCCATACCTAGGTATCAAGAGAACCATTTGTCCTGGAAGAGGAACACAGAAGTTGAGGACTATAAGAGACCACAGAAGAGTGAAGGCAAGAAGTTAGCTTGGGGGATTCAGTGAGAAATATTATAGATGGTCAGCAAGGTGGATGGGCACAGAGATACACATAATAAATAATGAAATATAGCAAAACTCTGAAGTCCTAGCAGGAAGTCACCCATGGAATGTCTGTTCACAAGGAGCGATGTGAAAGATCAAGATGTACTCCCCAAGAGGATTGGAGGCCAAGGCAAGACACTTGTCTGAAGAAGGAGTGTCCTCAGATTCTGAAAGCCTGAGTACCAGGAAAATAACCAACGCAAGGACTTAGGGACAGAGGCATCAGACTACTCACTTGTCAGAATGAGTCACAGACTATGGACAAAAACAAGCAGGCCAGGGTGACAAGACCAAGTCAACACTGTTGGACTGGAGCAGACTAAATTCTTCCTGCTTGAAGCCAGAATTGATCCTAGATCCTGGGGCAGAGCTGAGCCTGCAGATCTGGCAGCCAAGCAGATTCAGTTCAGGAAGGAGCGGGTGCAAAGCTGGGGAACCAGGTGCAGCCTGACAGATGGAACACAAATGATGCCCAGTTCTGCTCCAGCTGTTTTTGATGGCCTGACTTCTTGCTCTTGGGTTCCGGAAGGATGAAGGATTGCCTGACATGGGCCTTGCAGAGCAGCTGCTTCTTGCAGGGAGTAGGAGGGGAAGGTGTATGGACATGGCCTTGCAGAGCTCACTCAGTGTCCTAAGAGGGTAAGGGGACCTACAACTGAAAGGAAAGCCTTGATTCAGACTAAGAAGAAGAGCTCAAGTCTTCCATCTGCAGTCAGAATATGGCCTCACCAGGAAGACTGAGCAAGCACTTTATGAAATCATTTTGTATGTGGTCTGATTTTCCCCCAGGTATTTGCATAGCCTCTCTTCTTCATTATAAAGGGCAAAGGCTTTCTTTTTCTTTTTCTTTTTTCCTTTTTCTGTCTTGTTCACCTCTGTATTCTCAGCATCTTTAACAGTTAGGACACATTTGTTCAATGAATGAATGGAGGAAGGAAGGAATTAATGAAATGACCCATGGTTCTGCAGTCATCATACAGACTGAGTCTCAGGATTCATGACACTGTTCTATGCTTCCTACAAGGTAGCTACCCCCTGGACCAGCTTAACAGGCTCAGGAGTGCTGATCTCCACAAGAATCTATCTCCTTCCTCATTAAGCAAGGACAGCAAAGCCCCAGTCAGTGTCAGGCTTCCCTGTCCTCATGTCCTCAGGCTGCTTCCTCCCTCTCATGTTTCAGTTTAGCCTGTCCAGATGTGTTTGTGAGAATGTGGAGCAGCTGAAGACAAAAGCCCTCACCAACTAGGAAGGACTGGCTTTCCATGGGTTCCTGCGGACAGATGACAGACAGCATGTGCTAGCATTCAGAATACTGGGTGATGAACCCAGGAACAATTCATCATGCCAAATAACTCTGGGCTGTGCGAGTCACCCCTTTCAGTGAAATGTTTCAAGAAAAACACAAATAAAAGCAAAAAGCAATAAGAACTCAGATAACAGAGTTTCTGATGGAAATTCATTATTTTCCCTTATGGTGAAAATTACAGATAAAATCAGAAGAGCCATACGTCATAGCAACAGATGCTGTGGCTTTGAAAGCATGGCCCTAACTGTACTTTACCTATTCATTGAGCACCTACTATGGTCCCTGGGCTGTATCAGATGCTGAATTTGCCATAACACACCAGGTACACCCACTGTTTGGAAAGTGCAGACACTAAATAGACACTAAGAGTCATAATTGTCCTGCAGAGACCTAAGGAAAGAACACTGGTCTCAAGCTTGGGGTTGGGGCAAAGGCAAGGTGGGATTCCTAAAAGAAATGAAACCCAGGTTGAGACCTAAATGAGAAAATGATTCTCCAAGCAAAAGGGATGAGAGTGAGTTTCAAAGAGGAAACCTGAGTTCACCACAACCTGGAGATAAAAGAAGACACAGTAGATTCAGACAATGGCAGACACTGCAGCCTGGTTGGAATGTGGAGGAAGAGTGGTGAGCAAATGAGAAGTAGGCAGGGGCAGATCATGAAGAGCCATATCAGTTAGCTTCACAAACTTGGGTTGATCATTTTGTCAATGGTGGGGTGGTAATAGGAGAAGGTGGGGAGCACCAATGGAAGGGTTTTAAGAAATGGGGTGTGTTCTAGAATGATCTCTGTCCCAATTGATTCTCCTTAGAGAGCCTCCCTGATAATGCTTCAGGAGAAGGTATCTTTCCATTTTCACCAAGGTGTCCCCACGTCCTCCTGTGCCAAGCCAATCTCTCCCACGTCTGCATATCCTGGAACATAACAGGTACTCAATGTGCAGATGCTGTCCCTTTCAGGAGGAATGTGTAAGGATTGAAATGGCAGAAAGGATGTGTTCCCTGATGCCCTGCCTTGCCTTAGAGGGATTGAGCAAGGAGGAGATCATGCACACTGGGACTTGAAGGAAGCAGTGAAAGTCACCCAGTGGTTCTAGCCTCTGGCAGAGATTGCTATACACTCATGAGGCCCATTTCCCTTTCCTCCTAGGCAGCTGGGGAGTGACCTTTCCAGCTTTCCTTAGAGTGAATACCTACATCTGAGTTCCGGCAATGACACATGGGCAGAGAAGAGATGCTCCACTTACTGTTCTAGCCCATCAAGTCTTTCCTAGAATCCCACATTTCCTTTTCCTTCTTCCAATCAAACGAAGAGGATCCAGAGACCTAGAGAAGGAAGGACCACAACACGAAGGAGTTTTAGTTCCTCGTTGGCCACGCAGAAAGCCACACATCTGGGGACAGCGTCACTGATGTGCAAGGTGAGTAGTAACCGCTGTGTTCAGCCACTGGAATCTGGGGCTTTCTCTACTGCAGGGGTAGCCTTACTTGTCCTAATCAACACTTAGCTCACTTAGTTCTAACTTCACCAGTTCATTCCAAAAGGCCCAGAACAGCTTCCTCTATGCTAAACAGAGTCTCAGTTCCGATGAGAAACAGGACAAGGCAGAAAATGCCAGTTCTCTCCACGGTCAAAGTTCTTCTGCTGGAAGAACACAGATCCTCCCACAAGAGGCAGGCTCAAGATCTCTCTTGAAACATGTTGGATTGTTCATTCTGATGCCCCATTTTCAAATTAAAGATAAAATTGCTAATTAAAATAAGCAACAGATTCAGCCATTTAATTCTATGCTCTTGCTGCACTTATACTTCACATATTCATATGGATTTGAATATGAAGTTATGAAAAGCATTCAGAGATGAAGTTACACAGTCATAATATACAGTCTATGAGTTCTTTATGGTGGCAAAAACTTTTCTGGTTACAACTAAAATGAAGAGTTATTCTCTTGTTATGGAAAAAAAGGAACTATAAAAAAAGCCCCCCAGTGCCTCTCAGCTTAGAGAACACACAAAGCAGTAAGACCAAGTAAAGCTATGATCAATAAAAAGGTAATGTTCTTGGGGTTATAGGTAATTTCACAGAAAATTCATAGAATGAATACACAAATGGTTTAGTATTGCATGGACCTGCATAGTAGCTATTATAAACAGCAGTAGCTGAAGCTACAGAAATACAGTTAATGGAGAATCTGTACTTAGAGGGAAAACTTTAAGAAATTGCTACCAGAGAGGCTGAGAAATTTTTACAATTAGTATAAACGGAAGCAACCATTCAAAAGTGGGTGATCTGTCTACAGCAGTAGGGGATACAGTGAAAGATACAGAATCAAGAAGATGAAAAAAGAATTCAAACAGAAACAGGACTTGCTTGGCTAAAATTGTTAAATTCCCTAGTGAGAAGGGAGCTGGAATTAGAACCACATTAAATATGATATAGCACTTGGGGGCTACAGTTAACTCCATCAGATATCACTCAAGCTGGATACCTGGATAAATAGATCCCAGCTAAAAACTGTGGTCATATTTCTTGTGTCCCAGAGTGGAGGAGATTAAACCTAATACTCTGGGGAAAAAAGTGAATCTCTAATAAGGTTTTCTTCTGTGTGTGTGTGCACACATCATTTTATTCCTTAGAGAACATCTCCATATTATAGAGCTTCAATCCCAAAATAACCCTGTGGAATTCTAGTTAGGTGTCTGATCCACAAAAATGAACTGGACAGTGAAATTGGTAGGTGCTATGTAGATTCAGGCAAAGCCACCTGTCAACGCTTGCTCCAATCACCGTGTTCTCCACTCTTCCCCAAACTCCCTCTCTCCACTCCCCATTCATTTTCTCTAGCTCAAGTCCTTCATTCTTGTTGTCTAGGGGTTCCAGAAAGAACAGACCTGGACTTCCAGTCCTTATCACATTGAATATGTCTCCCAACTACTTGTCCTGATTGAGTGGAAGGAGCTTTCTGCCATGAAGGACCCTGATCTACTGCAAATGACAACCATCCATAACGGCCCCTCCTTCCCATTACTGCCTCAGAACACTTCTGCCCCAGAGGGCCCAGCATGAAGGCAGCAGCTCAGCTGGGTCCCCAGCAGTACTAAGAGAATTTGGCTGCTGTCCCAAGAGAAAGAGCTGAGCAGGCAGCAGAAAAGAGGAGGAAAGAGACAGGGAGGGTGAGAACTGAGGGAGGGGGTTCTTGCAGCAGAACCTTGGGGGAGGAGCAGTTTCTCAGCCTGAGAACAATTTTCTTTCTGGATTGAGAAGGCAGAGGGAGTCCTGGCCCTTCCTTCAGAGAATGCTTTCAACACTATCCCAAGACTTCAAAGCATCCCTTCAACTAATTATCAGGGAGATGTGTATTAATTGGTGAGCCTCTTAACACTCACTTTATTACCAGCTGGAAAAGCAATTCTGAAGAGAAAATCCAGTCGTGCCCAAGATGTTTGAGGTGTGGGACAAGAGATGCTGGCCAGGAAGATGCCAACTCTCAAGACATTAGGAAAAGAAAGCAAAGCAAATTACCCGTAGAAGCAATGAAAAGATCACTGGTGACAAATATGAAAACATGCACTAGCTGACTTCTCTCTATTGCTCCTATCATACCTCCACCCTTCCAGTACCTTGAAAGTAAGTCTGCTGAGTACACTAAGACAGACACAAAAGGACAAATATTGCATGGTTCAATGTTTATAAAACATCTGGAATAAGCAAGTTCATAAAGACAGAGAATAGATCCAAGGTTACCAAGAGCTGGGGGTTGGGACAGAGCAGTTGTTGCTTAACTGTCACAGGGTTCCTGTACAGGGTGATGAAAATATTTTATGCAACATTGTGAATGTAATTAACACCACTGAAATGTACTCCTAAAATAGTTAAAATGGCTAGTTTTATATAATCCGTATTTTACCACAATTTAAAGTTAATAATAATATATTATAGAAAAAGTCATTTAATTTTACACTTTATGTGGGTGAATTGCATGATATATAAATTATATATCAATAAAGCTGTAACACACATACACATGTACACACACACAATGGTCCTCACCTGCAGGCAGTTTCAATCCTGATCCAGCTTCTTCCTTCATTTACCAGATTATCTGCTCCATGTCGATGAAACGGACAAACACGGCAGGAATTGCGTGAGTAGCTTAAGTCTCCCTTTCAATCATCTGAAGGTTGAGCACTGAGTATCCCTTTATGTCATTCCTCAGGCTGACTCCCCAGTACTAACAACAGTATCGACTCCAGCTTTATTTCTAAGCTTTGGCAAGACCCTATTCTGCTATAGAGGCCTTGGCTTTTAATTCACACCCTGAGTACCTCTTCTACCAGCCTGATCATTTTCCAGTTGTCCTAGAAAGTTTCGCCCAGTATTCCTAAGTCTCTTTCTAACCACCCAAGGGCAGTGGTTCTGACCCAAACTCCATCCCACTGTCTGAGACCCTGATACCTTGCAGAGGGACCATGCTGGTACATGTTGCCCATTTGTCTGAACTTCTAAATGCCCTCACCTCAATTCACTATCACCATATTCTTTTCTCTTCCGGCAGATAACTTTGCAGCTTTCACAGGAGTCCCTGTTATTGACTTCATATATGCACCATAACCAAAACTGCCATTGTTCACACACTCTTGCAAATGGGTCAGCTTTCCCATCATGTGCTCCAAATAAGGTGGTCTGGTACCACCTCATCTCCCTTGGTCCACTCTGAGTACTTAACTGCAGCCACAGAATCTCAAGATATGGCAAATACAGTCACTGCTATTTCTGAAACACAAATGTGATCCTTCCTAGACGAGGAGGTTCCTTTAAAAAATACAGATGCATCTAGAATGGTAGCTCTCAACCTTTGCTAAATGTTAGAATCACCTGGGGAACTTTTTAAAAAACAACGAGTTCTTAAACCAAACCCCAAAAGTTTCTGACAAAAGTGGTCTGGGGTGGAGTACAGGTATTGGAGTATTTTGAAAGCACCTCAGGGCTCAAAAGTATATCTAGGACCAAGAGCTATAGATCGAAGGGGATAAAAATGCTTTGGAAATGGAGAGTGATGATGGTTGTACCCATGTCCTCGCATTGTACATGTAATTAATGCCCCTGAAGTGTATACATAAAAACGGTTAAAATGGCCTATGTTTTCTCACAATTTTATTATTTTATTTTATTTATTTTTTTATTTTGGTACTGGGGATTGAATCCAGGGGTACTTTCTCACTGAGCTATATCCCCAACCCTTACTATTTTTTTATTTTGAGACACCCTATTTCTTGGGATGGGGACTGAAACAGAGCTTAGGTTGTTCTGATCAGTCCCTTCCTATCTCAGGATGTCCATCCCCTGCACATTATACACTTAATTCTCTTTCTTTCTTTCTTTCTTTTTTAAGAGAGCTAGGGACTGTGAGAGTGAGAGAAAGAGGTAACGAGAGAATCAATTTTATTTAGTTTTTCACATGGCTTTCATTGCTCTGACACTTCATTGTGTACATGGTGCTGGGGTTTGAACCCATGTCCTCGCACATGCCAAGTAAGCGCCATAACTACTGAGCCACCGCTCCAGCCCCTACACTTAGGCTTGACAACTAAAAGCAAGAAAGGGAGGAGAGTTAGGTTGGTTTAAGGACACCCAAAGAATTGTCTAGCAGTTGATGAGGAATGAAAAAGAAAATGAAGAAGAATAACTGTATAGCTGGAGTAGAGCAGCTTTAAAATATATAAATATGTTTTCTTAATGTGTGCACCTGTGGAATTAGGTTTTGGTAGATTATTGGCATTAGTGGAGTGAAGGCCACACATCTTCTGAGTTTCACATGGAGTTGGAAATCACTCCTTCAGAAAGAGTCAGAAACTCTGACTCTACTCTAAATAAACTCAAAGCCATTCATAAAGCCAGGGTGGTAGCTGGAAGACAGCAGCTGTATCTCCATGGGGAAGGAGATCTCCTTGGAACAGAGCTTTTAAAAAAGAAACAGGATAAACAGGTTTGATTGCAGCCAGGCCAGGATATAAGCCTTCCACTTCCTTCTTTCTACAACTGACACTCTCTTCTCAAGCTGTTAAGAAGGAAACAAACATGGAGAGGGTAGGTTTTCTCAGTCTCTGCTCCCTACCCTGGTCTCTGATTAGAGATCCCAAGAGAACCAGACTAACTCAAAACCATGTGTGCAGAAGATCCTGTGAGTCTGTACACTTTGTGCTTCTGGAAGAAAAATAAAAACCAAAACACCAGGACAGCAGTTAGTTCGTTCATAAACAAATGTAGGAACGACCAGTGTCCATGACTGCTGCCGCTGCCTTTGTGAGTTCCCTGCTCTCGGGCAGCTTAACTTCTGGCAGAGGAACTAGACCATAAAGCGCTAAGCAAAGTAGAGTCTATTTGCAGGGAAATGAACAGAAAGCAGAGAAGGGTGCTATTTTAGATGGTGTTTTCAAGGAGGTTCTTTCTAAGGAAATAGCATTTGAGAAGAGACCTGAATGAAATATAAGGATGGATTCCAAACTCCTGATAAATAGGAAGTCTATTACAGAGATGTGGCCCTTTCTTGGAAGAAAAAAATTATATGTCCTCCTCCAATCAGCTCCAGTTCAATTTTCTTCCCAAGAAACTCCTTCCAATGGTTCAGGGTTATAAGCCACCTGGATCTGGGATCTTCCTGCCTGCTCATTTCCGCCCAATGCCTTCTTCAGTAAATGTCTTCATATAAATATCTATGATCCATAATTCCTGCTCCTGGTTTGAGTTTCCTCATAAAGTTGGAATGCTACAAGCTGAAGTTCTTCAAGGACTCAAGCCAGCTCTTGCTCTTATTCATAGAAGGAACTGGAAACTTTTCCCCACGTGCTCAGTTTTATCTTATGCTGCTTGTTAAAAGAAGGAGACTGGGTTGGAGGAGTGGCTCAGTGGTCAAAGCCCTTGGTTGGCATGTGCAAGGACCCAGGTTCAAAGCGAGCACCACATTCATAGCTAGGTGTTAGAGAAACAAAGGACAGATGAAAAAATAAATAAAATTGATTCTCCCCACCCCCAAACACATGCTTTTTTAAAATAGATAAATAAGTAAAGGAAGGAGGCTGGTTTCCCAGAAGTAATCATAGAAATCCTATTGGCTGGAAATGGGCAAGCAGGGCAACCTCTAAGACCCAAGTCCAGGCGGATGAGGTCAAGGTTCCCCAAAGTGTTGTTGGGATGGGAAGTTCTTCCATGCACTCCACTTCGGTCTCCTTTGTTCTAACTTCACTCTTTCTACTGCTTAGTGTTTCAACAGCAAGCTGGACAAGCAAAGGGGCTAATTCCCCAGCCAAAATTCATCCCCAAATTTCTCTTGCTTCTTCTGTTGGTAAGGAGTAGAACTAAGTAAGTGTTAAGAGTTGAAGAGAGGGGCTGGAGCAGTGGCTTGTTGGTTACAGTGCTTTCCTGACATGCCCAAGTACACAGGTTCAAACCCCAGCACTCACGTACACAACTAAGTGTCAGAGCAAGGAAAGTCATGTGAAAAACTCAATAAAAATTGATTCTCTTCCTCCCTCTCTTCTCTCTCTCTCTCTCTCTCTCTCTGTCCTTCTCTCTTAAAAAAAAAGAGTAGAAGAGAAGGGTAGATTGAGGCCCTCACAGCCATTCTTTCTGCAGTGATGGAGTTCAGGGCTGGTGGGCATGTCACAGGCAGAAGGATGATATAGACAAATTGGATAAAACTCAGGAAAGAGCAACACACCAAAAAAAAAAAAAGAAAAAGATGATGAAGAGGCTGGAGGGATTGAATGATGAGGAAAGATTAAAAGAACTAAATATGGACAGACTGGCTAAACGCCGATTAAAAGCGGCGATCAGAACTGTCTGCGGGTATCTGAGCACCAGCAGGCTAGAGGGGCCGAGAAGGCAGGTGTGGGGTCAGGCAGTGGGGAAGTGAGGTGGGCTGCGAGTAAATGAGGGAAAGTGTTAGTGGCAAACTGCTGGGTGGTGAAAGAGCCTCTATTAGTGGCAGAGGTGGGAGGGTGCAGGTGGGGACACCCAGGGCAGTGGGCATACAAGCAGGGGACATTTAACATACGAATCTCCCTCTGAGACTTCTAAATACACCCAACAATGTTAGGCAAACCCTGGGAAAAGAGGGTGTGCCCCAGGACACCCTAGGTGTGTCACACAGGCAATGTCCTTCTGTAACATCTAAAACCATCACAGTGAGTTCCTGAAGGCCTGGATCCAGGATGGTCAGAGGCCAGGAGGGGTCAGGCCATCCATCAGAGCATTGGGACAAAACAAAGATCAGACCATGCAACTGTCCAGCTGGCACTGACCTCTTATGCCTCTTTTTGTGTTAAAAGTAAAATCCTGGACCAGAAATATCCCCCCTTCTGCAAAGAAAGGGGCAGCTGGTCAGCTTGACAGGCGGAAACTGCAGCTTTCTCGTTAATGTGCAATCCTGAAATGGTGATGTATGGCTGGTGATAGATCATGTTGGGTTTCCGGAGAGCAGGGAAGGCTAAAGCCGGAGCCTAATTCATGATGCATGAACGCATTGATCTTCTTGGCTCTGAAAATACAGTGTAATGAACCCCCGCTAACACATCATTTTTATTCCACTGCACCTCGCTAATATCTAATGATTTCACCTTCTACTGTGATCAAACATAATTGTATGGGAGTTTCAACTTTGTTCTTTTTGATACAGGAACACCACTGCCCAGCACTGTTTTGCTCTTTACTATTGGTAGAGCAAGTCTGAAACTTACACATATGATGATTAAGATCCTACAGATGAGCTGTCCTGCAGCCTTTTGAGGAGCCCTATGTGTTCACATGAACATAAGCATGTGTGTGTATAAGTAAATTCAAGAACGTGTTGCATGCATGCTAAACCAAAAGCTAACTGAAGGTAAGATATTCCAAGGCAGGTGTGTCTTCCCTGCAGTGTCTAGACCCTTTCCCACCAATTGGCTCTTGGGAAATGGCAATTGCTTAGAATGGAAATTACTTTGTAAATGTTATTGTTTGTAGAATCCCATCTGCTGATTGAAATCACTATAATAATTTGATTTGAAGTCCATGAAGCTTCCTGAGGGCTTCATGCCAGCCTGTCCTTGACAGCATCATATCCTATGTGCATCTCATGTTTCTTGGACAGAGCTTTCAATTGCGCTGCTCCAGTCTCCATTTTAAAAGAGCTTTTTGGAAAAAAATTAATATTAATTTTATAACTCTAGCCATCTGGCCTGAAGGTAGTTTGTTTCTGATGAAGGAACAGACATTTCCAGCCCTTCTGTGACTAAGTTGAGCTCTCTTTGCCAGCTCTGAAATTGGAGGCAGGATGCTTCTGACACTAGCAGTGTGACCTTGGGTTAATCACCTATCCAAGTACATCATCTGAATCTCAGTTTTCTAAGATAAAGGAAACTGCTAATGCCATTTTACCACTAGGCTACATCCCCAGGGCTTTTTATTTATTTTTATTTTGAAACAGGGTCTCGCTAAGTTGCTGAGGCTGGTCTTGAACTCGCGATTCTCTCATCTTAGCCTCAGTTGCTGAGATTCTAGGCATGTGCCACCATGCCTGGGCAGATGATTTTTTAAATGTCCTCTATAATTTAAAGATGCCTTTCCAGGCACACTGACATATTCCTATAATCCCAGTGGGGTTGGCTGAGGCAAGAAGATTACAATTTTGAAGCCAGCCTCAGCAATTTAGCAAAACCCTCAACAACTTAACAAGACCCTTTCTCAAAGCAAAAAAATAAAAAGAACTGGGATGTAGCTCAGTGTTTTAGCAGGTTTAATCTGCTACCTACGTTTAATTCTCATTGCCAAAATATAAAATGAAATAAATAAATAAATAAATACTTTAACATCTTTTTTTATTCCCCTCCATTCTGAAAACTCTTTTCTTCCTTATGTCTGTAGAGTTTGCGCTCCTTAAAGATCCCCACCCTTCCCACAGGGTAAAGAGAGAGATTTGTAGTTCTAGTGTCTTTTTTTTTATATCTTAGTTTTATTTATTTATTTGTTTGTTTTTTAAGAGAGAGGGGCAGTGAGAGAGAAAAAATAATCAATTTTATTTGGTTTTTCATGTGGCTTTTGTGCTCGACACTTCATTGTGTATGTGGTGCTGGGGTTTGAACCCACGTCCTCACGTGTGTCAGGCAAACACCGTAACCGCTGAGCCACCGCTCCAGACCCTTAGTCTTATTTTTAAAAAGAATGATAAAACAAGAGTAAGTCATGCATATGGTTGCCCAATTATTTAGATTCTTTAAATAATCTGTAGCACTATTAAGTTAATGCAGAAACTCAGTTCTCAAGGTCAAGCTCCTGCACAGCTTAATAGGTAAAACTTTGACCCTTGTTCAAGCCTTTGATTTTGGCCTGCACTCTGTTCCATGAGGAGGTGGTGGGAGGTTAATACATAAAAAGCTAGTATTCCAGAGAAATACAGTCCAGAGCTTGTGATGCAGGTCAGGGTACAATATCTGACTGCAATCAATATGCACTTAAATATTTGGATCATCTAAACCTCCACTTGGCACAAAAAATCTCCAGAGAGATCTTTCTTAGGAGAAGAGAAATTACTATTCCAAAACTGCAGGTCTTCATGGCCCATTTGTGTTTTAAGGGAGATGCTGGTGAAAGGGGCAAGGGCAGCCCCTTTGGGATGGATTGGCTGAAAAGGAAATAGTCTGGGATTGGGGGTAGGGAGGCTTGACTCTAATTCTGGCCACCACTGCTGAGAACAACCTGGACCAATTCCTAATTCTGATCCACTTTGTTTCTGAATGGGAGGGGAGGTAATTATTGTAATGTGTTAACGAGATGTGTTGAGACCATTGGTTAGAAGGCAAATATTGTTCATAATCACAGACTTGACAAAGCTAGAAGACAAAAAGCCTTTGAAGTTCTAATGTTGAGACTGCAGAAGAATGGAAAATGTTGTCTATTTATTTAATCTTTGGACTTCCAAACCTATTAATTTCGTCGACAGAACTGGGTTCAAGTTCCTTATTTTAGTCTCCAATGAGTCACAGCTCAGGGCTGAATTAGAACTAGACTCTTCTAATTACTTTGCTGATTTCTTTTAAGGCCTAAGAAATAGGAAGTAGAAAATAAATAGACTCCGAGGAGCTGGGAATGGGAACCAAACTGGAGGCAGAGATGCAGAGCTCGACTTTGGGTTGAAGGAGGGGAGGAGTACCACCTCCTGTTTGGGTGAGGAACAGAAAGAACAGATCCACACCCAGGAAAAGCATATAGCACCCGTTACCTGTAGATGTCAATTCATACGTTTTCTTAAAGAGTAGATGATTTTGTGGGAAAGAACTCTACTTGTGAGTGAAGCTTAATTATAGGCAATATCCCAGGTAAGAGCAATGTTGTTGGTGGCGATTTTGAAAGACTAGAGGTAAATGAGAAGGCCAGGCTAGAGACAAAGTTTTAAATTGTAAGGCAAGAGTTGGATAACACATAAGGCAGAGTTTATTGGTCTTGCACAGAGATGGAGTATCAGCTCCAGCAACTGAAAAAGCTAAAAATCTTCTCCTACGGGGGGAGGGGGGAGAAAAGAAAAAGAAATAAAATTAAATTAAATTGAGATACCTATTCCTGTAGGGTTTGGATGGAAACTGGTAATCGATTAGATGACCAGGTGAGCTTCTTTACAGACTAAATGAAGGCAAGCTTGGCTTAGCACACAGATCAGTGAATTCTTTCGGTAGGTCCTTCTTTTCCCAACCATTCATCATTTGGCATTTTAGGACATGTTCATTCCGTAAGAGTATTTAAGGTATTTTTAAAAACACTTAAATACTAATATAAGACCTGAGGTGAGGCAAAGGATGTCATATAACTGAGTAACACTCTGAAGGCATGATGTCTCTGCTGAGGGATTTGACCCCTGTAATCTAATTTGCTTTAAATTTGAAATGATCCTTCGTTCTATTATTCTAAGGCTCCATGTCATTGGCACATAAAGATTACAATTTCTTTTCTTCCAGTTGTAATGAATCCGATTCAAGCACCCTCTTGACTGGAGATTCTTTGCAACAACATGCAGAGGGCCATGCTTGGAAGCGCCCCTTGGGGAGGGCATACTAGTCTTGTCTGCTGGAGAGAGAGGATGCAAGACTGAAGAGTGAGGCTCTCTGCCTCCCTGTCTCCCCCCCAACCTCAATATAATCTGTGAAAAGAATACTGTGTCTAAATTATAGCTGATTCCTCATTATCTGGCAGTAAAAAGGTTAGGCGAGCCAGAAAGCCAGACTGACTGCAGCTTCACATTTTATCTTTCCGCCTGGGAACAGTTCAGTTTCTCAAATCCATTTGAAAACACTTCAGCTCATTCCATCCAATCTAGGGATTTTAACCTTTTTCTTCCTTTCTTTTCTTCTTCTTTTTTGTTAACTGGTGGCTTAGAATTATAACTGACCAGCCTATAGCCCAAATATCTGTCTTTCTGTCTATTGATCAGTCATGGGTCTAGTGTCTTACAACAGAACTTGACTTTTGGATAACATTTGGTATTGATTCAGAGCTAAATTGGATGGATATTTGAAGGACTTGGTTGTACTGTTAAGGACTTTTGAGTGATAAATCATCATCATAATTATGCACTTGGTATGAACTTAGTAATCATAAGTTCTGGCACCCAAAGATATCTTTTTGCCCAACCAATAACTATCTTGATATGAATGGGAAATGAGCTCCAAACTGCCACAATTGGTTACTTTAATTAATATGAACTGAAGGGAGGGCCTGAGGATGGAAAGCAAAGGACCAAGAATGAATGAGTACTCTGGAAAGAGCAGCTGTGATCCTTACAGCAAAGAAAAGTCCATAGGCATAGCTATTACTAACAAAGAAGACTTATCTCAGTGACTGGCTTCCACATTATAAACATTACTACCAAACTTAGAAATATAGGGGCAGGAGTGGAGGTATGCCAAGATTCTAGACAACAAGGGTAATGACCAAAACAGTGCAAAATACAAACCAGAATATAAATCAGTAACAAAAATAATAAAGAATGGACCAGAAAATGTAAGCTGGGGAATTCTCCCTGGGGAAGAGGGAAGGAAGGTGAAGAATCAGATTAGCTTTGCCAGAGGACTGGCGGAAGGGAAGAGAAGAAACAGAAACCCTGGTGCAGTTCTCAATGTGGGCTGTGCCTCAGAATGTCTGGGGTTTTTAATAAAATTACTTCCTTCCTGGAGAGTCTGCATCAGGAGTTCTGGGTGGGGTCTAGGAAAAGCTCCCTCCCCAAGATGTTGTGAAGCACACCCGGGATTGGGGAGCCACTGTGCTTTACTGTAAATTTCATGAAAACGATGCCTCTTGCCTCTCTCTTAACATGGCATTTCCAGTGGCCAGCATAGTGTCTGGCTCATACTATATGTACCAAAATTTTGGTTTTAATGATTGACCAAATGGCAGACTGACAAATAGAATGAATAAGCATTTATTAAGTGTCCATGGGGTGCAGACTCTGTCCTAGGAGCCTAAACTCTATCAGTTCTCATTGTTACTACTCCCAAAGAAAGAGATGTTATTTTTATTTCAGAATGGGTGAATCCCAGGCTCAGGAAGGCTGAATCATTTATCCGAGTTCATGTACTAGATTGGAAAAAGGAACCTAATTTCTAGTCAGATATAAAAAGAGAGCGAGAGAGAGAGAAGAGGGGATAAGGATGACTGTTTCAGAATTTCTTTAAAGAAAGGGTGTCAGGATGGCAATCTAGTTGGGAGGGCTTTGATGACTTGTCCTGAAATTTCATTTGCAAGGTAAGCACATTGATTTTTTTCTATGTATTTACTTGAGGAGCTTTGTGGGGTGTCCATAGAGATGCTGGGAGTTCTCACTTCCAGTCCATCCTCTCCTACTGGTCTACTGGTCTGGAGAAAAGAATTTGATAGTTCCCAGTTCATCCTTCTAATATCTTAAGGAAACAGAGAAGACATTCCAAGGTTCTCTTAACTTCCTTCATTTCTCTCTGTCTGTCAGCTAATGCCTGAAACTGATGTTAATGAAGAAAAAGTTTTAGTTCCCATAATTCAATAAAAAAAGACTTAAAATACAGATGTGGTTGCATATTGAAATTCATTCACACAAAAGCCAATATACCAGTAAGAGTAACTGACTGATAGCAGGCACCTTCCTATTTTGAAAAGGAACAGGAAGAAAGAGAACACCTGACATTTGCCACTGAGGTGGAATAAGGGAATCTTCTTCGTCTTTACAGATTTGCCTAGGATGAGCCCTATTTACATTCAACCGGGAAGGGACAAATAGAAGCTATGCTCAGAGGTATTTTTGTCATGGGCAGCTGTGAATACATGCGGCTTTTCTTCAAATGATTTATGAAGGGTTTTTTGTTTGCTTTTAAAATGTGGAATAAAAGAGCTCCATTCCCTGAGGCTTCATTAACTGAGGTACCACCATCCCCAAAGCTGCCTATAGAATCTGCAATGTGCTGAGATTATCCAAAGGGGAATCCATGACTGGAAATCAAGAGGCTGTAGAACTGAAGGCTCAGCTCTGCCCCCAGTAGGTTGGGGGGGGGCGGTCCTTGAGCAAATCCCTTCTTCCTTTACTGCCTCATCTATTGACCTAGAACAGTAGCACCTGTGCTTATGGGGTATTTGTCAGATGTCATATGTAGAAAGCACTTTTTACAGAGCCTATCCATTAATCCTTTCCACACTACCATGAAATATGTACTTTTATTTTTCCATTTTAGGAATGAGAAAGCAAGGCTTAACTTAAAGTGAGTTGTCCAACGTAGCACAACTGATAATTGAAAGATTGGTTATTTCAACTCAGCCCTGTCTAATCTTAGAGTTGCTACCTTAGACAAACTGTTATAATGCTACTTTATGGGGAAGTTATCAGGATGAAAAGAAATGACCTACCTGATCATACTTTAGACAGATATTTATTCATATCCACATATAATGTGATGTATATGTAAGTGAACATTTGTATATTTGTATACATAGCTGTGATACACACACACACACACACACACACATACACCCCATTCATCACTGTCCCATGCAGCTCAGATTGTCATAATATTATTTATTTCTAAGGTAAGCATGTAAATCCATTTGTTGACACTAGTGGTTTTCAAGATGTGGCACCCTGGTCAGCAGCAACAGCATCATCACCATTAGAAATGGAAATTCTGGAGCCCCACCCCTAAATACTGAATCAGAAACTCTGGGAGTGGGTCTCAGTAACCAGTTTTAACAAGGCCTCTGGGTGATTCTAATTTCTGTGCAAGCTTGAAAACCCATAAGTACTGTTGAGCTAACTAACATGACAAATGGGACCTTCCCAGCCAGTGCCTAAAAAGGCACTAACTGCAATCAGCTATTGAGCTCTCCATTGTCCTGTAGAGAAACCCAGCTTCTTTCTTGCTATTTGTTTTGTATTCTGGCAAATGGTTTTGACTATCAAGGACTACTAAAAAGTCATATATATGATAGTACTGGATTTACCTTTGAGCAAGAGAGGAGGAGTACTATGCTGAGTGTTAAAAGCTTAACAGAGGATCAAGGAGTTTTCAAAGAAATGGTTTGGGAAGCAGAATTACCAATAGACAGAAATTTTTAATGTTATGGAGGGCATGATAAGCATCAATGCATCCTAGGACATTTAACCAGCATTTCTATAAAGAATAGTATGAAAAATATTGGTTATCATGTCATGATAACAGGGGACTTGCAGAAAACTAAAAGGTCATTGTGGATAATGATCTCCATAGGCTGATGCTAAAGAGGGTAATTGTGTGTGTGTGTGTGTGTGTGTGTGTGTGTGTCTGTGTGTAAATTGCACCCCTATTATTTACCATGTAGTTGGCATACAACATGGACTTGAGAAATAGTCCAAGTTCCTAACTGGTTTCTACCACTTGCTAAATGTACCCTGGGGGAACTACTTCACAATTCCAATCCATAGTTTTCTTATCTGGGAAGGGTGAATAGGAATACTATCTCCCTATTACAGAGTGTATTAGATTTCAAATGGCACTTAGCATAAATCCTGGCATGAATATAGTAACTGTTCAATAACTTTTTATTATCATCAATAGCCATAATAGAAATACTGGTATTGTTTCCTTAAACTAAGAAATCTTCTTTGAAAAGATGAGTTTCCCTTGAGTCTCCTGGAGAAGAGGGTGGTTCCTGATAGAATCCAGTAACAGAACCTGGAAGTTTTCTCCGGTGCTCATTCAATGCATGCCCTTCTTTGTGAAAGGGCATGCATTTTAATAACCTTTCCCCCCGAAACTTGTGGCTTGCTAAGCAAGGTCCCTTTCCCCCAACCCTTCACAGAGTCTCATCTACCTGCCTTACTGGAGTCTCCACCTCTACCTTCCTTTCAAAAGCTTCCTCTCTCTTATTTTGCATCCCCATCCCCATTCAGGTCTCCAGCTTTGTTTTTTCCGATCATTCCATCAGTTAGGTCTTCTAAAATCTCTTTTTGCAGTCTTTGGGGATGCTTTTGGTGGCAGCCAGGCATGTCTGCTTTCGTGGGAAGATATCCTCTGAAAGATAGTTTTTTCCTGTAGAAAAACCTAGACTGGCTTCTGCTCCTGCTACTTCCTTGCTGCCTCTTCCACGCAGTTGCTGTAGTTCGTTTCTTTGGTAGTAGGCTAAGGCTTGCAACAGCACAAATTCCATACACTGCATTGTTTATTGTAGGCACTTAATCAATGCTTGTGACTTGAACATGTCATATAGAAGTTACCTTTTAGAAGAAAAGAAAGAAGAGAAAGAAATTGCAAGGGAATTCAGAAAGGAAGTGAAGCAGAAAAGAGAAAGTAAAGAAGTAAAAAGAAGGAGAGAGAGGGCCTTACCCATTGTTTTTCTGTCATGGATGATGACCTGAAGAGGGGAATATTAGTCGAGAAGACAATGCAGGAGTCAGAAAACCCTTGTCCAGAACCGATCTTGCTTAAGGTCTCACAAGTAGGATACCAGTTAGGATTTGTTACTTGGCAACTCTTGATGTGGAACACCCCAGGGACGAAGTGTTTCAATAGGGCACACCTCCCAGGCTGGGGAGGGAAAGCAATAGCTCCTCAGTCTTCTGCCAGTGGTGTCTGGGCAGCTGGCATCCCCTCCCACCATGCTGTGTATTTACCCAGCTTCAAAGCCAGGGCAGCCATCAAAGAGAGCAAGGGAAACAGAGACAAGATTAATGTCCCCCCTCCTTACCTCAGCGTGTCTTTGCCACCAGAAACTGCTTTCTTTGCCAAAATGTTAACTAGTGGCTCACACTGTCGTTAGACACGTGCATGCATTTGTAGCAGTAGCCAGGAGGGAATTTTCAATCTGGAATGTAACTTCCCGAGGCAGGTAGGGAGCAGAGCTACCTGGGCCTATTCCATGGGGTGGCTCTGACTACCAGGTTCCACAGGTAGACAGTGGGGTTGAATTTTGTTTTGTTTTCAACTAAATCAGAATCTGAGAGTATATGTTGGATTAGAATGGAGCCTGTTGAGCCTCCCCCAACCTAGGAAAAATAAAAAAGAAATCCATGTACGTACATGTTAAAGCTGATTCCAAAACACATCCACCTGAGTTGTCCCAACCTGGTACAAGAATGACAGGAAATGAAGGAGAAAGAAACTATGGCATCAGGTAAAGAGTAGAGGCTTTGAGGTCAGAGAGACCTTTGCAACTGACCTTATCTTTCTGAGGGGCAATTTCTTCATCTTAATAATACCAATGATGACAGTTGTTGCAAGAATTAAATGCAAAGTCTTATGTAGACTGACTCAAAGCAGACACTCAATAAACACTAATGCCCATATTTGTTTTTCAAGGCTGTTATATCAAATCATCAGAGAATTGATGGCTTAAAATGAGATAAATTTATTCTCTTACAGTTTTGGAAGCCAAAAGTCCAAAATCACTATCGCTGGGCCAAAATCCAGGTGTCAGCTGGGCTGTGCGGTCTCTGGAGGATCCAGGGGAGACTTTGTTGCTTGCTTCTTACAGTTTCTAATAGCTGCTGGCATTTCTTGGTTTGTGGTCTTATCATTCCAGTCTTTAAAGTCCACATCTTTAAATCTCTGCATTTTCTTCACATCAATTTCTCCTCTGTGTTTATGTCAAATTTCCCTCTGCCTCCCTCTGACTACCTCTCATAAAGATAATTGTGATTGCATTTAGGGCCTACCTGGGTAATCTCCCCATCAAAGATCCTTACCTTAATCATATTTGCAAAAGCTTTTGTATTGTTTTGTTTTTTTTTTTTTTTTTTTTGTCATATAAGCAACAGTCACAGGTTCAAGGGATTAGGACCCGGATACTTTGGGAGGGGGTTATCTAGTCCACCACTTCAGGGTTTTGAACAGGAGGAAAGAAGGAAGGAGGAGGCTAGAAAGGTATCATCTTTTCACATGAATGGAAGTCATTTGCAAATTTAACATCTAGATTTTTTTCAAGTTTATGACTCAGAATAATAAGGCAGCAACATTAATAAGATATATTGATACTGTTTGGATATATGTGTTATTTTTTGAAATTTGATTATATTTATAGTGAATTGTGTTCTTTAAGATCTTTTGATTTTATTAGTATAAGGGACCTATGTTGATTCTCAATGTAATTACATTTGCAAAATAAGGAATTATTTAATAGGATTTTAATATATTTGCCCAGCTCTTTTACTCTATATATTAGATGTTTCTCATATATGGGGTTTCAGTTATCAGTCAACTTTTTGCCTGTTTAACTCAATTATGTATTCTTTGAGACAAGAGATCATGTCTTGTATAGCTTTTATTTTGCTTAGCTCCTATCATACTATGTTGGTCAGTAAATATTTGCTTGACTGACTAATTTTAGAAGACCCAAGAAAGAAATTCTGAAGGAAGATAAAGTCCGGTCCATTCAACTTTTGAGCTTCATGGAGGACAATATGAGGAAGGGAAAAAAAAAATCCTTAAACCTTGGGGGGAAGTATTGATGATTCTCTCTTATTCCTCACTTCTAAGCTCTGATTAAAATGTGTATACCCTTGTCACAATACACCTCAAACTAACCAAGGAAAAATAGTAATATAGTATTTGAATACAGATCCTAGCTGTGTTATGCATTTTATCCAGTGAAGTAGTTTCACAATCTGGATCCCCTCAGCAAAAACTCAAATAACATCCCCTTAACCTTTTTTTAGGATCTAAATAAGCCAATTTCAAATTTTTCTGCCAGAAAGGGCCTTTTGTATGATATGCCTGTCAATGTCAATGAAGAAATAAAAGAGAGTGCTTCTAAAAAAATAGATTATGCATTTAAGGCAAGTTAGCATGTTTTCTGGCATACAGTGTTTTGCAAATGCTAATTTCCTCCTGTTCTTCCTTTTGTTTTTCTTTCCTCTTAATAAACAAACTTAATAGTCAACAGAATGAGCAACTAACCTCCAGAAAAAATGATAACTCCTTCAAGAGCAGAGGGTTTAACTGAAATGCAAAGTGTTTGTAAATAATGTATTATATGGGGGTTTAGAGACTTGAAAAGACATCATATGAAACCCCTGAAATAAAAAGACTGCTTATTAGTGAGTAGGGGCTATGGTATTAGTCTTCCTTTTGTGAGTTCTAGGTGATCTCTGAGTGTCCTTTCAGTGATTCTGACTTTGGGGGTCTTAGGTCACAGGGTGCGACCCTCAGCTCCTCTCTTTCTAGGGAGAGAGTGCGTTTTGTCTTTCTCTGTGTTTATTTGCAGTGTCTTTCACAGTAGAGGAGCAATCTTTTGGAAATGATGAGAATATGGAATTGGCCATTGTAACCTGATTCAGCAAACCAGTTCCATTTGGGTGATTTTTAGCCTGCCTCTGAGAAACAGAAATGGGCAGGTTAGAGTCTCCCCAGACCCTAGATAATTGAGTTGAGCTAGTGTTGTGTTCTGGATGGTCGTGCATTAACTGTAGCCTTCTTGCCCTGTGCAAAGCCTATCTATTTTCTCAATTATTCCGAATAAATCAATGATATCATAAAAGGGGTGGGGGAAAGCACAAGAAATAACCATTCTTCTGTTTCTGTATGGAAAGCAGAATCTAAACTTCAGTGATTTTAAAGTCAATTTTAGTGAGGGGAGAAAGCCCATCTATGTGGCTCGGCAAATTAATTTTGAACATTTGAAGATAAAAAGGCTGAGTTCTTTGGAACTGGCTTTAAAAGTCACAATCCATGGCAATCTGAGGAGTTCACTGACTAGGGGCTCTTCTGTTTATTCCAAACACCCCTTTATCATTGGTTTTGAAAGAATGTGGCTCTCTGTAAAGCCCTGCCAATTGGGAAAAGAATCAGATAATGAAGAAGTGATGTGCCGATGACATTCCTTCAGGTCCTCAATAGGATTTCTTCTAAATCAAAAGACTTTGTTTTATTAGTGCATTCAGTGGAGGAGGGGGAAAGGAGGGTTTTTTTTCTTTTTTATCTTCATAACAAAACACATATTGAATTAAAGCCCCTGGATGAGCCACAATGCAAACCCAGTGGGTAGAAGAGATAATTTTGTAAATTGTAAATCAGAAATTCTACTTGCAGTAGATGCTGAACACATGTAATTTAGCAGCATAACATTGTTTCCCTGGATGTAAGTGTGATGGATGCCTTGTAAGTTTGAGAAGAGCGGACAGAGTCATTTAAATATCCAGTACAATGTTCTTAGGTTTTCTTGGATATCAAATTTTAGCTTCCTTGGGAGATGTTTTTAGAGCAGGGTATTGACCCATTGTCACTGCCTGGAGATGGAGGGCTGGACAAATGACCCGAGAGTCCCCCTTGGGCTTGTTCCACAAGCACACATGTATGGAAGCAGAAGCAAGTGCATGGCTTCGGATGTTAAGATGTTGTGTTTCACAAAGTACCTCTTTAGGAGACTGATATGCCAGAGACCTTACCAGCTTGCAATTGCTAACCTTTTCCAAGTTCCAATTGACTTTGTGAGATTTTCTCCTCCTTCACATTAGCAAGCAAAATGCACTGCTCAAGTTGGCTGTATGAACTGAGAAACCAGGTAATTGACTCTGGTGGGAGGACGTGAGTAGATGGCATAGCAGAATAAGATCAATCCAAAGTCCCATGGAGTAGTTCTCTAAGAAGAGTAGTTAGCTCTAGGGTCCTGATCCTCAATTTCTCTTTCTCATCCTAGTGTCTGAGCAGAGCTGTATACTTTCCCACCTGACAATGCTATTTCTAGGCCAAAGCTGATTCAAACAAGAGGAACACTTCAGATGAAAGATAAATAACAATTACTAGAAATCATAAGGGTTTTTTTTTTGTAATTGAAGTCACGAACTGTACTAATTGCTTCTGAAACTATATGCTATTTACTGCATTTTATTAACTGCATTATGGAGCTTGTGCCCCTTCTGTGTATTGGCATGTCATAGATATATTAAGATTCTTGAATAAATGTGTTATTCATCATAGACCAAGCCACATAAATAAAATATATAGAGAAATATTAGTACTGTAACGAAAGTCTTAGAGAAATAGCTTAGCAAGTGACAATGCTGTCAGAGAACATGAAAGACTGAAATTAAGCTTTGCTTTTCTTCAAAACACGATCTTTAAACAAACTGAACTTCAGTTCTTCACAGTCTGGGGACAGGTAAGAAAGATATTCAAAGCACCACATGGAGTTCCTGCTGGCTGATAGAAAGGCATCCTTGGAGAGTCAAAATAACTTTTAAAAGAGAGAAAAAAAAAACTATTTAAATCCACAAAAGAGTAAGATGATTATTCCTCTTCTGGAACCCTTTTGACAAACCCCGGCATTTTCAAAGAGTTGCATGGGATTTAGCCAGACATCGACTTCAATGTGAGCTGCATTGCTAAACTACATGCAATCCTTTGGAAATTTAGGGTTTGGTGTTTGTTACGAGTCAGACAGTTTGATTTAAGTTGATAGAGTTTTAAGAATGAACAACATGGGCACTTTGGTGCAAAAATACAAATCTCTAAGTAGTACACTACTCAGGCAAGAAAGAAGAAAAAATAAACATCCTATTCAAAAAGAAGTTGGGAAATCTGAGTGTCATCTGAAACCATAAGGACAAACATGAAAACTTGGACAGAGCCATCATGAGACCCCAAGGAGGGGTTTTTGAGAACATTCTCTTAAAAACTTTTCCTGTTTGGTACTGCACAATACATTGCCAAGACAATTTCTATTCAGAACTTGTCCTGTTTACAACCCATATTACAAAAAGTTATATTGCCATTGTCATCTCTTAGCAGCATGAGTGATATAATCTCATATTCATAATATGGCTATTTTATATTGCAGCTTTATGAAAATCTATAGATATCAATGTCTGCTTTTAATGGATCTAGCTGAAATCCTGCTGCCTGGGAAGTTGTGCTGTACTGTTATGGATTTATCACAGAACCTTATCTGACAATTATGATATCATATCAGGAAAATATGACTTTTAAAATAGAGTAGAAAACTTTTGCAGCATTATGACCAATCATATTTTAGTTTGGAAATAAAAACTAAGGTCTATATGTGATAATTAGTTGGGTTACCTGAGTTGCAACAATCCCTCTATCCCACCCAAGGCTGTCTGTCAGTGTCAGTGAAATTGAATGTCACTCTAAAGCTATTTTTCCATATTAGAAAATCACTAGCAAATCACATCTTCCTGCCCCACTGGGAAGATAAGCAAAATTAGCACATACCCCTCTCATTCTTTTGTCAAACTTTAATCCAACTGTTTACATGGATGTGAGACTGGTCACATACAAGACCTTAGCATAAGGGGATTTTTATCTCTAATGCCAACATCCAATAATCTTTGACCTCTTTGTAGCAATTGGTATGGTTAATCACTGACTCATCCTTCTTTAGCTTTTTTGCCCTTTTTATTCTTTCTCTACACTCATATCTGTCCATTTGGAACTCCATCCACTCCTTAAATAATTGGTGTCCATCACAGAGGTATTCCTGGCTTAATTTTTTTTAAAGATTTTAAGAGAGATGGACAGTGAGAGAGAGAGAGAGAGAGAGAGAGAGAGAGAAATAATTTTATTTATTTTTTCATGTGGCTATCGTTACTCCAAGACTTTGCTGTGTAAGTGGTGCTGGGGTTTGAACTCCTGTCCTCGCGCATGCCAGGCAAGTGCTATAACATCTGAGCTACCGCTCCAGCCCTCCTGGCTTATTTTTAAAAAGTCCTTCATAATATCCTTTTGGGCCTTTTGGGAAAGTCCCCTTCCCTTCTGACTTTCAAGTCTGTGACTTCAATTTTTACCTATGTACTGTTTTCTTTTTTTTTTTTTTCTCAAAGAGAGAGAGAGAGGCAGAGGAAGGGAGGGAGAAAGAGAGAGAGAGAGAGAGAGAGAGAGAGATATGAGAGAGAAAGAAAATCAATAGAAAATCAATTTTATTTATTTTTTCATCTGGTGCTGAGGTTAGATGTTAGATCCCAGGTCCTTGCACATGCCAGGCAAGTGCTCCAATCACTGAGCAGTCGCTCCAACCCTATCCATGTACTCTTGATTTCAGCTCACTTCCTGAGTTCTGCCACTGTTTCAGATAATCTATTGCCTGGCTAAATATTTCATAGACATTTCAAAACCAAACTGTCCCAAAAATGAAATTATCACCTTCTTCCCAGTGCCCATCTTCCAAACAATAAACAATCAAGCTCTGTGCCTTCTGCTCTGTGCCTTCGTCTCTGCATGAGGGACCAACACCTACAGCAATGCTAAAAGTATAAATGTAGGATTCATTTTCTTGAATATCAATCTGATCATGCAATACTACTAGTTCCATGGATTCCCATTACCTGAAATAAACTCTCAAAATTAAGTGTGTCATTCAAGGCATTCCCTGGTCCCTATGAATATTTTCCAGCTTCTTTTCTTGCCATTTGTCCTCTAGTGACCAGTGGTCCAGTCATTTTATTTGTAATTCCCCAAGTATAAGCTTCAGAGCTTTATAAATGACCTTCCTCTCTAGTCACCCCTTTACTTTGCACCAGCAGTATCCTTGTCTGCTTTGTGTAGTCTTCCTCAACTTCTAAGACTCAGCTGAAGAACATTCTCCCACATGATGTTTCCCCATACAGAGACATTGATACTTAACCTCTGGGAATACAGTTACCTGTCTCCCTTTTCTGTTCACACAGCTGTGTCCACATATTATAAAAACATTCATTATATATAATAATTGTGGTATATGTCTGTCTCCTGCACTTCACTTAGTTCCTGGACAGTAGATACAGTTATTCATTCACCTTCACATTTCCAGAATTTAACAATGACTGTTCTATGGAGATGCTCTATACAGTTTTTTCTTCTATTGTGTGCATATTTGATCAGCCACATATACCTGGATATATTCCTACATGATTGGTACAAAGTGTAATTTGGATCCCTGTGGTAAGTTTCTTTTCCATGGGAATTGGGGTTGCTCCTTGACCCAGTTTATGTGTAGTTTTCTGCAACCTACTTCAGTACTTTTCTTCCTTTCAAATTGATATTCAACTCTTGATATTCAAGAGTTTATTGTCAACTCTATTATTCCAGAAGAATAAACCTTTGGGTAAAGTGTTAAATTACTCATTTAGGAATATGGATTTAGCTGGCTTTGAAATTCATAAAGATTCATAGACTGATCCCCCCAAAGTAGAGAGGAGCTATTTAGTCTTAATCTAAAAATACAATAGTTATCTACTAGATAAGACTGAGTCTATTCAACAAAAATTCTAATACACTGCTAGCTTCCTTTAATTTGTGGCATACTGTTTCCATAAAAAGCTGACATGATTTTTTTTTTTTTTTAAAGAGAGGGACAGTGAAAGAAAGAGAGAGAGAGAGAGAGAAACAATTGTTATGCAGTCTTTCATGTGGCTTTTGTTGCTCCGAGGCTGAGGCTTTGTTGTGTACGAGGTGCTGGGGTTTGAACTCACGTATGGGGTTTGAACCCACGTACTCATGCATACCAGGCAAGCACAGTAACCACGAAGCCACTGCTCTAGCCCCTGACATGATTCTTTTAATACACCCAAATGCAGCTTACAGGTTGTTTCAGTCCACTTAGGCTTGAAGTCTAAGATCAGGGTGCCATCAAAGTCAGCTTCTGATGAAGGCCCTCTACCTGGCTTGCAGAGGGCTGTCTTTCCACTGCACACTCATCTGAATGCTTCTTGGAAAGAGAACTCTAATGTCTCTTCCTCTACTCATCAGGGGATTAATATCATCATGGGGCCTTCAATCTTATGACCTCATCTCAGTCTAATCACCTCCAAAAGGTCTCACCTCTAAGTACCATCTCACTGAGGTTTAGAGGGTCACCATTTGAATTCTGGGGGACATAAACACTTCAAGACATGGATATGTATAATTAAATAATCCAGTAGCAGGGCAAATGCTGACTCCAAATTCTGTTTTCTTAATAATTTGTCTTTTTTGTTTTTTATACCTGGATATTAAACTAATTAGCTTTTAAGAAGAATTGTTACTAGTTTTTATTATCTCTGATGTATTTCCCAAAACTTGAATCTCCCTTTAATGCTTATTTTTCATATATATTTATCCATATTTCTCAACTGTTTCCAAGAAGGCAAACAATATAAGGTCTCTCCTTTTCTTTAAAGTTTTTCAGAAAAAAAAAAAAAAAAAGAAAAGAAAAAGAAAAGCTGGGTTCCTGGTGCTTCTGGCAATTTTATTCTAACACAAGTAGCACCCAGATTGTAATTCTGATAAGTATTTCAGTTCTTTCTTGAAAAATTAAATTCACAAAACAATTGATTATCAGTTATAAATGGCAAAAACACCATCTGGTTTTTAAAATTGGTTAAATCCATGCAGCAAGGGGAAAAAATGTTGGAACTTGTAGTTGGCGAGGAGTTCTAGTCCATGGAGCAGAAAATGACGAGCTTTACTATGAGAAAGCCAGAGTAGTCATAACTTGTACTTAGCGGCTGTGGGAATTTGATACGTTCTTCACATGTTCCATATGTTAAATCACTTGGCGACATCTTTAGTGTGAACGAGCTAGGGTGGGAGAGGAGCAGGGCTAGTGGATAGAGTAGCAACAGCTTAATCCTAAATCCTCACCTCTGATTATTTCTATGTAGATCCCAGTGCTAAAGGTGTGCCAGGACTCAGTTTCTGTCCCTGGGAAATCGGTTGGGCAAGTTCCTTAATCTCATGGCACAGGTGGCATTTCTGTGGAAATTTCTAAAGCTATTTGCGTTCCTTTAGTGAGGTAAGTCATACAGCATTAGCATTTCCTATAGAAATGTCCCATGTTGTTCTTTGCCAACTGGAAATTTGAGTAGGTGTTCGTTTGATGTGCCAAGAGAATGAAGGGAGATGAAAACACGCCACATCTTCCAATGTCCCCATACTGTGTTCTGAGTGTGGGAGGACTGGGGCCTGGCTAGATTCTTTTGGAGATTCAGCCTCAAGAGGAATGCTTTTCCTTAGGGTATATTGCAATTCTGTTATTTAAAAAAATGCTTTTGGGTTGCTGGCATATTTTCACCTTATGTTAAAAATATAGCTATCCTTTGCTTATTATTCATGCATTGTAATGCAAAATTTATTCACTCACTTAACAGATATTTATTGAGGCCCAATACAGCATATTGGTTAATTGCATGGGCTCTATCTGCAACTCAGAAACTGTGAGCTCAGGGCTGTTGCTTAATCTTTCTAAACATGTTTATAAAACATAAAATACATAATAATAGTTTGCACCTTGGAGATTGTTCCAAAGATTAAATGAGATTATGCATGCAAAATACTAAAAAGAACTCAACAAATACAAGAGTAGCAGTAATAATAATAGCAAATATTAATATCACTGTGTTCCAGGCCCTATGCTAGTGTTCCTGGCACATAAGCCCTGACTTTATAGATTACACATCACTTTCAGCATACATTCATATGCCCTCAAAATTTTAATCCTGATTTTGATATGACTCTGCTTTGCTTCACTTCTGATCCAGGTAACTTCATATCCAGAGGTGATGAGCACAGGTAAGATTTGCAGTCTGAGCACTCGCACTAGGACATTTGCAGACCTGGTCACCATGTGGTGTTAGTTTCCTGCCTCATGTGCTGTGATTTGCCTCCTGGAACTCTCCCCACTTCTGGAGAACTGCCTGCAGGACCTGCATCTGGGCCTGTAATTACAGAGCAGAATATCCAGGGCTGGGAAGACCAGGCAGTACCAAAATTAGTTTATGCATAATGGATAATAGGAGGCTGTTTGAAAGTGTAACTCATTTGGTGGGTTGGCAGATCTTGGCTTTTTTATATGTTTTATTTATTTATTTATTCTTTTTCTCAGCAAGAGGAGGACAGAGGGCTAGAGAAGTCACTTGGTGCAGCTCTTCTATAGTGCAGATTTAGCAATTTACATTGAGTAATCTCTTGGTCATTTAGCCACAGATAATTTGTCATGGTTTGTTTTAGCTGTTGTGATATTGATATTTATTATGCAAATTGTATTTCCTACATCTTATTGTTCTGCATTCTATGAATACTTAAATTATTATAAACCTTTACACTTAATACGGCTCGTCCTTCAATTTGATGCTTGAGCAACAGAGGGTCAGAGCGCACACAACCTTTTAGAGGGGAAGAAAATAAGTAATTAAAAAGCAGACAAACATCAGAACCGGCTGCCTGGCTGAAAAGAAAGCGAAGGCAATTTGAGGGAGAGAGAGCAAGTCCGAAGATGTAAGTCGCTTCTTCAGAACCTCTCCCAGAGATTCGGTAAGCTGAAAGCACCTGTTGGTCCCCAGTCGGTTTAGAAGGGACTGCAGGGGTAGAAGGGGAGGGAGTGGGTTTGAGCCCCGAGGAAGGAATGACCCTTCCTTCTCAGCTTGCCCCATTCCCCACATCTCGCCCCCGCCCCAAGACTTGACAGAGCAGATTTTTTTTGTTGTGTGCGTATGATGTTACATATATTATACATATGTCACAAATATATCAAACACACAAATACACATACATATTAAAACCAGGAAGGAGACTTTTAACAAGCTGGGGAGCCTGGTACCTTTCGCAAGAAATCTACCGTAGAGACACCGAGAACTCGACTCCACGATTCCAGTCTCCCAACTATCCCCAAGTCTGCCGCTAGGTTGTTGAACAGGCTCTCCCGCTCCGCCAGACGTGCAAAGCACGCATGCACTTCTCCCAGATTGTTTTGTCAATCCGGGGACCTGCATTCTCACTCTCCACTCTCGCACAGCCCCGGTTTCCCAAGGATCTATTCCTTCGTGCAAGGTGAGTGACGGAAATTTGCAACGTCCGGCTTCCAGGGCAGATGCACACGGTGTACAGGGCAGAGAAGCCTCCTAGAGAGGTTCTCCAGTCGACGGTTTGATACAGCGCTTGCTGTAAACATTCCTAATAAAGGTAAACAGGAAGCTAGACCCGCCCCTGGAGCCCGAGCCCCTCTACTCCCAGCGCCCTGGAGAACACTTTTTCCTTGATCTGGGGGAAACAGAGACTGATTTTTAACATAAACATATTTGCATTCGCCCCTCCCCTTGGCCCCGCCCCTAGGTGGTGCGGGCGCGCCGCCCAGCGCCAGCGCCAGGGGGCGGGGTGGGGGAGGGGGCGAGTCCTTCGAGAGCCGGGTTGGGCTCCCGTCGCTGTGATTGGTCTGTTTGGACTCCGCCTTCAGTGCATGTAATTAGCATCTCATTAGCTGTCCGCTCGGGCTCCCGAGGCTGCCACTGCCGCCAGTCTGAGGCAGGTGCCCGACATGGCGAGTGCTGTGCTGCCGAGCGGATCCCAGTGTGCGGCGGCAGCGGCTGTGGCGGCGGCGGCGCCTCCCGGGCTTCAGTTCCGGCTTCTGCTGTTGCTCCTCTCCGCAGCGGCACTGATCCCCACAGGTAGGTGTGGGTACCGGCAGATTGGCCCCGAAACCTCCCCAGGCACCCCAGTAGCCGTAGTCATGGAGGGGGGAAAACGTTTCCATGACAACCTCCCCCCACTTCCTAAATCCAAAGCAGGGGGAATGTGGAGAGGAAACTCAGGGCTCAGATGGAAGGGGCCGAGGGAATCGCTGCTCCCCTTCCCTGCCCGGTTGGTTATGAATGAGAGCCCTCAGGGATGGCTGCACCCACACCTTTTTCCCTGGCTTGATGCGGGGTGCGGAGTGGAGTGAGAATAGGGGCCCGGGGGCTAGAGAATATGGGGGAAAGGGAGGGATCGAAGGCGCCCCCAAACCTTCCGGACCCTCTTAAACTCGCTCTTGTGCCCGTAACTTGCAGGTCCTCCGGTCTTCAGGGCTGCCGGTTTGCCCCCACCTTTTTATTGAGCCCCCCTTTTCATCCCCCAAGTCTCCCTAAGTCTCCCTCCGGCGTGATTTCTTGGGGGGTCCCCAGGACACCCCCAGATTTGTCTGGTCTCCTCCGCTCCCCGCGCTTTGCCTCTCCAGTCCCTGAACTGCACGCCTCTGGTGTTTCCCTCCGGCCCATCGCAGCCCCTCCGCCCCCACGGCTGGGCTGCGGGTCTTCTTGGCCCGGCTCCAGGCAGGGAAAGTTCCCCGGCCCGGCTCCACAGCGGGGGCGGCCGCTGTCGCCGCCTCTGCGGGAAGGCGCTGGGAGCCTGCAGCCCGCCCGCCCCACGGCGTCCTCCGCCACGAGTGGGGATACCGGATTTCCCGGCCGCACGTCCTTTCGGCGGCCCGAGCGTGGTGGAGGGGGCGTTCTCGGCCTCTGCGGCCAGGCGGGCTCCTTGTGGGCCTCCAGGCGCCCCCCTCGTGGAGGGCCGTCTTGGGAATTTGCCCAGGGGCGGCTCTGCACGCCCGGCGCCTTCCCTGAAGACGCCGAGCGCTCGGCAAGAGCTCCATGTGTGGCTGCCCGTGTGCCGGGCGCGTTGGCGCGGTCGGGAAAGAAGAGGGCAGTGTTTGCATTTGCTAACAAAAGGGAGCCTGAGCTCTTCCCCAGCGCAGAGGCTGGTCTTGCTGCACCCTGCTTCCCTTCCCGCCACCTTGTCGCGCTCTGCAGCGGTTCGGCGTCCCCGCGCCCCCGGCCGCCTGCTGCGGGCTCCTGGCGAGTGCCAGGACCGAGTGGCACCCAGCCGCGGGTGGCGGGCGGCGGTGCTGGAGGGCTTGCAGTATGGCTCTGCGCCTGCAAAGCCCCTCCTTGCAGCTCAGAGCTGCAGGACCCGGGAGCAACAAGTGGCGGAGGACGCCGAGAGCTCAACCCCCATCTGCGCAGCCCCTGGCCCGGGCGGGCGCAGCTCTGGGGCCACCGTGCGGCCCCGGGGGCGCCTCTCTGCTTGGGCTGTGCCTTTTGTTTACACGCTAGAGGACACACAGTTATGTAAACACCGCAGGAGACACGCTTTAGGAAATGGGGATATCTGGGGGTGCTGGCTTTGGATTCGGGGGATTCCGGGATGGTTGCTTTCCGCACAAACAGGTTTACAGAGGATCTCGGCTTGGGGAACCTATGGGGCCCTAGAGGTGAGAGTCTAGCAGCAGCTTCTAGACCAGCGTTGGGAGATTTTTTTTCTTCCATTCTACTGTTTGTCTCCGGATGTTGTTTATATCCTTTTCCTCTGTGAATTCTTAATTTATGAGTTACGAGGTAATTGGGTTGAGCCCATGCCGGCGTGGTTACAACTTCATTTCGGGTGATGCCACTGACTGGAGGGGTTCGATAAAATGTTCCTGAAAGAGATTCCTCGTGCTGCTGCATTGTAAAAAGCCCTAGTGTCAGTTAAACGTGAGCGTGAGTAAAGGCTCGGTAACTGGCGCGTAATAGAGGCAACAATAGACTTGTATTAGCTGCAAAAAAAAAAGAAAAAAAAGGTGGTGGGGGGGGAGGAGCGCTGGTTGGGGATATTGCCTGAGAAAGGGAGCCGTACGCAGCGCAGCGGAGCGGGATTAGATTATGCTTCCCGTGTCAAGCCTGCTCATTGACGGCACCGGGTAGTAACAACAGTACTATATTTGTAACTATCTCTTGGTGAGAAGTTGCTTTCCCGGCGAGGGATATGTGCTGACTTAGAAAGGAGCGGTTTGATACTCAACTGTGCATGTCAAAGCTACATGAAAATTCTGTTGCCAGTTACCATGGAAGCAGCTTCTTGCTCTTGTGTACATCCCTGTTCGTACTCTGGTTATCAGATTGTGTTCAAATTAAAAAGTAATTGGGTTTGATTTGTAGTGAGGGGATGAGATGACTTTCTTTAATTTTTTTAATGCGTGTGTGTGTGTGTGTGTGTGTGTGTGTGTAGGTACTGAGTTTGAGAAGGAGTATTGGCCCAGCCTGAAATCCCATATTCGGGGGGTAAGTTTCAGGTGGACATCAAGGGGAACTTTTCTTTTTTAGACCTTTTAGTTTAAGCTTTCTGCGAGGTCTGCCTCCCACTCCCAGGATTAAAGAAACCTGTTGGTGCTATGTTTGAACTTCATTAGGCTTAGGCTTGTTTCATTTACATCTTTGCTGGGAAAGAGAACTCCAGTCACTGTGCACCCAGTCCTGGCTCTGTTTTCCTCTGTTGGTGAAGCCATCCGTCCCTCTAGCAAAAATCTCCCATCCGTCCTGTGGTGTTTGGATGAAATGGATGTTCTTGAAATGCAGCCAAAATGGTATTGCCTAAGCAGTGTTAATCATGCCTGCTGTATTAAAGTGCTTGCATGATGTTTTGGATCCTGAATGAGCCAGTGGTAGATCACCTCCTCTTACCTTTTTCAGGATTAGAGAAGATGGCTGATGGGTGGGGGATTTGTGGTGGTGACGGGAAGTCAGGGGCTGAGTTTTGCTTGCTGCAGCCTGTTGGGGCTTGCATCCCAGGGACAGGGACTTTGCAAAAGTGCCGCCCTGCTATTGTTGCCTTTCCCTGCATCAAATTGAATAGCCGCAGGAGGGACTTGCACTTGCCTGTGATAGCTTTGATAAAATATCCCTCATTAATGCCACTTTATATTTACAGTGTGTCACTGGAGATGCACAAGGCTTCATTTAGTGACTTGTGTGACGAGACAAGCTTGCATTATTTGCCTGGGACATTTTGGAGGAACAAGAGACCCATTGAGCAATCTTTTGAAATGAACAAATACGAAAAAGGGGGGGATGAAAGAGCAGGCAGTTCTCTGGAACAAAGAGCTTTATTCATATGGATGTTGTACATGCTTTATCCAGTTTTCCCCAGCGGCCCTCCTCGTTAAGGGGAGTGGGCAAGGAAGACTCCAACAGGCAGGACACTTTCGCTTCCTCTCTGCTTCCTGACTTCGCATTCTTATCTGAGTTGGTGCCTGACTCACTGCCTGCTCTTCTCCACTCCCTCTAAAGTCCCCGAAGGTAACGGGTTTCTGGGTTTCAAAGGGAGATTTTTAAACCCTTTCTCCCAGCATGAAATTCTTTAGAAGAGGGAGTTAGCTACCTGTTGAGATTGATGCTCATTGGAAGATATATTGGCTGAAGGGAAAGAGATGTCACTTTTTTATGATATGTGTCAAAAAGTGGTTGATAGTGAACGTCAGATTGATAATATGTTTTGCAATTATAACATTAGCTGCATTATATTTTTATTTATTTATTTATTTATATTTATGTATTTTAGCTGCGAAAGCTAAAATTAAGAATTTTTGTTATCATTAATGGTGTTTTCGTTTTTATGACTTTTCCCCACACCTGGTTTAACCTCATCTGTAAATGAATTTTTATTACTCCTTAGCTATCATGCTAAATTATTTTTTAGGTTTTGAAAATTGATAAAGCTGTGAATATACACGGTCTCTTTCTCTTTGGGTTTCTGCATGTGACATCTTAATGCCTAATTGGCCTCTTAGAATTTACATTTAAAAATTGTTTGTGTGTATGTTTTTAACAGAAGGCCTATTTTCATTTGGGGGACTTTCTTAAATGAAGCCCAGCTAATGGATGCTGTGATGTGAATGGAAAGTGACCAGCATAGGAAGAAAATTTGTAAGAAATGCATTCAAAGGATTAAAATGCTGTATATCTTTCTTGGGAAGAATAATACTGACCATTACGCTGGACATTTTTAACAGAAAATCCAGCACAGAAAGGAGAAATCACACAGCGACATCTGTTGCAGAATTGGAAATTTGCTGCTTTGACTTGGAGGCAATTAGTCCTTGTATAAGCACCTAATGGTATCAGTGTATGTGTGTAGTGATACAAATATGTACGTGCATATACTTATACATGCATATGGACACGTTATACAAAACTCACCCACATACAGTATTCATATTCACATTAAAATATTGAATAGAAAATATAATATTTTCTTTTATATATGGCCTTTTCAAAAATATTAGAGATTTTTATAATTCTGGAGTTTCTGAAAGGGAAAGACGTAGAAATCACCTCTGGTTTTGAAATCAGACTGCCGAAGCCAGAGAAGGAAGGATCTTACTCACAGCTGAGCTGAAGCTGAGTTAGCTACAGATCTGGATGGAGACAGATCCCTTGATGTCCAGCCAGTGGCCCTTTTGTTAAACCTGTTGGCAGGGATGCCCAGTTAGAAATATGAATTGTGGGAGGATGCTACCTTGGCTAAAAATATTTTGTATTCCTAAGGCAGCAAGATTAATTGTTGCTCTAGGTAATAAACCCATGGATCAGAATGAATGACCTCTGGGAAGAATGGACCAGTTCTTGGTAATGTTGTCTTTGGTGTTGACAAATGATTCTGAAACCTCTGGACTTGATTTGGCAGCCACCACACGATTGTCGTCCAAAGAACCTTCATAGGGGAGAAAGCCTGACTTGTATCGCTGTAAGAAGGCAGATATGTAAAAAGTAGGCTCCAGAAGATTCAGATTTCCATTTTTAAAAATTTTTATTTGTTTTTTCAAGGATTAATTTTAACAGTAGAACTGGTTCCATGTAACTATGGAAAAAATGAAGTGTTCTTAAGTTCAAGAACACAGTTTGATTTTTCTTAGCATGGGCTTTTCCTTTATCATCAGAGAAAAAAGCTGAAAAAAAGATTTGCACAAAACATTGTTTTTGCAAGATGCCTTTTTTATATTGGTCATAGTTTCTCTTTTTGCAATTTTATTATGGAAAATTTCAAATATATCCAAAAGTGAAAAGAATGCCATATTTAACCCTGTATACATATCATCCAGTATCAATAGTTACCCACCCTTGGTCAGTCAATCCCTTCTGTCCTTCCTCCTCTTCCTAGATTATTTTAAATAAATGCTAGATATCCTGTAATTTCTTCCACAGTCACTTCAGACTGATTCTTTAAAATACAGCTCTTCTTTCCTCCCATTCATAATCATAGTATCATTATCCGAACATACATATTCTCAAATGGATGTACAGAAATTTTGCCATACCTTTTTTTGCTTTTCTGAGAAAGGCAAAATGGAATGAAGGGTTGTCACAGTGGGTAGCAGCACATCAGAAACCAGAGTGCGATTACTGCTTGTTCAGAGACCTTTCCTTTGGTTTAGTTTATTTTGAGCAAGGTTTTGTTTGGATCCAGTAAGATGAATTTTATTGTTGTGTAAATATGGTTGTGTAAATATGCAGTAATTGTAGCTAACCCAACTGTGGCCTGCCTGCTTGGCGAGATTGGCCATTTCCAGTTGTTCCCATAATGAGTACCCTCCATCAGAGGACTGTTGTAAGGAAGGCTTATTTTAGTTTGATGGCTGTGAGATACCCTGCACACATTTATCTTTATAGGCCTCCATAGGATGAAAGTCTTTGCATTTTGTGAATATATTGCTCAAAGGGGGAAAGATGTCCTTTTCCGTTTCTAACCGGCTAAGAGCGACTTTCAGACTGTTTTCTGTAACTGAAGTGATCAAAATGGCTTCTTTGGCGTGGGAAACCATTACAAGAAGCTGTAAGTATTTGGACCTTATTTTTGTGGGTTGGAGATGAGGGGTGATAGGGAGAGAAAAGGTTGCTTTCATCTTTACTTCTAAATACTTGCCATTGATTTCAAATACAAATTTTAAATTTCAGCTAGAAATGTTGGAATGCTTCCATGTTAATTTCTAAACTTTTTGGTTTTTTTTTGAAAATAGGTTGGTTCCTTTCTCCACGGTTCGTGAAATGTGAGGAATTTTTTATTTCTATTTTTTTAAAAGATACTCTTTCTGAAATGTTTTGCTTAATGCAGGCTATAAATCTGAAGCTTTGTTTGTTTGTTTGTTTTTTTGGTTTCTAGCCAAACAGGTAATTACAAACGAGATGCTTTTGAGGGGTCTTAGTGGCCCTGGCCAGGTGAAAACACGTCTCCTGAGCTGGCCACCGAACAAGAAATGCACAAAGGAATACGTACATTCTCGGTTTGGGGAGCACCACCAAAATGGAATAAAAAGCCTTTGTTTGGAAACCATCAATGAAGGAAAGAACCCACTGGAATGTTTGTAATTACAAGTGGCACCTTCTTGTTTAAATTCCAGAAGCCACAGTTTCTTTTTCGGAGATTGAAATTGAAGGCTCTAGCCAGCAGCTGCTGTTGTGGTTAATGGGCAGTTTCTCTGAAGATCTTCCAGTGCTGGTCCTCAAAAGCTCTGGTGTAGTTGCCATGAACTAGGGTTAGGAAAAAAAAGGAGATTTAGGTATTTATATGCATGCATGACCAAAATGATGTGTGGCCTTTAAGACCGAGAGAAAGCAAGCACTACGGAAACCTCTTTTGATTGACAGGTGTCTTGAGTGAGGGGAGAGAGAGGTGGAGTGGGGAGAGAGAGAGGTGGAGTGGGGAAAATTGTTAACTTTTAGTACATGTTTTACTGGAATATAGTCATTTGACCCAACACTTTGGATTATATATTTCAGAAATGTTAAATAAGCTTGAAATGAAAGTGCTTGATACTTATTTAAATGCTACTGGGTGTTTGAAGTTGATATTCCAGTGACATACGGACTTTTAAAAATGCCTAGAGTAAGTGTCGTCCTCTCGGCCAGCTTCCTTGGGAAGGTAGACTCTTAATTCCTCTTCAGCTGCCCAGCCCTGGAGGACAGTGTCAAATTCGAATTAAGATATGCCATCCCTAGAGTGGTGGTAGAATCTGCCTGAGAACAAAAGGTCCACCATTCAAATCTTGGCTGGGATTAACCTGAAAGTTAACATATGAAAAATGGAATCTTTCATCTTTCTGCCATAGGTATCAACTTCATACAAAGTCTCTATTATTGTAAATGACACCGTCATCAACCTAGTCTCTAAGGCTCCTAAATTTGGAGTCTTTTTTTTTTTTTCCTCTTCTTTAGCTTTCACTCCAGGACTAAAATTAAATGGGGCTGATCATTTCTCCACTACGTTCTCTGTAATCCTCAGTGCCCTTTATGAACCATGTTTTGTGAGCAGAAGCTTCCTAGCCAAATCCCACACTCCAGCCTTTCGCTGCTAGTGAGAAAGAGCTCTGTCTACCTCCTGCAGTTCTCTCTCTTTCTCTCTCTTTTTTTTCAGGACAGGATCATGATGCTTGCCTTCCAGAAATATAATCTCAAATTCTTACTTCTTGCATCAGCTTCAAACTCTAAACTATTTTGTCTTTAGGTGGTTTCTTCTTCAATTGCTCTAGAATTTCCTCTCTAATTACCCTCATTTCTTATTACTTTTCAGCCCAATCCTGATGGGACTGGAAGACTGATGATTCTCCAGTGAAACTGAGGAAGAAATTGGTCTACCCATCAGCCTTCAGATGGTTGCTGTTGCATAAAACTACTGTTTTTTCTTTAACTGTCTGCCTTGGTTTATAGGTGAATGACAGCTGATTCTCCTTGCCTACTTTGAGAATAAACACCTTCCTTTTATATCTTCCATTTTAACTAAAACATACTTAAACTAAAGTATTCTTCCACATAGACATTTCTTTTTCTGCTCTACAGGTACATGAGTATATTTCTTTCTGCTGAGTCAAAATATGTCAATATAATAACCATATCCTTAATGGAAATTTTAAATTTCAAAATTTCAAAATGTTTAACATGTATAAGGACTATTTGGTAGAACCTGTTTGAATGTAGGGATTTACTACAGCCTGAAAATGGTGTAATTGACTTAACAAATTACTAGCTGGCAAAGGAAGACTTTTAGGCAAAGTAAAGTTGTTCAGAAATGGAAGAGTTTTTAAGGGTTAAAGTCGAAGTCAGAGGACCTCATATGGAGCTGTTGACTTGGCATGAAATTAGTCCCTCTAAGAATGACCCAGGAAATGCCACCTAACCTTGTGTATTGGTGCTCATGTCTGGGATGTGTAGGTTCAGAGAAAACCCACCTGGAGAAGTGGCAGGGAAGTATTCTCAGACAAAGGCCTTTATTATCTAGTATTTTAAACAAATTTGACTTTGGGAGCAGTATTGCCTAACTAAACAGTCATGCCAGCATTGGGGCGGTCTACGAATGTGGTTCCTTTTTGGTAGATAACACAGAGAGTAAATTGTTGTTGGCCTAAGAAACAAAAGAATAAGGCTGTCATCCCAGCTGTTCGGGAGGCTCAGGCAAGAGGATCAAAAGTTTCAGGTCCTCCTTAGCAACTTAGTGACACCCTGTCTCAAGATAATACAGAGAAGGCTAGGAATGTAGCTCTTGCCTAGGAAGGATGAGGCCTGATCCCAGTACCAAGAACAAAAACAGCAACAAAAAAAGAAGCATCAAGATGAAATCTTTGTCTCTCAGCCTAACTGTTAAACTTGTTATTTTAAGGATTTTCTCAAATTCTTTATCTGGTATTACTATCTGCCATAATTCTGCCTTTATTTTCTTCCTTGTCTGACCTCCTTTCCCTTCAGAGTTAGTTCTTGTTAGTGTAAGAAGATTATGCAGCATGATAATAGAGTGATATAACAATCTGATGGTCTTGGAGTATTTGGGGACAGTCTTGGGGAGTAGATTGTACGTCAGAATGTGGTTTATGTATTTGGCTTTTTGCTAAATATGCCCGTGCTAAACCTAGCCACCCAGACTTTACGAATCTTCAGCTTGCTTTTCTCTTTGGAATAGAAGGAACATTGCCTCATTTCTTTTGCAGAAACGGTTATTTAAACAATGGAAACTTCAAAGATAGGGAGAAAAAAAACCCAAGTTAATTTAGTACTAAATTACTGCTCAAATGGTTTTATCTCTTAAAAGGTTCAAGTAGAGATTAGCTTAAATGACACTGAATTTCACTTTTCCTTATGCCTATCTTCTGAACACACATCCTTGTAAAGAGGCCTCCGTCCTTTTCCGTTAGTTTTGTTAGTAATCACTTGAATGTTAGTTGCTGTTTCCTTTCCCTTTCCTGAATCAAATCTCCCCATCACTGAGCCAGGTTGGCAAGTAGAATACCGTTTATACTAAGCAGTAAAGCATATGCTTTTCTCATGAATTAAGAACAACAAAAACAACGTGCCTTACAGATGACAAAAATACAGTCATATATGTGAATGTATTTAAGTAGGCAATGTTATCTATCTACCACTTTTATTAAAACAGCCACTACTGAGTAGTGAGGGTTGTGTTTCTCTGCATAATCACATTTGTAAATCCCTCATATGTTAGGTAATACTTAAAAAAATGTATTCACACACACACACAATATTGAAAGGATTCATTTAGGATAAACTCAATTGGTCCTAAGGTGGAATCGAAGAATAAAGTGGCAGAGATCCCACTGGAGTTGAATATCTTTGAAACTGATACAACGATTATAAATCTAGCTCCTGGGACTTTTAATACAGAGAGAACTTTTATTTTACTCAGACTTCTATGGTTTATTACCTTATTTAATTAAGAAGTGATATTTCTTTTTTGTTGTTTTGGTACCAAGGATTAAACCCAGGGTCGCTTAATCACTGAGCCACATCCCCAGCCCATTTTTATATTTTTATTTTGAGACAGGGTCTCACTAAGTTGCGTAGGGCCTCATCAGGTTGCTGAAGCTGGCTTTGAACTTGCAGTCCTCTTTCCTCAGCCTCTTGAGCTGCTGGTATTACAGGTGTGTGCCACAATGCCCAACAAGAAATGGTATTTCTATAGTTAATCCATTGCCATTTGGTAGAAAAATGAACACTTAAAAATCATTTTAAAATTAAGTGTCTTATACTGGGCTCTGTGTTAGGTACATCTCTGTCTTCCAGAAGATTTTTTAAAAAATTTTTATTTTTTAAAAATTTCAAGGGGTTGGGGATTTAGCTCAGTGGCACAGTGCTGGCCTAGCATTCGTAAGGCCCGAGTTTGATCCTTAGCCCTAAAAAAAAAAAAAAAAAAAAAAAAAAAAAATCAAAATCACAGGAACGTTGAAAGAAGACTAAAGCAGTAAATACTTACATTTGTCTTACCTAGATTAATCAATTGATGACATTTTTGCCTATTTGGTAAATAATATATACACATATACTTAGATGTATTTTTTTTCCTCTGAGTGACTGGAAAGCAAGAAGCACTAAAATACTGTATAATTCATGTGCTTAAGTCTCATGCCTTCATTTCCCATCCAACAGCCCAGGATTGTTTCTGTCTCCCATTCCTTATCTGTGTCTTCTGTCTCCTGAGATGAAAACCCTGGATCTCAGCTACATCAATATCTTAAAGTTAATACAAAATTCAGTTTGGAATTATTGCACCAAGAACCCTGAAGATACAAACCATGAATTAGGGACTGGGGTTGTTGCTCAGTGGTAGAGCACTTTCCTAGCACGTGTGAGGCACTGACTGGATTGGATCCTCATCACCACATGAAAAGTAAATAAATAAAGTAAAAGTATTATGTCCATCTACAACCAAAATAAATAAATAATTACCAAGAAAGCTTAGATTTTTTAAAAATTATTTGTGTTTTAAAATAGATCCTGCTGAAGGTAGACAGTATTGTGTTCACAATTTTGTAATTGTGTGTATGTGTGTATAAAATCAATTAACATACAGTTAGCGTATATTCAATTTTAGTTTTTCTGTTGATTTATTTTTTGAACACAGAAATCATGAACATGGCTCAAAAATGCCCCATACTTTCTATTCCATTGCCACCAACCTTCCTATAGTAGCAGTTTTATTCTTACTAGTTGATTTTTGGAATACCCAACTCTGTTTTTTCCTGTTAAAAAATAATGAACAGTGTTGTTCTGTTTTTTTATATTTTTACACAAACCAGTCCTAACATTTGCCTCTATCCTCTCTTCATAGTTGACAAATACTAGGTTTTGTACTTATTTTGACAATTTTTCCTTTGTCATTTGATTTTATTTTACTTTAGAAGCCAGTTTTTCTACTATCTTCTGTTTTCCATTTTTTTCTTCTAAGGTAATAGTTCTTTTCGGGTGGTGGGAAGAACTGTGTACATTTTTTTCTTTTAATTGACCAAGAAAGGAAGGACGTTCTTTGTGTATTAGTATAATTTGTGTCTCTGATGTTCATTAACCAGCTTCCGGTCAGTCATCTCTTACCCTTCTCTCCGTCCAATAAATTAGCAACCCCCCCTTTTTTAAAAATTGCATTATACACTTACTTTAAAGTGCAAAGCCAAGATAATTTTTACATATAAACCTCAGACCGCATTCTAAAACTGCCTGTTGGACATGTCAGCCGAGATGTTCCTCAGTTATTTCAAATATGAATGACGAAACGGCAACTATAATTCATTTGGTATTTCTTTTCATGATCTCATTAATCCTGTCACTCTGTTCGTAGCTACCACTGTCAAATCATTTTACAGATGACGAAATTGAGAGGAAAATGAACTTCTTTTCCAAGAAACACAAATGGTTAATTGTCAGAATCAGGATCTGAAATCAGATCTATCTTCAAAACCCATAATTTTAAACACTAGACCATATTATCTGAAAAGCAGGATGTCTAAAACTGAACTTAACATCTGTGCTCCCTACTTTTTCTTCTCTCCTGCATTTCCTATCCTAATGAAGGGTATCCACCCATGAGTTAAATAAGTCTGGGAGTCATTTTAGAACATTCCTTCCTTCGCTATCTTCTCCCCTCCTAATAGCTACTGAGTCCTGCCTGTTTTCATTTTGCAGATGAGGAAAGTAGATTTAAGCTTGTGTAACAACCCCTTAATTGATCCATTTACCTCTCCCCTTATCCCTTGTAATGCATCCTTGATACTGCTTCTAGACAGATCTTTCTAAAACATCCTTTTGATTGTCACTTTATACATAAAAATCCTTAAATTTGTATTCTTGGTACCTGAAAGATGAAGCTTATTCTCTGTCAGGGTGGCTGATGACTTGTTTTCTTTTGAAGCGGATCTCTTACCCACCCTACACACTTAGGACTACCAGAGTAAACGAGTCCCAGATGCACCAAGCTCTCGTACTTCCCCACCTGAAGCACCCTTATCTCTGTGGATGATTCCTATGTGTCCTTTCAGAATCCAGCTCAAGCACTGATTCTTCAAGGAAACTTCCATGACCACTCAGGATGGTTGTTTCATTGTGTTGTGCCCTTTCCTGATGTCTCTTTTTCCTTCTTGTCAAACAGCCTTCCCTGATTCGCCTGGGTCTCTATATACCTGTTATACATTTTGTATTTGTCCAGTTTGTTTCCAACAACAGAAGTGACCTATCATTCTACCTTCCATGTCAGCATGTTTAAATCCTATAAAGGCCCAGGTCCAGTGATTCTTCTCTAAGACTTATATAATCTCCCATTCTCAGTATGGTGTTTTCTTTTTAATTTCTGGTTAGTTTTGCTGAGCATTCTTTGGCATTATCTTAATGTATAGACACCTTGACGGGTGTCCATAGATGCATCATACAATACACATGTATTGTAACCATGTGTCTTGTACAGGAGGGATGATTTTGTATGCATCTTTATAAACTTAACAGCACAAAGCCCAAGGCCCTGCACATAGTACGTACTTAATAAACCTTTGTTGAACCAAGGATGCATTGGAAATTAGGTGTCCATTGCCCATTAAATAGATTCTAATTCTGTTAGCATGAATGTGAACAGGGAACATGATGATATTATTTAGACTTGAAGAGCAGTTTAAAAATGCTAATTATTCAATCATCATCCTGTTAAACAATTTGATTTCCGTTATGTATACATCTTATGTGTGCTTTTCATTGTCAATACTGGTAGTTGGGATATATAATTTTCACTAGGACTTACTGTTGATAAATTTAACTTGATGATTGTCCTATTAGTTTTTAGATTTAAAATTCTTACTAGAACTTGTCTTTTTTTCTCATAGTGGATGAAGAGCTGTCAATATGCCTGACTCTTTCGTTCCTTTAAGGACTGACTTCTAGTGTTGTTTCATACTTGGTTCTTGGGCAATCACTGGAGAGATTTACACTGCAGCCGAGATAAGAGAATCTCTTTCCACTTATTTAATCACTTCACAGTCTTGGGATAGCTGGACTTTGAGTCATTGCCTAGGCCATATCGGCACTTTAGAGTTGAAGCAGCAAACCAAGAAACTTATCTCTGAGGCCATCTGCTCCTCTTCACCTTAGCTTTCATGACAGTCTTGTCTTGAAACTGAGATATATTCTCAGAAGAGGTGGTGAACATAGGGAAATTTAAACCTCAGGGTAACAGTTTTCCTTGTACAGTAATAAAGATGTATGTGGAGTCAGTGGCTACAGAATCAAAAAATAGATCACAGTAATCGGATCAAACATGAGAAATGGCTTGTTGCTCTATTTAAAAAAATGAGGTGGGTAAGGCCGTCTGTTTCGTGGGGATGTTTCCGCTTTTTGACTACACGGTTGGTGCAAAGCAAGACTGGCAAAATGAAGCTTTTAGAGTTAATTGTTTACAACTGATCTACTTTCAAACAAAGATTTTCTTTTAGCTTTGGTGGAAAATGGGAGAGATTTTCTGTAAGCAGATAGGAGACTGTGTTTGCTCTCACAGTACCTTTTAATTTAGGACAAGTTTGGAGTTTGTTCTTCCTGTGAATACAGAGGTGGAACCACTCTAACCGGAGTTTATTGCTGTAATATTTTTTAAATGAATCTGTAACGCTGATAGATCTGTGAGCTTGCGAAGGCGTTTTTGAGAGGGGGTGGTCAGCCCTTTTTCTCACTGTCATAAGTGATGCTTACTCAATAACTCTAACCTCCTGACGGTGCCGGGAGGGAGGATTGCCAATTGTAACTTGTTTTTTTTATGGCTTATTTCTAACAAGTTCTCCTCATAGTCACATCCATCCTTTTAGGCTTCTCTTCTCCCTGCCTGGTATGCATGCAGCCTGGTTTGCGTTTGGTGCTGTAAATGCTTTGAATTATGGAGAATTATAGTATTTTGTTGATGCTTCCCTTGTAGCTATGTAGCTCCGTGTTGTCTTATATAGCTTGCCTTTCTTGGCCATTGTGAATGGATTATTACAGTTAGTTGAGATTTTGAGAATGACTTATTTTATTTCTGTCATGTGCCATATTCCCTTTTTTGGTCGAATGTTTTCACGGATTGCCTTTTCATGAAATCCTTTATAGACATTAAAGCCTTTCTTTCTACCCTAACTCTTGGCAGCCATTTCCTTATTATTGTGACCTAATGTCAAGTAAATAATGATATGATGGCAATAGTCAAGAAAAATTATATCTTTGAAATACAAATTTGGTCCTTGTGTTAATGTTTACTATATGATTGGTTTTATCCAAGAAGAAGAATAGATGAGTTAATCAATTTCTTCTAGAATTAGGTGGCTAATGCTTTAAGTGTCCTATTTAGAAACAATTACATCTAGATCCTGTCTGCAGAATTGCTTATTTCATTATTCTGGTCATTTGCATGAAAACAAGTTGATGATTCTTTAAATAACCTGTCCGTTCAGTTATCTTTTCCTCCTGAATTGTTAATCCTCAAGCATATTCCATTCATGCACTAGCATGAATCAGATCTAGAAAGGAAGAATTTCAGGCTAAGGCAATACAGATTTTTCCTTCACCTTTCATAAACCAAAAATGATCTCCCATTTTCATATCAATTTACCTATGATTATATCTCTTTATCCTGGTTTCATAAGGTGAGTGCATACAGTATTATATTTTAATAGAATATTTTTCAAGGTTTTAAGATTTTTAAAAATGAGGTCATCACCTTCAAGATTTTGACCTGAACTTTTCATGAACTAAAGGGGCAAGAAAAGGATAGATGGGTGGTAGCGGTGGTGGGGAGATGAATATATAATGTAGTTATAATGGAATAACTGATCAAAGTTAACTTCATTTTATAACATTTATCTGGTGCTGGTTCCCAGAGCACTCTACCATTTCAACGCGAGAACTCTGCGTTTACATATTGAATTTCCCCGTAAGATTCTCTTTGAGAAACTCTTCTGTTTTGTCTGTTATTGTCAGAGGTTTGACAAGGGGCCTAAACTGTTCAAAACAACACGGCTAGCGAGAATGAAGCTCAGTTTATTGGGAGATCACGTTAGGTCCGGGGCTGGAGTCATAGGTAGTGACAAAGATTGTTTGTTTGCCTGATCTTTCGTCTCTTCATATTCTTTCTCTTTTGGGTCCTGTAAGATGTGATTGGTCACAGCAGACACCTGGAGAAGCAGCTGGGATTTCTGATCTTTTGCATCTGTCTTCAAAGCAGAAGCATATAAAGTGGGGAACTAGCTTGGATTTAGGGGTGCCTCAAAGGCTTTTCCTTTAAATGAAAGCTTGAAAACATGGGGAAGGTCAGTTGTGGTGGCCCATCCCAGTAATCCCAGCAACTCAGGAGGCTGAGGCAGGAGGATTACAAATTCAAAGCCAGCCTCAGCAATTTAGGGAGGCTGTAAGCAACTTACTGAGACTCTGCCTCAAAATAAAAATAAAAAAAGGTTAGGGATGTGGCTCCATGATTAAGTGCCCCTGGGTTCAATTCCCAGTAACAAACAAACATGGGGAAGATTTCCACCAAGAAAGACATCGCAAGTTGAGGACAACTACATGAATAAAGTTTACAAATAGAAAATTTAAAGCAGTCCGTGAGAGATGGGATTAACAAAAGATAGCTGGGGACCAGATTGTGGAAAAACTTGCAATGCCAGGTTTAGAGTAAATGCAAAAAGTCATTGGAACCATTGAAAATGTTTTTGAATGAAGAGGTAAAATCAGTTTCATGGTTTAGGTGTGTGAATCTGGCAATGATTAGAAATTAAGAGATTAGATTAGAAGTGGAGAGATGTTAGGAATATAGTAGTTCAAATAATTCTGAAAACTTGAACTATGGCAGGGAAGGAGGAATAGTGGAAGAATTGACTGGATTTAGTGGGCTGACTAGAAAAATGAGATTGAGCACAAATATACAATAGAAATGTATGTATTCTTTGATTTTAAACTTGAGTCACTGGAAGAACGAGTATTCTTTTTTTTTGGCAGGTCTGGAGATTTCAAGCTAGGGTAGTTCTACCACTGAGTTTATCCCCAGCCCTCACCCATTTTTAATAAATTTGTTATTTGAGACAAAGGTGGCTTTGGATTAGCAATCCTCCTGCCTCAGCCTCCTGAGTAGCTAGGTTTGTAGGTGAATGCCACTATGCCCAACCAAGAATGGATATTCTAATTAACATAAATAAATGTTAAGTTTATTAAGGGAAAACAATGAGCTTGGTTTGAGATATATTATACTTAAATTATCATTGGAACACAGAGGTGGAAATATTAAAAAGACAGTTTGATATGTACTAGAGTTTGGAGACAATTCGGGAGTAGAGATAGAGATGCAGATTTGAAAGGTATCAACAAAGAGATGAGAGCTAAAGTCTTATGTATGTTACTTGGTTACTTTTTTGATACTCATATACTGAATTTCCCAATGTTACTGGAAACATCATGTCAGGTGCCGAAGACAGGGTTGGTGCATAGAGGTAGAACCTTAAGGCAGGTGTGTGGGGGACAGAATAAAGAACCGTGGTGTACACGGAGGACTGGGAAATCAATACTGAGGAAGAAGCAGGGGCATGGGCAGGGTAGATGTGGTATGGAAGATTCTAACTATGGTGCTGAAAGGTCATTGAAGGAAGAGTATTGTCTTGGAAATGAATGAATTATGGGGATGAGGTTATATAAGCAAATGAAATTAGACTTGAGGGATTTAACTAGTCACAGCTGAGATACAGTATTGCCAGAAGCAGATTTCAGGTATTTTGATTCGAGTCCATTTTTCACTGAAGTACAAGTATACTAAATTGTGTCTTAGTGTGGTATAGAGAACCATGGAGAGCCTGTTAAGCCTGCCTATATTACTTAAAATGTTTTAAAATGAATATTCTTGAGGTCATGGTGTTGAGTAAAGAGCAAATTAGTGATCCTCACAGCTGCCCTTGTATTTCTCTTGATGAATGACAGCTTTGGCAGGTTAGGCATGGAGGGAGGATAGATGGAAGCTGTTTTTCTGGAAGTGTGTTGCTTTAACAACCACCACCAAAGAAGGACAACAAATCCTGGTATAGCACATGAAGCACTTCAAGGATAGCAGGAAGATTCTCCGTCAGCTTAATAGCATTTCCTATTCTTTAGGTAGATTAATGTCTGCCACCTTGTTTTTCAACATGCTGTGCAAAGTTCAGAAAGACTGCATGGTTCTATTTTAGTCTGTTCACTATTGCTATAACAAAATACCTGAGACTGAATATTTTATGGAGAAAAGAAGTTTATTTTGACTCATGATTCTTTAGGACCAAGAGCATGGTGCTGGCATTTGCTCAGCTTTTGGTGAAGACCTCATGGCAAGTAGGTGTATGATGTCAAGGTAAAACTTGTGGGGTAAACTTGTTTTATAATAGCTCACTCTCATGAGAAGTGATCCATTCTTGTAAGAACTAATTCACTCTAGTGAAAAAGATTAATCTCTTTTAAAGGCTCCTCATCACAACACCACTAATTGGCAACCAAATTTCAATGCAAGTTTTGGCAAGGACAAGCCTTTAAACCATTACAGTTCCTTAGCACATATTAGTCACTAGGAGATCACAAATTGAATTGTTATATGGGAGCATTTTGATCTGCAATTGAGTAGAGAGAATATAACAACACACAGTTATAGTTGGCATCTTCTCGACGTTTCCATGTGAAAGGTGCATCTTTGTAGACATTTTATCTATTAATTTTAGGAAATGATTGGTCTTCTGTAAGTAGGATGGAAAGAAGTTTGCTTAATTTAGCAGTAGAGCTCTCGAACCTGGGTGGGATAGTGATGATGGAAATAGTCCTTATTTGTTGTGTACAGCTTAATAACCATTAGTGACATTTGACCAAAGAGCATTTGAAAGGTGTGCTTTGTGTGGCTGAGGAGCTGAATTTTCACATCCATGGCTGTTGGGTTCCAAATTGGAAGAAACATCCAATAAAAAAACTTAAGAAGCCAGATTCTTATGTTCATTAATAGCATGAACTGGTGATAAGAGGATGGAAGAAAGGTCAAGGTGTATTGGTATTCACTCCTTATTTGGAAGGTTTATGTGGAATATTGAGCTCAGTTATAATGGACATCTGAACTTTTCTTCTTTGCTTTTCTTTTGTATGTCTAAAAGCCTCTTGAATGTCTTAATTGTTCATTCTTCATTTGAGAAATTATTCCTTTGGCCTTAGGTGGGGTACAGCTCATCTACTGCATAGATTAATAGCTCCAGCTTTGTCCTTAGGAAGCTAAATCTTGAAGGTTACTGTACATGGCTACATTGCCGTATGACAATTCACATGGTGATTTTTAAATTTTTTTCCAGTGATGCTGAAAGTGAGTGAAATGTGGAAAAAAAACATTATTCATTTTAAATAGTTTGACTGCCAGGTTAATGCGACTCTTAAGCGGAGCTTCATGAGGTCTGGCCATAGTAACTGCTTTTAACTTGATTTAAAGTTCTTAAACATTCTGAATTGCCTCACCTAATCTTTTTATACTGAACGTACAATTTTCAGGGTCTTTTTTATTTTCAAATCCATAACTGACAGCTGCTCAACACCTCATTCAAATAGTTTTAAGAGTTTTAGAGAAAAGTTCGGACAGACTGGATTTACTGACATCAGTTGGATTGAGATATTATGGATTTAGAGGTGATAGAGAAGGGTAGAGAAAATGTGAAATAATTATTGCATGTTTCCTGCTTGTGCAATGACAGGGATTTGAAATCTAATAACTAAGAAAACTGAAACGTGGCAGAGTGACGTTTGAGTTAACTTTCAAATCTTAATATAAGGAATGAAAATTCCAGTTGAAAACAAAATTTTCTTATTGTCCCATTTGTTTTATTACATTTAAAAAATTAATATACACAATACAGAAGTATGCATGTACCAAAACCTTCGTACAACTTTTTTTTTTTTTTTTACATACATCTCACATCTCACAGACTCTGTGAACTAACTCATCAGGGGATTCCATGGTGTCTAGTTCACTGCAAATATTTCTCAAATGGAATTACCATTTAATAAGAGAAACAACACATACAGTTTTTCACCTCTACTCCCAGTGACTAATGACATCATCTTGTGACTCAACTCGAGAAGGCTGTGGGCTACTGGTGAAACTGAGAAGCTTCAGAGTGTACTATTTATTCAAGAGTTAAAACAAATGTGGCTGTAAGCTTTGCCCCCTGCCTTTGATGCCTTTTGAGTAAATGCTCTGTGTGTGTGTGTGTGTGTGTGTGTGTGTGGCCTACTATGTGTTGTACACTGTGGTAAGTATTAGTTTTGCAGAGATTAATTATATAGACTCTCTTCAAGGGGCTATTATTTTAGACTCTTGTACAGGAGACAGTAAAGATAATAATACTGTGTGCTAAGGACCTTGTAAGACAGATTTAGAGTATGTGGAAGAATAGAAAGAGTGTCTAATGCAGGATAGAGATTTAGAGTTTGGAAGATTTTTAGGAGATCCTTGGAGTTGAATCTTCAAAGATAGGTAAGAGATTCACATAGGTGGTATGAGTAGTTTTCCAGGTGGAGAGATAATATGTGGAAATATATGGAAACATAAAAAGCATGGGGCATTCAGAAGCTTACAAGTGCTTAGGGATAGCTGGGGAGAAAGGCCTTTCAGAGAACATCAGGGTGTGAAGCTGGGGAGGGTATAGAGGAGTCAATCAGAAAAGACCAACTTGATAATAATCGGGGATCTAGGCCTCATTCCATAGTCTTTGTGGAATTGTGGGGAAGGGTGTGGAACAGATCCAGAGAATTTGAGGCCAGAGGTAGGAGAATAGTTAGGAAGAAGCTGTGGAAGATTAGCTGAGATTATGAGGACTTTAACAAGGAACTTGCAATGCAGTTAGGCAGAAAGTTAGTTTCAGGAGATAGAATTTCATCACTGCTGGAGGGAGCAAGATGAAGAAAGAGTCTAGGTGACGGGTCAGGTTGTGACTTGGCCACTCTGTGGGTGAAGAGCCCACAAACAAAGATAGGGAGTTTGGAGGTTGGACAGAGTGTGGAGTTAAGGATGCTGTGCGTGACTCTGGAGTTGCTGAATTTGACGCTCATCCAGGAGGAGATACCAGCAGCACTCTAGAGCATCTGCTTGGTTTCATGGTCTTGGGTGAGATTTCCTAAGAAGAAAGGACATGGGGTGGAAGAGGAAGAGTTGCTGAAGATGGAACGTCTGGGGGCACTAACAATTAAAGGTAGGCCAAAGAAGATGAAGTAGTAAAAGGAATGAACGCGGAGGTCTTGGCTCCAAGAGAGAAGATGGTTCTGCGAAGGGGAGTGAGAAACTACCATGCTGTAGGCAGGTCAGGTAGGGAAAGGCTGTGGCCCTGGGCATTTATAGAGGAGCTCTGCAGCAGGGAGTGTGGAAACCAGGTGGCAGGGTGGCGGCATAAGGAAAGTGCAGAATAGGTAGCGAGAGTGTGGACTAGTGCTTTCAAAGGCTCGGCTGGGGAAGCTAAGTGTGGGAGAAGGAAGTGGAAATATGGAAATGTAGGAATAGGGGACATTGTAGGTGTATTTTAAATTAGGGAAATGAAAAGGTTTGCATCGAAATATGAAGAAGTATAGAGGGAGGTGAAGAAGTGAAAGTGTATCACTGACTCACAGGGGCCACGAGAGGCGCAGGAGCTGGTGTTGGCTTGAGGGAAGCCATTTCTTCTTCAGATAGAGGTAATGGGAGAACCCTCAGAGGGGAGGTGGATGCAGTAGGACTGTGCGCAGCAGGACAGAGGCCCTGAGAGAGGGAGGACCTCCTGGGGAATGCAGAAACCCCTGTTGTACCTCTTGACAGTGAGATGGACCTGCTGGTGAGGGCAGGCTGCAGTGACAGCTGGGAGATTTGAAACACCCTCCTAGGGAACTCAGAAGATTGCAGGGCACCCAGCTGAGTTTGGAAACCTCTTGTTAGAATGTTCCCTGGCTTGGTTGCTGATTGTCCTTACCTGAGCGGCAGGCTGAATGTCCCTCTTTCCCCGGGAGATGCCGTGGTACTGAGGAGTCCTTCATACCCTCGCGCCCCGTCAGAGGGAAGGCAAGTTAGTATAACATGCAGATGTACAGCTGAAGGGGACTTGAGGGAGTCTGGGGACAAATCTCATTTTGTAAACAAGGAAACGAACTCAGATAAATGAAGTGACTTATTCAAGCAAATCCAAAGTCAGGGCTAAACCCCAGACCTCCGAATTGTGGCCCAGGGTTCTCTGTTCCCTTGCCATCACCTTGATAAGGATTGTGAGTGAATTCATTCTTTGTAAATGCTCTTACTTTCTCATATCGGACACTGGGAATTTTATACCATTTTCTTTCTCTTCTGTTTTCCCCCTTTCTCTTCCAAACAAGTATAACCATATTCTGGGATGCTCAAAATAGGAAAAAAAAAAAATTTAAGTTACTTAAGTGGAGATGATATTTGATTAGATAAGAATATTACTTGAGACTTATGAAAAGGTGCAACTTAAATATTGAAGTGTTTGGAGTTTCCTTGATGAACTTTCTATTTTGTTTAAAAAGTAGATTTATTCATTTTTTAAAAAGTAGATTAATTCTTTCATTTATTCTGTATTTCAAAGGGTTATGGTGATTTAGTAGCAAGAATTCTCATAGCTGCCCTGTTTGCTGACAATTGGTATTCATTAATACTCTCTCCATCTAGAGTATCAAGTTTGATATGGGTAACTTGTGTATGCCTCTTTGGGATCTAATGTCCACGTCCTTAACCTAGGCAAGAAATAAGAGGCAGAAACACAGATTTGGCAGGAGTGATTTAGTGTGGAACAGGGGACCCTTAATTAATTATCATTGTTTATAATACATTTTTCTTCTTTGTTTCCAAGAATGAGAATAATTCAGCAACATGACTGATAAATAAAACATAAAAGGTCAGTTATGGTTGCCCTGGTAACTATATTTCTCAGTAAGTATTTTGTTTGCCATGAAATGTGTCCTGAGTGATTTACTGGAAATCACACTCTGAATGTCATGACTTTTTGTATTTAAATTTCTTATGCACTCATTTAGAAGTGACAATTTTATAGGTTTTTGGGGTTGGGTTCCGAAGCAGTATGTGTGATGGGGATCCTTGTGTTTTTCTCTTTTTTTGGAAGACAAACAGGAAACTGTGATTACAGTGAATTTATTTAAGTTTAAGAATTAACATCTAAGTCTGAAGCAGGATTTTAAGAGTAGAGTTATGTACTATGTGACATTTCGGCCAACGGTGAGCTGTATATATAATGGTAATCCCATAAGATTACAGTGGAACTGAAGAATTCCTATTGCCTAACGACGTTGCTGTCTTCGTATCATGGTGTAATACACAACTCAAGTGCTTATGATGCTGGTGTCAGTGCACCTACTGTGCTGCCCGTCACATCATGTGCCATATAAAATTATAGCACGAACAGTTACTTAGAGCACCTGATAATGAATGAATAGTATAGGTTTAGGTGTTTACTATATTGGTGCTTTTTATTGTTATTTTAGAGTTTAAAAAAGGTGTATCATGACTCGATAGGCTGTGCTATGCCAGCAGCAACAGTGTACACCTTATGTTTACTGCCATTTCTTCATTACATAATTGTTTCTTGTGCTTTATTTAAATCTCATGTTGTTTTGTTCACCACGGCCCAGGAGCAATAGATTATAGTGCGCGCGCACACACACGCACACACACCACTGTGTATCCTAGATGTATAATAGGTTGTCCCCTCTAGGGTTGTGTAAGTACACTTTTTGAGGTTTGCCCAATGATGAATTGAATAATGACAGATTTCTTGTTAAGTGACACATGACTATATTTTAATGGTTTTTGTGATAGATGGAATTTCTTAAAACTGGAAAGTTTTTATATAGAACTTAGACAAAGCCTATTTTCTAGTAAATAATCAGGAATGTATTAACTCATATCTTTTGACTTAATTCCTATGCAATGACTCTTGAGTAGAATAAATTATTCGAAAAAAAGTGTTAAAGATGAAAATAAAAATAATTAAGCAATTAGAGCAATTGCCATCTTCTTGAAGATTTATGTTGGTATGAATTAAAATTAAGTGAATTTTAAGAAAGAAGTTTAATATATTCTTTGACCCCAAACAGAAACCTTCTTCATCCTATAAAAATATAGTTTTTAAATGTACAAATATAAACTTAGAAGGATGTAGCTGCCGCATTGTTTTTAATAAGAAAAAATTGCAAACACTCCAAACGTCTGTCAGGAGGGGACTGGTTAAATAAATTATGATCTGTCCACATAATGGAATACTTGGTATTCCATTAAGAAGAGTGATTGTATTAAAAAGTGATGTTGATCTATGTCTACTGACAAGAGATTTACAGGATGTATCAGTAATAATAATAATAATAATAAAAAATTTTTATTATTATTCTGTAATGCCTACTGTCTTATTGGTGTATTCATTTAAATTTGAAGAATAAACACAAAGCTCTTAACAGTTGCCTCTGGAGAGTGGGATTTTAAAGGACTTTTCAAAGTTACGTTTGCATATTGTTTAAAATTTCTATCATGAATATGGGTTACCTTTGTAATTGGAGAATAAGAAAAGATACAAAGCCTACTATTTAAAGGATCTAAAAATCAGTTGAAATGGGTGCTGCAAGCGCACACATTAGGCTTTTTGTATAAACCTTTCATTTACTGTTTGTTTTTGTCTAGATGCCTAGGAGTTTAAAGAGGCGTTTATGTTTATGTCTCTTGAGCCATAGTAATTATTTCTAACTCCTTAGATAGCCGCTGTTTTGTTTCCTCACGTTTCAGTTTTCCAAGTTTATCTTTTTCTTTAGATTATTTCTTTACCAAGCAACTTTTTATTTATATTATTTAGTTGCTGCTGAGTGTGCTTGTCTTGTTGTTTAAGCAGTGTTGTGGTCCTGAATATTGTATTTTATTTTAAAATATGATAACCTTTGTATGCCAGGGGATTTAGAAGTGGAATCTGGCCATCAGACTAAATCTGGATGCGAGTTTTCCAGGTCCTGACTCTGTTGTGCTGAATGTATAGGTTTCTCTTTTTCTGCGTGTCTGGATCCCAGCGGCGGCAGCGGCCTGGAGAGGAGACTGTAGTACAGCCAGTATGTCTTTTTGCAAATAGGATTAGGAAGAAAATGCACACGGGCCGACCGTTTATCGCCATTTTCAACGTCTAAGCTTAGTTTGTTAGCACACGGAGTGGAGCAGAAATCGCTATTTCAGGCGCTTGCTGTGAGCTTTACTGCTCAGTGCTGTGATGATGTCTGTTAGGATAAAGCTGCATGGTGAGGTACACCTTAGGTCACAGTGCTGACATGGTGGATATATTTTATGGATCTATTGATTTAATGCAAATTTAGAAAACAGCCTTACGGTTTTATTTTCTCTTCTGCGTAGGGAGGCATATGGAAACTTTTTTTTTTTTTTTTTTTTGGTACAAGATGCTTTACTGCTGAGCCCTTTTTAGTTTTTGTTTTGAGATAGGATCTCACTAAGTGGCTGAGGCTGGCCTCAAATTTGCCGTCCTCCTGCCCTAGCCTCCTGAGTCACTGGGATCACAGGTGTGTGCTACTGTACCCCTTAGAAACATGCTTTTAAGGTGGTTTTCAGCAAGAAGTTACTACACACTAGATAAGATTTAGGCAGTAGTTTTCAATATTTTTTGACATGACCCATGCAACTGTATGCACAATAAATTTATACGATACACTTAATCTCTACTGTGTTCAGTGTACCTTGATTTTTTCTTCAGACAATTCTCATGTTTTTTCCTTTCCTTTCCCTATTAATCCTAACCTATGCACTATCCTATTCTGTCCTGCCCAGTAGGCTGCCCTACTCTATCCTACTCTACTCAGTTCCGTCACATCTAGTTCATTAAAAAATGCTCAGTGGGATCTAATAAGTTTATTTTAAGACTCACCATTTGAAAATCATTGATATGAAGGATGGGAGATGTAGTAAATAAAATTACCAAAGATTTTGGATGTTATCTTTATTTAAATGTTGCTGATTGTTTTTTTTTTTTTTTGAAAGTCAGTGTATGTTAACTTTCAGTTAAGATAGTGCCCCACGGCTGGCTTCCTGCCAGGACTAAGCCACCTCATCATGAGATATATACAGTTGATTTGAAACCATCTTTTTTTCAGGATAGTTTTTAACTTGGAAGTCTTTCACACCTTCTCATTGTGTAAATGTTGAGTAGTCTGAGTATCCAGTGATGCTAATAAAGTTTGCATTTTCGCGGTGTGGATTATGCACTACAGAATGTTTAATTCCAGAATCATTTTCTCCAACTTCCCAGCAGGCTTCTGGCTGTCTGCTTCTGCCATCTACTAATGTGCATAGAGGATGCAAACTCATTGTAATATTGGGCTTAAACCCCTAAGTTGAAGTAAACCTGCCTCTTTGGAAAAAATAAACAAAAACCAAGAAAATTACCAATCACTGTAGTACACTTAAAAATCACATCCAAATGATCTTCTATAATCTGGTCTTGGTTCTTTTAGTTTTGCTAAGGTGGTATTGACTTTGCTGCTGGATTTTTTTAAATCACTTTTTTTTTTTAAGAGAGGGAGTGAGAGAATCTATTATATTTATTTTTTCATCTCACCCTTGCTTTGCCAACACTTAGTTGTGTATGTGGGGTTGGGGTTTGAATCTGGGTCCACACTCATGCAAGGCAAGTGCCATAACCTCTGAGCCACTGCTCCAGCCCCTGAATAATTTTATAACTGAATTTTAACCTTAATTTTAAAGTTATATAATCACAACATAAGTTATATTCGTAAGACTCTTGACAATACAGATAGAATATATGACTGGTATTTACCTTAGTGACTGGTTTGGTACCAGGACACACTGGTCCTTGATACATGTATTGATTTGATTTGAATGTGAACTGCATATTAAATATCAAGGCATTGGTAATACCATAATAATTAAAAGAAAATTTTTTTAGTTTAATGTATTTTAATAGCAAACTTAGGAATAGCACAAAACAATATTAAAAACATGTATTTGCATGTAGGAAATTCAGAAAAGTATGGCTAATAGATGGAATATATTGTATAATTAAAATTCTACAAACACTATTTAGTTGCTGTTAATAAGAAACTTACTTGTTTTTAAAAAAATTTCAAATGCTGGCATTGTCCGGAAGAAACAGATTTATTTGTAATTGTTATAAAGCTGAACTGTTGAAACTTGTTCACTGAAACATTTGACTTGCATTAATGTTTTATGTCCCTGCACTTATATTAAAAAAAAATCACTCAAAAAATGCTGGAGTGGTGACTTAGTATTTGGGGCAATTGCCTGGCATGCATGAGGACCCAGGTTCAAACCCCTGCACCACATACACAACTGAGTGTCAGAGAAACAAAGGCCAGATGAAAAAAGTAAATAAATTTGATTCTCTCTTTCCCCTCTCTCTTTTCATTGGTTCAGCATAGTCTTACATATTGGAGGGAATGGTTGTCATATATTCATACATACATAAATTTTGACAAAGTAAATTAAACTGGATCCTAGACCAGGTTCTCCCCACCTTCATCCAATCCCCGATCTCATGTCTCCACTGTAATACCCGCACGTTATAGATGGAAATGAGCATATACACGTACGTTAATTATTGAAATTTCTGAGTTTCTCTGCCTGCCTGGGTATGGTTTGGCGTCTCGTGGGAGTCCAGTGCACACAGCCTGTTCACCATATTGATAATCCCCCTTTCCCTTGCTCCTCTCCCTCCCTCCCTTCTCCCCCTACCTTCATAGTTCTGGCTCCCCCAGCTTATGTGAAATTTCACTTTTGTTGAGCTTATTAATTAGACTTAGCTAACTTTCATCCTATCTTAGGTTTTATCCCTCTCTTTAAAAGAAAGAAAGAGATTTTCTGTCCATCTACAGTTTTAAAAAAATATTAAAAGGGGTTGGAGCAGTGGCCCAGCAGTTGGAGTGCTTGCCTGGCATGCATGAGGACCTGAGTTTGAACTGCAGAACCACATATACAGCTAAGTGTCAGAGAGACAACGTCCAGATGAAAAAGTAATGAAAACTGATTTAAAAAAAATGAAAAAACCTGCCAATACCTGATTTTTCTACCCTATTTTTTCAGTTGTGATCATATACTTAGTTACCTTTTGCTCTGGAAAACAAAGATCTTTTTTTCGAGGTGGGAGGAAGCATGTCAGTTTTATTTTTTCCCTTTTTTTATTAGATGGATATAGAAATAAAATTGAGGGGGAAACATTATCCAACATCAAAGAACCAATGTATATATACTTAGTTATCCAGGGCTAATGCCATATCATAGGTGCCCTGCTTGGGTCCCCCCTGTTGCTGTTTCCCCCAGAAGAACTCCTGAGTTAAATGGATATTTCGTGGAGGTCAGAGATCTCCTTCTGAGATGATTCCCCCATATTCCCACCCTCCAGTCTCCTAGGAGTTCTTCCTTCTCCCTCCCCCCACACTCTATGTCTCCAAGTATCCTAGGGAGTCATCTCCCTGTTGCATTAAGAATCATACAATTTGAAGTTATTGTTAGCTTAGCCATCTACCCTACTGCTTCCCCATGTATTCTAGCTTCCACAGATGAGAGATACCATTTGGCCCTTGAGTCTCTGAGATTGGGATACTTCACTTAGCATAATTCTTTCCATCTCCATCCATTTGATATCAAAAGCCATAATATTGTCTTCTCTAATGGCTGAGTAGTATTCTATTGTGTATGTTCCAAAATTTTTGTATCCACTCGTGGAGTGAGGGGCATCTGGGTTGGTTCCATAGTCTAGCTATAGTAAATTGAGCTGCTATAAACATTGATGAAGCCACATCAATATAATACGCTGATTTGAACTCTTTTGGGAAAATATCCAGGAGTGGGATAGCTGGGTCATTAAGGTGGGAAAACAAAGATCTTTAATTTTCAGAATTACCAAAAACAGGAAGAAAAGATTTTTTTTTGAGAATGAAACTTATCTCCGTGGATTCTCTTCAGCATGTTTGTCACACGCAGTGTGCTAGTTGAATGCCTTTTGGCATAATTTTGCATGATGGCCTGGATAGCACATAGGTTGGAATGTCCTCGAAGGCCAACCAGATAAGCTTTACTTGCCTCCTGCATACAGCACCAGTAACTGCGCTCTGGAAGCACATATGTATTTTGAATTCCTGAGCAGTTTGTTGCAGCAGTCCCTGGAAGGGGAGTTCGCCAGCCTGGTTCAGCGGACTTCTTACAGTGCCATATTTCACGGAGCACCGCAGTGCCAGGCCTGTAGCAATGCGTTTCTTTGTTCAACCACTAGAGGCGCTTTTGCAAGCGGCTTCCATGGCCTGTTGCTTCCCTGATGCTTCATCTTGTGTGGGCTGTTGGCTTTGTAAGAGCTGTAGAATGGGGGCTGGAGCAGTGGCTGGGTGGTTATGGCACTTGCCTGTGCATGCACAAGTACACGGGTTCAAACCCAGCACCTCCTTATACACCTAAGTGTTGGAGAAGCGAAGGCCATGTAAAAAACTCAATAAAAATTGATTTTTCTCTCTCTCTCTGTCCTTCTCTCTTAAAAAAAAAAAAAAAGAGCTATAGTATGAAAAACTCCTTGATTATCCCCCTTTTTGACTGGATTTGGGTGAGCTAGAGATTGTGAACACATTGAATGAACACTTCACTGAGTACTTACTACGAACCAATTATATTTATCATCTCATTGAGTTCTTACAGTCGTTCTAAGAGAGTGAACTTATTTTCTAGTGAAAAATTAGTTTAACTGATATTTTAAAGAATTTGTTTTTGGGGCTGGAGAGGTGGCTCAGTGCTTATAATGCTTGCCTGGCATGTGCAAGGACTCAGGTTCAAACCCAGAACCGTATACACAACTAAGTGACAGTAAAAATAAAATTGTTTCTCTCTTTCACTCACTCCTTATCTCTCTTAAAAGGAAAAAGAAAAAAAATTCTTTTTAAGTTTACATAAACTAAAATTCTCTTTTGGGGCTAAGGTTCTGTGAGTTTTGACACACATATAGAATTGTGTAGCTACTTCATGGTGGTGTGACTAACACAATACATCTGAAGTTTTCTCTCTAGCTAAAATCCCTTCATTCTGTCTCTTTGTAGTCAAACCTCCTCTCACACCTTTAACCTCTGATAGCTCCTGATCTGTTCACCATTCTTAGTTTTGTTTTTTTCCACAATGTCATATAAATGCACAGATTTTTTTTTTTTTTGTGTGTGTGTGTGTGCAAACATTTTCAGTTCTTTTGGTCAAATGCTTTGCATTAGATTGAAGGTCATACAATAATGAAATGTTTAAGTTTTTAAGAAACTGCAAACTATTTTCCAGAGTAGCTGTACCATTTTGCATTTCATTTTTCCAATTGTTCTTCATCCTTACAAGCACTTAATATTGTCTCCGTGTGTTTAATTTTAGCCATTGTAATAGGTATATAGTAGTATCTCATTATGGTTTTGAGTTGTATTTTCCTAGTGACTACTGATGTGAACATCTTTTCATGTGCTCATTTGCTATCTTAATATCTTTAGTGAAATGTCTATTCAAATATTTTGTCCATTCTTTAAACAATTAGGTGGTTTTCATTTGTGATGCTGGGAACTGAACCCAGGGCCTCATGAACGCTAGGCAAGCACACAACCACTGAGAGAGACCCCCCAGCTGGAAAAATTGGGTTGTTTCTTACTGTCAAGTATGGAGGGTACTGGGCACCTTTTGTCAGACATATGATTTGCATATACTTTTTCACCGTTTGTAGTGTGTCTTTTCATTCTATTAATACAATCTTTGCTGAGAAAAAGTTACTGATTTTTACGAAGTCCCGTTTTTCAGTTTTGTATTTCATGGGTTATGCTTTTCACAAGGTAACTAAGAACTTCTTGACTAACCCAAGGTCATGAAGAATTTGTCCAGTTTTCTTCTAGAAATTTTATAGTTTTACATTTTGCTTTTAGGTCTGACATGACACATTTTGAGTTAATTTTTACCTAAGGTACTAGGTAAAGATAAATGTTTATCTTCTTTGCATATGAATGGTCAGTTGTTTTAGAAGCATCTGTTGAAAAAACCATCTTTCTCTTTTCAACTGACTTTGTTCCTTTGTCAAAAATCAATATTTGTGTGGTTCTGTTTTTGGACTTTCTGTTTAATCAATGTGTCTGTCTTTTTGCCGCTTCAGGTAGTTACTTTTTAAACCGCAGATTACTGAAGAGGAAGCTGAATCTTAGTTAGTATCTTGTCTAAGCTAATTCAGCTAGGAAATGATTGAACCGGTGCTCTTACTAAGGTGGGTTCTCAGACTCTGATACCTGTGTCATACTAAGAAGTTATAGTAGCACCTGCAATAATCTCAGTTATTTCTGTCCTGGTTGAAATGTTTGGTTTTAAGGAAATGTGTTAGTCAGATTTTTGTCACAGTGACCAAAATGCCTGACAAGAACAACCTAGAGGAGGGAAAGTATATTTTGCCCCGTAGGTTTAGTCCATGGTGGTCTGACTGCATTGCTCTGGGCCTGAGGAGAGGCAGAAGGTCATGATAGAAGGGCATGTCCGTGGAGTGTTGCTCAGATCCTGGTAGCTAGGAAGCAGTGAAGGAAAGGGGAAGGGACTTCAGGGAAGACGAACCCTTTCAAGGCCTGGCCTCAATGACCTGTCTGCCCTCCGTCTGCCTAGAGTTACCACCCAGTTAGTCCTTTCAATGTAGGATGGACTTTACAAGTTATAGCTCTCATAATCTAATAATTTCACTTCTGAATATTCTTGCATTAATACAGGAGCTTTTGGGGGACACCTCATTATCAAACTATAACGGAATATTCTATCACTTTTGTTTTTGGAAGAGCAGATGTGATGAGTGGATCTCTCTGAGTTATCTGATATGTGAAATTGAAGTTTTTTCTGCTTGCTAGAAGCTACCCGATAATTATTGTTTCAGTATCTTTTACAAGGTGTAATATTCTTTTTAAAATCCTTGATAGTCGTATGCCATTTTCCTTTATTTTAAAGAGAGCAGTAGAAATATATGTTTCTTGTATGGCAAGGAAAGGATGTTTAGATTTGTGAATGTGAGAACACAGATGGGCTAAGATTGACTTGCATCCAGATGGCTTATGCAAAGAACTTGGTAAGAGGTGAGAGTGACGCTAATGTGGCAGTGAATAATAAATTAGCATCTCAATATTGGCAAACTGGGGAATTTTGAAGAATGCCATATTTAGTTAACTTTTGATGATTGCAACCTAAGCCTGTACATCGATCTGTTAATAACTAGGCACCCACACAGCCCAGTGCCTCCATGCATATGCATATATGCCCATATATATTTTTTGGTGTGCATCTCTAATGCCTTTAGCCTAGGCACTCTGTTCTTACATATGGTTTTCTTTCTAAGAATCCATTTACTCATGTAGATTTAACTTTATTCCACTCCATTTAGCTATATACTGGATAATTTTTTTTTATATTGGAAGCTTATACATAAAACTGAGTTCCTTTTTTGAAACTGGAAACTTACACATAAAACTGAGCTCCGTTTCTCCTCATCCTCACAAATAAGCAACCATTCTCAGTCTCCCCTTTATTTTCTACGAGATAAACTTGCTCTTCTGAACCTCACAGTCATTTTTGACTTCTCTCTGATCGTGAAATGGTCACAGCCGTAGCCAGTTTCTGCTGATTGTGTCTGTGCAGCTGGTTTGGACCTACCTCCTCTTACCCTTGTGCTTTCCATGGCTCCTTGTCTTCTTCCTCCTGCCTTCATTTCTCACCATCACCTTGGTTAGTTCAGTGCCTTGTTAGCTCCTGTTTGTGAACTCTTGGCAAGCCAGACCAGCTCTTTCCTGTTTTATGACCATTGTTTTTGCTGCTCCTTCTACCCATAACGTGTCTCTGCTCCACTAGTGTCTCTGCAGATTGAAAACTAGGGCATCAGCTGCTGTCTTGTCTTTGAAACCCTTTCACTGCCGTGAGAACACTTCTTTCCTCTGATCTGAAACAGCCTGCATGGTGTCCAAGGCCAGCAGCCACAGCATCACCTGGGAACGTGTTAGAAATGCCCCACCCCAGACCTACTGAATCCGAACCTCGGAGGGTAGAGTCCGAAAATCTGTTTAACAGGTCCTTCAGGTCATTGTGATGCATGCTAATATTTGAGAGGGAGAACGCTGTGCAACCCCTGTCTTCATACTGGGTCCCGAATGCCAGTTGGTCTTACCTCTGCTGTGTCGGCCACTTCCGCAGTTTAGCATGTCAGTTTTTCACTTTGAATATCCACTTCTCACTTGCTCAGCCATTTCTAACTCTTGAAATACGCTCAGAATTCACTGTCTTGAGGATGTCTCAAATTTCCCTCTAAGCAACAGGTGTTTATTATAGATTCTGCTCATTTCTCCTTCTTGATCATCTTGTTTTCTAAGGGATTTTCTTGACCATTATGTGTATGTTCTTTCTTTTCACCAGGTTGGGAAGATGGTGTATCGCTTCCCATACAAGCATAAAAGATATATTTGGTACGAATTTTTGGTATGTCAATTTCATTAATAGGTTGGAGGGAAATATTTTTCTAAATGTCAAAAGAGTAAATGTGTTACTGAGTGGAATGAAAAATGTGCACTAATATTCAAGGATAGAGATATCCGTGCTTGGACAACATTGGGCTGTGTTTCAACCACCAGGGTATTCTTTAATCCCTCTCCTCTGATGTTAGAAGATGTCCTAGTTAAAAAGCAGGGACACCCCTGATGATATGAAGAAAGGGAGCAGGCACTGCAGACAGTGGGGTATTTTTGACTTCTGGGTTTTTCACTTTTTAGTAATTGATTCACCTTGCTTGGCTTTCACTCTCTCATTTCAAAAATCAGAATAATGCAGCCTATATCATATGATGGTTCTTTTGCAAGGATTAAGTGAGATTTGGTAAGCAATGTCCTTGTGCAATCCCTGTCCTACATTAGGTGCTCTATAAATGGCACTTTGTGTTATTAACTCCACTAAAACAGCACATTTATTTATTTTTTGTAGTGCTGGCAGTAGAATCCACGGACTTGCGCATGCTCGGCAAGTGCTCTGCTGCTGAGCTACATCCCCAGCCCAATATCAGCTTTAGGAATAAAGGTAGCATTGCACAGCAACAGTCCTGGTTACTGCATAGGAGGCATTTTTAAATGTATTGACCAATGTGTATGGCATTTCATGGTTCCAATCTGTACGGGCATCCTATTTTGTACATGTTTCAAGTTGCTATATAATTGTTAATGAATTGAAAGAAATATTACTTGACTTTTTGACAAATTTATTGCATTTCTTAAAATTTATTCATTCAACTTAGTTTTAATGGATAATGGATGATAGCTTACTTTCTAATAGTATCTGAAAGGTTTTTATGTTTTTTTCCCCAGTGGAATAAATTAGGCTAGCTAAATGGGCTCTTTGACACAATGCCCTACCACGAATGTTGTTTCATGGTCAATGGCTAGTTTAACCAGTATTTCCTAAAGACAGTTTCAAACTGCTCCAGTTCTGGTTCATTATTTAGTTTTTATTCTTTTCCCGACACATTTGATTAACAGAACTGTCCAGTGGTCTAATATGAAGAAGGAGAGAAGAGGACATTATGAGTGTGTTTGATCATCGTAATAGCAACTGATGTTTGTGTGGCATGGCATAATTCCTAAAATACTTTGAGGTGCATCATTTGTTTCACAGTATCACGTGCAGCAGGTATGATTATTATTTTGGTGATTAGAAAACTGATGCTCCTGATTGTACAAGGTCACAGAACTAGAAGGTAAAGTAAAGGCCTCTGAAGTCGAGAATACGGTTACGTAGTTTCTACTTCCTCATGGGTTGATGTGGAGAGGCAGCTCACAGCTTCATGACACCCAGAAGCACTGCCTCCTGTGGTTTGTTTATGTGGCGCAGGAGACAGTGCCCTTGTGTTCAGATCCTGACTCTGCTACTTCTTTCTGTGTGATCTGAGGCAATCATGTCACCTCCCTGAGCCTCAGTCTCCTCCTTTATAAATGGGGAGGAAAACTGTATCTGCCTTGAAGAGTTGCATAACAATGAGTTAATCTACGTAAAACTCTTAAAGCAGTGCTTGGGACACGATAAGCATTATATAAGGGTTAGTTATTATTTGTATAAAGATGCGGATGAAGTGCCTCATAGGAAAGGAAAGTGATTATAATTATTCATAGATGTAATTAGAATTATAGAATACGATTTTTTTTTTTTTCCTGACAGAACAGAGATTTTTCTCCTTTTGGTACTGGGGATTGAACCCAGTCACGCTTAATCACCGAGCCACATCCCTAGCCCTTTCCATTTTTTACTTTTGAGACAGGATCTCCCTAAGTTTGTTAGGGCCTTGCTAAGTTTCTGAGGATGACTTTGAACTTGCAGTCTTCCTGCTTCAGCCTCTCTAGTTGCTGGGATTACAGGTCTGTGCCACCGTGCTTGGCAAAACAGTGTAATTCTTCAGTGGGCCTCTGATAGGGTGAAATGTATCTTTTGTATCTTAGGTATCATGCCCTAGTGTGGGTTTTCCTATGGATGTAGGTTCATTTCGTGACTTTGGGATAAATGAAGACTTGGAGTACCTGTGTGATTTCTATTTGTAAAAACTCAAAACCTTCATCAAAACCACACTAATGCACACCCCTTGAGCCCCCAGGCCTGTAGCCACTTCTGCTTTTTTTTGGTACTGGAGATTGAAGGTAGGGGCGCTTAACCACTGAGCCACATCCCCAGCCCTTTTTATTTTTTATCTTGAGACAGTTTCACTAAGGGACTTGGTAAATTGCTGAGGCTGGCTTTGAACTTGTAAACCTCCTGCCTGCCTCAGTCTCCCAAGCTGCTGAGATTTCAGGCTTGTGCCTCTGGGTCAGGCCCTCTTTTTCCTTTCTAAAAGATGCACAGATAACCCACTCAGGCAGACACACACCCCTGGGAGAGGAAGCATCACCATTTCCATAACTTAAGTTGTTAATTGCTTTCTTTAGAAATTGTAGTTTTTCTTTTAGAATTTTCATAAGTGAAACAAATATCCTACTCATGAAGTTTTGTCTGTTCCTTTATTCTGGATTTGGCAAATCACTGTTCTAGGAGAGCTTTCATTATTGTAGAGAAAGCTGCAAACCTGGCTGTCTTTGAGCCTTTTCCTTCCCAATGCTCCTGTCTCATCTCGCAGAATGTAATGCCGGGAGTACAAGACTTACATTATGGTGCTTACGGTCTGTCTTCTCTGTTATTATATGTGTGACTTGAATATTTTTTTTTCAGTGAATCTGTATCTGTTCCACAAAATATGGGAAAACTATTAAATAAAATTTTGGTAAATATTGAGTAGTGGGTTACCATTTGCAAAATCTTGAATTATCCTTCAAGTTTATACTTATCTTTCTTACGGATACCATAAACAGAATGCTTTTGTATTAAGTCTCCTTCTCTGTAAAACTACATGCTAAGTCTAGTACCTGCTTATGAAATTAAATACTTACAGGAATATATTCACTTTTAATTTATTGATGGCTATAATCAAGATGAAAAGCTTTTCTTAATAATTAATGTTAAGAGAAGTGTAAACTTAAGACAAGTTTATGACTTCTCTAGAGGGTGTATGGATGCGACTAAGTTTGTGATTTTGAAATATTTTTAGCTTCCATTGATTTTTTTTTCCTTTTGTTTGAAGGTCCTTATTATTATTATTATTATTTTTTGGTCTTGGCTTGCTATAGAGTAAGGAGAAAACCCTAGTTTGCCTATAAATTCTTTCAGTCTTAAAAGGATGAGATTATTTTACATTTCTTTCTCTTTTGAAAAAAAATTTAAATTACACTGGTCTTGGTCCATGTGGTCCCTGTATGGCTCCCCCCTTTTCCATGCTCCACTATGCCTTGGAGGAGGGCTTGGTGACATTACAACCCACCTTTTTTTGGAGTGTGCTTAATTCTTCATGCTTTGTTAAGCCCAGCACATCTCGAAATGAAAATGCCTTCATAGTTGGATGGCCCCAGGAGCAGTTAGCTCACACTGTGGACCTGCTTGTGGGCACCTTTTGTACTGGTTCTGGTGTTTTGCCCATCATTTTGGGATCATGAATTTTCTAAGGAAAGAGCAACCATGCACCCTCTAGCCTTGCTACCTTCGATCAGTTGAGTTTGCATATTCCAGCATTTTCCATGCTGTGATTGGCAGCTTTTGTGGTAGGCATCTACTCTGAAGTGTCCCATATCGTTTGGAAGGTTGAAGTAGTCATCAGTGACTGGAGCCTAATTTAGATTCTTAAATCGAAATCATTGTTGAAGAATACTGCTCCTCCACTACAGACGTCTTCTGCATATCATGAGTATGTTCATCACCCAGTCTCTCATGATATAAAACGTTTTTTAATCCCTCTTAACAGGAGCTGCGGCAGTTTATTTATAACCAATGCATTAAAATGAAAAATATTGAAAGGGTCCTAAGTGGAAGGTGGCTATTGAAATATTGCCATATTTAAATTACAGAATTTGGTCAGGCTGATTTGTGGAAAGGACAAGTCAGTGCTGGCTGGTAAGTGATGTACTCACAGGCTTCCTGTAAGTTTGGAAGGTGCTTTCTGCAGTGTGTGTAAGTGGGTTGTGCATAGTCTGGGTCTTGCAGCTGAATTGATTGCTCCCTTGCATGTTCATAATCATATTCATATTTGGTCGGCTCTCATGCTCTTTGACATTTTTGATCTATATGAAGCATGATGTCGATTAGAACTCTTTTGGCCTTCCAGACTTCCTGCAGCACAAAGACTTGAGATCCTCATTGAAAGAATTGTGAAGAACAGTGTTTCTTTTAACCCATTTCTTCCAGTCCAGGTTTGATTTCACACACAGGGGAGGAAAATGTATACTTTAATATTGACACAAACATCTTGATCTGAATATTTGAAATTTCTGTTGATTTACATTTCCACTGCATTTTTCCTCTCCTGGAAATCCTCACCAGAGACTGAAGTAGTTGGGTTGTATTAATGGATGTTTATGTGGTCCTGTGACAGCTGGGTTTGCTAATTTGTTTTTACAGGGCAGTTTAAAGTAAATGAATGGCATGCTGAATATTTTACTGAGATTTCAGATTATCTAAAGAATATTTTCCGGTTTACTAATTGGTAGATAATGCTGAGTACATTGATGTTGACATGAGCAAATGGATTTAAAATGATTTGAAGTGAGCTTCATTAAAAGATTCTCTAATCATAGTCAGAGGAAATGTCAAACTAGTTCTGCTTTCACTGTGGTGGACCAGCACCCAGTTGCAATCTTAGGGTGCTACCAGTCATTTGGTTTTGTGGTGCCACAGAATGGGAGGAAATCTGGAGGCCTTTTCATACTTTTTGAGCTCTTAATGTCTTTACCCAAAAGTAAATAACATAAATTGTTAATTACCTGCATGGATAAATGAACAGTCTGTGAAAATCATAGCAAATTATATTGCTGGAATCTCAATCCATTATGAATTAGATACAGGGAAATCGTATTTCTTGCTTACTCTTTACTCTGGATTGGAAGGCAGTAAATTATGTAGTGCCTATTCCAGTGAAAGTCTGTTCTGGAGTTAAAGCTAATTTGCTCATCAAAACATCAAAAGGACTGGAGAGGTGGCTCAGCGATAGAGGACCCAGGTTGTATCTCCAGCACCACATACACAACTAAATAGAGAAAAACCAAAAGCCAGATGAAAAAAACATTCTCTCTCTCATTCGCTCTCTCTTTTTAAATTAATGAGTTGAGTCATTGTACAATCATAGATGTATGTAAAATAACAATATGATATGCATTTGCTCCTAAACCAGAGTTACCCACACATTGCCCACACCCCAGTTTCTTGATTCTTCTATATTATGCCCCTACAAATGATATAAATGTTTAAATTGTGAATTTTCCAGAATTAAATGATTGCATAAATATTATTCAGATTTTTTTTGGGGGGTATAAAGTTGCTCTCTTTCTTTAAAGGAAAAAAAAAATCAAAAAAGCAGGACATGGTGGAGCAGGCCTGTAGTCTCAGCTGCCTTGGCTGAGGCAGGGGAATGTGAAGTTTGAAGCCAGGCTGGGCAATTTAGTGAGACTCTGTCTTAAAATTAAAAAAAAAAAAAATTAAAAAGGAATGGGGGCTGGAGCAGTAGCTCAGTGGTCAGAGCACTTGCCTGGCATGCATAAGGACCTGAGTTCAAACCCCAGCACCAT